>CM026404.1:87864500-87931098 GCA_014843695.1 Archivesica marissinica
TCTATCGCCGGAAGTACCGGTGCTGAATTCACATTCCTGTGTTCCCCACTGCTGCCACCATTCATCCTGGCAAACAAGTAGCGCAGTACCCTCTCCTTCTGTTCCCAGGTTAGATCACTGACGTCAACCTTACCACTGGCATATCTATATGAGCAAGAAGAATGCAGTGAATGGAATATGCTATACAGTTTATGTATCAAAGTAATGGTTTAATGTTCTAAAATAATAATTTATACTTTTGGGAGTATAAAAGTGTTTGTTTGTGCTATTTAAAGGGCCAGTCATTTCTGACTTATGAGCCAGGCTGGTAGGCAATCGGTAACCATTATTTAACTAGCTGGCGGCTCACCAACCGGCCATATCAGAACGAACCCCTGACGAGATTCGAACCTTCAACCTCCCACTCCGTAGGCGGACGCCTTAACCACTGGGCCACGGAGACGGTATATTAATGGTCTCTCTGTATGATAACAAGGAATAACTAGCTTAATGGGCATTACAATACAAACATTGACAAAAGTCGTGATAGCGCAGTGGTAGCGCATTCGCTTCACGTGCGAAAGGACAAGAGTTCGAGCCCATCTGTAGCAGTTACGATAGTGTCGTTAGATAAGGCACTTACATTCCCTACCACCTCTTCTCTCTCCCTCGTGGCGATGGATTCCATCAGGAATGAGGTCGTGAGAGTGAGTAATATATAAGTTGTAAGAACTTGTTTCGCAATGGAGCTAACATAAATTTGTATAAACTAAATATTGACAATGTCCAATAATAAACTAATACAGTAGTAGATCAGTTTATATTTGAATGATTTTGCTACTTTACAAACTGGGCACATAATAAACTTATAAACGAGCAGTAAAACACAATTGTCAATTGAGCATTAATGAACTTGTAACACTGCACATGTACTTAGTGGTACATACATATACGTCTATGTATGCAAACTTGCATCTATATTATTCACAGCAGCTATTAGCCTGGGAACAGACGTCGGTATATTTTGCCTGGTCAGTCAAATACATATATTTTAACACCGAGACTTTTAATTGGGCCGCATTGAGTTTCTGATAATACCAAAGCCTGGGGAAACATGGGGTGTATTCCGTGTAATTATTTTGTCATTTTTCCAGAAGTTAAAAAAATGAAAAATCGACAGACTGGAACCGAGGCTAAGCAGCTAACTGCGATGTATGTTTGAAAATGAATTAATACATTAACAAAGATACTTTCTTCATATCACAACTTTCAAAAAGCTAAAACAATAGGACAATACGTTACTCATTAAGTATGGTTGTCCAGTATTCTAAGTAGACGAGAATGAGTCGATAAGTTAAATGAATAACTTGTAGTATTACAGAACATTGATAATACGTTTGCCATGATTTCACAATACATACGAAAAGATGAATTTTAAATCAATAGAATGTTGTAACACAAGCTAGCTGTCTAACAAACGTAACTAATCACATGCAAGGATAGATGGAGGTAATGTAAGGTAATTCATGCAACAAGCCAGGGTACATGGAGAATACACAAACTCCTGCACACCCCCAGTAGCCTGACAGTCCGGCTGGTAATCAAACCTGCGCAAACTCCTGCACACCCCCAGTAGCCTGACAGTCCGGCTGGTAATCAAACCTGCGCAAACCCCACACCCCAACCACACCCAACAAACCCAAAACCCCACACCCCAACACACCCAACAAACCCCAAACCCCACACCCCCAACCACACCACAAACCCCAAACCCAAACCCCAACCACACCGCTGGTAATCAAACCTGCGCAAAACTCCTGTAAACCCCCAGTAGCCTGACAGTCCGGCTGGTAATCAAACTGCGCAAAACTCCTGTAAACCCCCAGTAGCCTGACAGTCCGGCTGGTAATCAAACCTGCGCAAACTCCTGCACACCCCCAGTAGCCTGACAGTCCGGCTGGTAATCAAACCTGCGCAAACTCCTGCACACCCCCAGTAGCCTGACAGTCCGGCTGGTAATCAAACCTGCGCAAACTCCTGTAAACCCCCAGTAGCCTGACAGTCCGGCTGGTAATCAAACCTGCGCAAACTCCTGCACACCCCTAGTAGCCTGACAGTCCGGCTGGTAATCAAACCTGCGCAAACTCCTGTAAACCCCTAGTAGCCTGACAGTCCCAACAAACCCCAAACCCAAACCCCAACCACACCGGCTGTAACCAAACCTGCGCAAACTCCTGTAAACCCCTAGTACCTGACAGTCCGGCTGGTAACCAAACCTGCGCAAACTCCTGTAAACCCCTAGTAGCCTGACAGTCCGGCTGGTAACCAAACCTGCGCAAACTCCTGCACACCCCCAGTAGCCTGACAGTCCGGCTGGTAATCAAACCTGCGCAAACTCCTGTAAACCCCTAGTAGCCTGACAGTCCGGCTGGTAATCAAACCTGCGCAAACTCCTGTAAACCCCTAGTAGCCTGACAGTCCGGCTGGTAACCAAACCTGCGCAAACTCCTGTAAACCCCTAGTAGCCTGACAGTCCGGCTGGTAATCAAACCTGCGCAAACTCCTGTAAACCCCTAGTAGCCTGAATGTCCGGCTGGTAATCAAACCTGCGCGGCACGAGTGGGAAGCAAGTATGCTACGACACAATTAAATGAACAATATGTCTACAACAACAACAACAACAATATACCATAACAACACTGACATTACCAGCTATAACAATATACACACACAATTAAAGCACATTGTATCATGATCAGCCACAGTATCTGAAAATCAACTTCAACAGCATATACAAAAACATAGCATTTATATAGCGCAAACATTAAACATTATTCTATTGGGCTTCACAATCACAGATGCAATTTTAAACATTTACACATGACAATAATATATGGAAATATAAATACTAATGTATCAATATAATATTATATAACTAGGATTCTAGTAATTGGCTAAGAACATATTATATCATAATATCTACACCATTATAGTATATAAGTGAGTGATTGGATTAGCAAGAAAAGTGGCAATATGAACCATAGACCCAAACACCGCCGTAAGAATGACAACCGTACTGTGGCCAGTACAGTGATTGGGTCGGTACAGTGATCGCCCATCATCACACGACAGAGCTCGAAACCCAAGAGAATGCCCATACAACACTTCACTCGTCAATCCACTAATAATTTCAACTCAATATATTACCAATTGTACAGATATTCTTGAAGTAAAGTTATAAATGTCGGTGCGACATTAGTGTCATTCTATATTAACTTGAAACAATTACGATACAGCTTCCAATGGGCTATTTTTACTGTTATCTTAGTGCTTTTTAGATTGATTTGTTCAAACCTACTCGGGGTTAATGAAATCCATTCATTATAGCAACTATCTGGAATTAAATATCAGTCATCGAAATATATCAACTTTCAACAACAGACATTACTGAAACAATTAATACAAGCATTAATTATTCTGTGTGTGTTTTACGTTTATTTATCGTCGCTACCGGTTGGTTTGCCCATATGAGTGACGCCTCCTGCAGAGATTAGTCATTTTAGATTTTTGGAGGATAGTGCAATGATACAGACAGAGACCCATTCCAGAGTCTCCTCTGGTTCTTTTACGTGCAGAGAAACAATTCTTAAGGAGCATATAGTCCTTTGTATATGCATGGTCATACACTAAACTTACCACACATACACCCAACTCAGTACCGTAGCCAGAGGCAAAATTCAACGAAGCAATCTAGGGTGCCAGGGGGGCATGTTCCCCCTTACAATTGTTGGTGTATAGAAGCAATTTCCTGCGTTTTCTGGTTTAATGAGTGCAGACGTATAATTATATACTGACCTTCAGCTCTCTAGCAATCACCATTTTATACAGCAAAGGTATATTATTTTTACATTTTATTTTTCAGGGATATCTTTTTTACATTTTATTTTTCGGGGAAATCGTTTTTACATTTTATTTTTCAGGGGTATTATTTTTTACATTTTATTTTTCATTTTTTTCTTGCTTTGGAAATCTTAACCGAGGGCGTCTGCCTCGGTGTGCCTCAGTGTGGCTACGGACCTGCAACTCGTACATATTTATTACATATATTACAACACCAAATGATCATGCAATATCACTAATGAGTGATTCAAATTAGACTATACGAACAATAGAAATGAGGCTATAAGCTTCAGTGATGAATGTGCTTTTAGTCAATGCAAGTGGTGAATGTGATCTCAATATTTGTTTCAATTTTACAATGAAACAATAGTTTTAGTTTACAATATTCTTCTTTAAATACCTGCCTCATTGCTATAATGACTGCAATGGAAATGATGTCTTGATCAAAGTTAATTAACAAAATAACTAAATACATTCAAAAACATATTAAAGACATGTATACATATAGCAACACACAAAATAATGTACAAATGCTTAAATAGGTATAAACATATTTAGTATGATAAGTTATAAAATTAATGGTGCTTGTCCATTTGCAGGTCCATGTGGATGCATTGAAAGCATGTTTGTTGAAAGAATGGAAATAATGACCTTTAGTACTGAATACATAAAACACATTATACTACTGGACCAATAAAACACACACATTATACTACTGAACCAATAAAACACACACATTATACTACTGCACCAATAAAGTCACAAAGCTACATTGACAATGGCTGTGTGGGATTCCAAGGTATCCAACTTACATGTTATATAAATCCAGTAGTATTTGCAAAAATATAAAGGTTGGCATTTCAATATTATAACACACATATAGTAGCTGCTGTAACTTAGAAAGTGGAAATTGTGGAAGTCACGATAGCGCAGTGGGAGCGCGTTCGCTTCAGGTACGAAAGACCCGGAGTTCTAGCCCTGCTGGAGTTGTTACAATTGTGCCCTTAGGCAAGGCATCTAAATTCCACATTGCCTCTTCTCTCTCCCGCGTGGCAATGAATTCCATCAGGAATGAGGTCTTGAGAGTGAATAATATAAGTTGTAAGAACTTGTTTTACAATTGAGTTAAAATAAATTTGTATAAACTAAATTAGAAACCAAAAATCTGACTCCTGAAAACTTTGATACCGGTACTCACGACCTGTTGAAGGCAGACTTGTTGACAATTATAACCCACTTGAAAATACATTGTACCAAACCACACAATGTTACAGCTTAATGAACCAGCTTAAATACTGTGGACAGCAAGTGAAACATTCATCGGACAAACACATACCAAAGATTGTGGCATGTTTGCAATTCAATATGTTGACAGAGTTATATTCACGAGTTTCATATATGGATCCATTACACTTGTTTGAAAATATGTAGCAAGTGAAATAGTCATCGGACAAACACATACCAAAGATTGTGGCATGTTTGCAATTCAAATGTCCACTGAAAATAAATTATTATTCAAAAATGGTTTGTTGCAAACTTCTTTGTGTAGAACATTCTAAGTACATGTAATATGTATGTGTATTATAAAACAGCAACCTGTTGCGCATAATATGTATTCATATATTAACCCATTCAACCCCAAGTAACTGACATGGACTGGACCATGATATTTTCAAACCAATAAATTAATAAAAAAATTACCTTTGGACCAGTTCATTTATCAAAATGGGTAATTTTATCTAAAAATAGTAATAATTATTACTGGCAAAAAAGTGCAGATCCTGATGAGACGGCTCGTCACGAGCCGGCTCATCTGGATCTACACTTTTCATAAGCCTATTTAGAGGCCTGTGGGGTTGAAAGGGTTAATGATGACTATTTATATTCAACAGGTTTAGAATACATACAGTTTTTCAGCAGCTTCAAGGTCTTTGAATACGCTGTTTGTGCTCGTGTCAGACTTGTTGAAGGTTCGAATCTTTGGGAAGTCTCCCTTGCCTGTATGAGCAGCCAACATCTTCTCTTGGTAAGCTCTTTGGGCATCGTGTCTGTATTGTTCCCTATAGCAGAAAACAACAAGATTGACTGTGCGAACTTCATTGACAAATCCGTTTATCCAGCTGATTCTATTTGTGTTGAAGGTCAAATGTGTGCAGAATAAATATAATTCAATGTAAAGTGGTATTGCCGACAAAGATAACATGTCTAGTTAGAATACATGTGTGTCGCGGGCATTCACAACTCATGTGAATGCTACCATTGCGAGAGGGAGAGAAATAGAGAGCGAGAGAGAACGAGAGAGAGTGAAGGAGAGAGTGAGAGGGCGAGAGAGAGAGGGCGAGAGAGAGAGCGAGAGGGCGAGAGAGAACGAGCGAGAAAGCAAGAGAGAGCGAGATAGGACGAGAGCTAGAGGGCGAGAGCGTGAGAGAGAGAGAGAGAGAGAGAGAGTGAGAGAAAACAAGAACAACAAAGGACGACATTACAGTCAGCGCAAGAAAAATATGACAAAGTAGTTGCTAATAAAACACTACATAACATGCAGCAACATTTCATTGATACCTTACTAGTTAACAGTCTACATAACACGAAACAACATTTCATCAATAACTTACTGGTTAGCAGAAATTTCTGTTTTCACAGTGTCCAGGGCCTCCAAAAAAAATCTTTCCAATTCTGTTCTCTGGTCCAAAATATTCTTAGCAAGTCTTTTCACTTTGTTCATTTCTTTTGTTTTTAATTCAATAATTCTCTGTAACTTGGCCAATTCTATTTTTGAGGCTTCCGTCTCTATTCTGAATTTCTCAACAATGGCGCGTTTCTCATTGTTAAACTCTCTGGACATATGACTCAGTGAATGTTCCAGTGTGGTGATTTTCTCTGAACCCTGTAATGAATATGATCAATTAAATAATTAGACATAATTCTTGAATTTTAAATAGCAGAAGACAATAAGATGCATATCGATTTTGTCTAGTACTGTTTTCCCATCGTCCTATAAATACATGTATACGGTTCCATGTCAAAAGATCGTTGTCAATCAAATTCTGAAATAATGGCATGTTTTCATTATACTAAATTGAATACCAATTTCAGTTATTAAGTCATAAATATGATATGGTTTAACAGATTAACCAAACAATAATTGGCCATTGTTTTTTATCCGACAGACAGGACGAAATGGGTATACATAATACTAACATTAACACCTCTCGGCATATTATGTGGTCGTCATTGTTGGATGAAATTGGACCACTTGATTGAAGAAAACCAACAAATCCGACCTAGATGCTATGCGTTACCATTGCACTTACATATGTGGAAGTCGGGATAGCGCAGTGGTATCGCGTTCGCTTCATGTGCGAAAGCCCATAGTTCGAGCCCTGCCGTTACGAGTGTGCCCTTAGGCAAGGCATTTCAAATCCACATTGCCTCCTCTCTCCCTCGTGGCGATTGATTCCATCAGGAATGAGGTCTCGAGAGTGATTAATATAAGTTGTAAGAACTTGTTTCACAATCGAGCTAAAATAAATTTGCATAAACTTATATATAAAATAAAACAAATATAAATCATACCAAGTAACTTACATCTCTGAGTTGTTGCTTCTGGTGTTTTGACTGAGCTACTTTCTCCTGTACCATCATCTCGTTTATCTCCTTGTCCCCACGCAGCTGCTCGTTCTCCTCTTCCAGTCTCGTTGTCTGTCTCCGCAGTACGTCCCCCTCCTTCATGTGGTAACTCAGGGCCTCAGATAGCCGCACATTTTCTTTGTAAACAGACTTAGTTGTCTCGTCCAAATTTCTGAGAACACAAACAATCCAATGTAGAGATTAGTTTGGAACTGGATTACAATTATACATATATTGTGTGAGTGGGGTGGTTAGTTTGCTGGTAGGGTGTTAAAATAACTAACACTACAATATCATTAAAAAGCGTTTCTGTAACACAAGTGGTTACAGAACAGAACAGAACAGAACAGAAATGTTATTAAGACTTGTACATGGTACATCGTCAAATACATATATACAAATATATATGATGTAAATATATACAACAATTTTATCGTGGTCATGTGGCATATAGAATCTGATAATAATAAGAAAATGCATCTAATTATGAGGATGAACAATAATTAGTGCTGATATTGGATTTATGTCATATTATTTAAAATTGTTATTTTAATGTCAACTGCTTTATTATAGAATAAAGCTAAATTATATAGGATATTTCTTTTATTAGATTGCAACAATTCAATAAACTTAAGCATATTTGGTCTTACAAAATAATATTTCTTTATGTAAAGTTTTCTCAAATCTGAATAGCACGGGAAAACAAGTATAAAATGATATTCGTCTTCTAGGTCGTGTGTATTGCAATACAAACAATAGCGTTCATTTTGTGGAATTCTATTTTGTCCATATCTACCAGTATGTATTCGTAATGAATGTGCAGAAATTCTTAATCTTGTAATTAAAAAACGTAAGATACACTCAACAAAATTACTAATCGGCCACCTGCTGTTTTTCCATATTTGGGGGCAAACTAATAACCATATAATATCAATATTCATATCATCTTATTGAACACATTTTATTACAGAACTTTATACAATAAATTGCTGAATAATCATTTGGAATAAAATGCATTAAATAACAATATGAAACTACGAGAGTGATTAATATAAGTTGTTAAAATAAATAAAGTTAAAACTTAAAACAAATGTGACAAAAGTCAGTCAAAATTATATAAGAATTACGCTACTTCCTTCTTCACTGAAGTAGCTCGCTGTTTGATATGGAGCAATTGTGTGAAGTTTCAAAGCGTTATAGTGAGTGAGTCAAGAGACATAATCACCATTGCCATACAACTATAACCAAATGACAAATGCTTACGCAATAGCTTCTGTGTGCGCCCTTTCAGCAAGTTCAGCAATCTTCTGATTGGCTTCCTGTTGCAATCTCATCTGAAGAAATGCAATACAATTATAATATGTGTCGGATAACATATGAGCAAATGTGCTAAAATAAAATGTTGAGATATGATGCTTGAAAAAACATACAAAATAAACCAAATTATGAGTATCATTAAAAAGGATTTGGTTGGTGAGTAGATCTATCAGATTGAACGTAACTATTAATGTTGAGGGAAAAGTGTTGGTTGGTGAGTAGATCTATATTATTGAATGTAAATATTAATGTTGAGGGAAAAGTGTTGGTTGGTGAGTAGATCTATATTATTGAATGTAAATATTAATGTTGAGGGAAAAGTGTTGGTTGATGAGTAGATCTATATTATTGAATGTAAATAGTAATGTTGAGGGAAAAGTGTTGGTTGGTGAGTAGACCTATAATATTGAATGTAAATAGTAATGTTGAGGGAAAAGTGTTGGTTGGTGAGTAGATCTATCATATTGAATGTAACTATTAATGTTGAGAAAGTGTTGGTTGGTGAGTAGATCTATCATATTGAATGTAACTATTAATGTTGAGTGGAAAGTGTTGGTTGGTGAGTAGATCTATATTATTGAATGTAACTATTAATGTTGAGTGGAAAGTGTTGGTTGGTGAGTAGATCTATCATATTGAATGTAACTATTAATGTTGAGTGGAAAGTGTTGGTTGGTGAGTAGATCTATATTATTGAATGTAACTATTAATGTTGAGTGGAAAGTGTTGGTTGGTGAGTAGATCTATCATATTGAATGTAACTATTAATGTTGAGTGGAAAGTGTTGGTTGGTGAGTAGATCTATATTATTGAATGTAACTATTAATGTTGAGTGGAAAGTGTTGGTTGGTGAGTAGATCTATCATATTGAATGTAACTATTAATGTTGAGGGAAAAGTGTTGGTTGGTGAGTAGATCTATCATATTGAATGTAACTATTAATGTTGAGTGGAAAGTGTTGGTTGGTGAGTAGATCTATATTATTGAATGTAAATATTAATGTTGAGGGGAAAGTGTTGGTGAGTAGATCTATATTATTGAATGTAAATATTAATGTTGAGTGGAAAGTGTTGGTTGGTGAGTAGATCTATATTATTGAATGTAAATATTAATGTTGAGGGAAAAGTGTTGGTTGGTGAGTAGATCTATCAGATTGAACGTAACTATTAATGTTGAGGGGAAAGTGTTGGTTGGTGAGTAGATTTATCATATTGAACGTAACTATTAATGTTGAGGAAAAAGTGTTGGATGGTGAGTAGACCTATCAGATTGAACGTAACTATTAATGTTGAGGGGAAAGTGTTTATATAAGCTAGTGTTGACCCCATTTGCATTATGTATTATGTATGTTGTTGCATGTTATGTAATTTCTGTCTTGCAATAAATACTGTTTAAACAAAATATTCATGTTTGATGCCAAAATAATAAATTGTGATTATGCGGCAAATACCTGAAATTGTAACATGACTTGATATTGTGTTCCTATACACAAAGAACAAATGTATCGTGGTTAAATCTGCAATAAAACACGGACACGGCTTGTCTAATATAAGGCTATTGAATTTTGCCCCCACCCCATTGTAAAATACTTATATATCAATTAGTCGTAGTGAAATATCCGGAATTGAATACAGCGATTGGACAGGATTTGTAGTGTTAATAACCAGCCATACAGGAAAACTAGTGTTGATAGCTGGACGTTTATTTTCAGTGCCACTGGAATACATAAGGTATTTTACAGGGAGGTGTTTTGAAAAGCCATTAGCCAAATAGCAGACAAGGAGACAAAATAACAGACACATTAGACCTGCTTGGTTAATTCCTATGCATCAGAGCTCCAAACCGTTTATTCCCCGATAAACAATGTCAAGACAAGTATTATTTCCTACATGTATGACACTGTAATACAAATGTAGTTTAAATAGCATGAAAGAATAAGTTTAATTATGTACTCATGGACAAACTTATCTTGCAAAAATAATTATATTTCATCACGTTTTAAAGCATTTTTATGTCAAAATTGATGTGTTGATGTTCCAAACACCACACACATTGTATTTGAATCACAACCGATTCTGACTAACGAAGATAAATGAAATGTTTTGATATTTTCACAGTCATCAGCAGAATTTAGACATTATGAAACTACTGATGATTCGATCCCAAATTGTTAACCATGACTTCAGCAATAATCATTGCATTCCAGATATCCTATATTTCCCATTTGTTAACCATGACTTCAGCAATAATCATTGCATTCCAGATATCCTATATTTCCCATTTGTTAACCATGACTTCAGCAATAATCATTGCATTCCAGATATCCTATATTTCCCATTTGTTAACCATGACTTCAGCAATAATCATTGCATTCCAGATATCCTATTTTTCCCATTTGTTAACCATGACTTCAGCAATAATCATTGCATTCCAGATATCCTATATTTCCCATTTGTTAACCATGACTTCAGCAATAATCATTGCATTCCAGATATCCTATTTTTCCCATTTGTTAACCATGACTTCAGCAATAATCATTGCATTCCAGATATCCTATATTTCCCATTTGTTAACCATGACTTCAGCAATAATCATTGCATTCCAGATATCCTATTTTTCCCATTTGTTAACCATGACTTCAGCAATAATCATTGCATTCCAGATATCCTATATTTCCCATTTGTTAACCATGACTTCAGCAATAATCATTGCATTCCAGATATCCTATTTTTCCCATTTGTTAACCATGACTTCAGCAATAATCATTGCATTCCAGATATCCTATATTTCCCATTTTTTACAACTGAAATTGTACATCGTAGAATAACAAGAAAACCGAAAACACATCCAGGGTCGGTCGCCAATGGCGCTAAATGTTGGGAATTATTTTTTGGCACATGTTTTGTCAAATACATGGCTTCAAATATTTATTTGTGAACTATATGGCTCTTAGTTGACTCCAAGTTGTTTTAATTGGCTCCAGTGTTTTTCAATTGGTGACAGAAGTGGCGCAGACAAACATTAAGACAGAGGGAACCCTGACACCAATGATGAAATCTACATCTGTAATGGCAACAGTAAATGCACTAAGAAGTGCCTCCATATCCTGTTTAGTAGCTAGAATAAAATACTATCATTCTTACCTTTTCTTCAAAGAATTTTTGTTCCATTCTAGACAATGTGGCCTTGTGCTCTCTGTTGGCACCATACATAGACTCTTTGATCTGTAAATGGATAAATGATGAACTGCTAAGACTGATAATAGTAATTATTTAACAGTACTGTTAAAATACAGTACACGAACCAGGCTACTGACAAATGACCCCCGCCACAAGGTTCTTTCTCATCTTGTTCACCAACAAAATGAAAAACCTTAGCAACGGGTGTTCATTGCCGAACTTGTCGGGTTCAGCGTGCTTAATCGCCTGTAGCAACGAACGCAGTACTTTTGTGAATCTATTAGTTTTTGGTTAGATTAGATTGCTTTTTATTAGAAAAGATTCAAATGATTATATGCAACGCTACTCGTTGAATAAGGCTGTACCGATGATTATATAACATTATATAACATTATATAACATTAGCAAACTAACCATTTCTTCTTGATTGCTTAACTTGGCTGTCCGATGAACGCAGTGGATAGCGCGCTCGCTTCTCACCAATGCAACCCGGGTTCGATCCTCGGACCGGGAAGTATGTGAGATGGTACGGTGGTCGCCAGATCAGACAGGTGGTTTTTAATTGGGAATTGATTAGTGTTTTCACACAATACTTATGCATTATATCTCAAGTCTATGTTGCAAGTGTAAACATTTGAATTACATGTTAACATACGGCAGGTGGGAAATGTCAGTGTATTTGATGATATAAAAGACACACGCTAAAATAAGTATAACTGATGGATCTGTAGTCCAGTGTTAACACGCTGGACTGGTAATCCAGGGATCGCAAGTTCGATCATCCGTCTGACTCTAATAAAATACATATATTTTTTTATGCTTATTTATCGTCGCTACCGGTTACCCATATGAGCGACGTCTCCTAAAGATATTAGTCATTTTAGATTTTGGAAGATAGTGCAATGATACAGACAGAGACCCATTCCAGAGTCTCCTCTGGTTCTTTTACGTGCATGGTGTAAAGCACCGACAGGAGACCTCGGTTTAACGTCCCATCTGAAAGCCTGTTAATTTTATAAGGGTCAGACGGGGGATTGAACCTGCGATCCCTGGATTACCAGTCCAGCGTGTTCCCACTGGACTACAGATCCGTCTGTAAAATTAACAGTCTTTCAGATGGGACTTTATACCGAGGTCTTGTGTCGATGTTTTACACCGTGCACGTAAAAGAACCAGAGGAGATTCCAGAATGGGTCTGTCTGTATCATCATCTTTAGTAATCGCATCACTCTGTCTAGAGTATAGTATCATTGCACTATCCTCAACAAATCTAAAATGACTAATCTCTCCAGAAGGTGACGCTCATATGGGCAACCGCGACGATAAATAAACGTAAAACACTCGAAAAGTAGAACTGATATCGTCACACGTTCACGTTACACACATTCATCTGATTATATTAATTTTCGACACACTTGAAAGCCCAATGACCTAATTAAGCCTAAATCATCACTTAGTTTCTTTTACTTAACCCATTCAACCCCAAGTAACTGACATGTACTGGTGCGTGATATTTTCAGACCAATAAATTAATAAGAAAATTACCTTTGGACCAGTTCATTTATCAAAATGGGTAATTTTATCTAAAAATAGTAATAATTATTACTGGCAAAAAAGTGCAGATCCTGATGAGACGGCTCGTCACGAGCCGGCTCATCTGGATCTACACTTTTCATAAGCCTATTTAGAGGCATGTGGGGTTGAAAGGGTTAATATGTCGAAATGAAATAATAAAAGTCGGAATCTATTTTCTATGTGTCTTACTTTACGCACATTTACTGTAAAATCATGAATTATTACTGAGAATTATTCTGTTATTTATTTAGTATTTGACAATGTAGCGCAAACCTATTAAAGAGAACACTCACTTTCGTGTGCAATATCGTTGCTACAATAACACCCAACATAAACATCATGCTAACTAAAAATATACAATGACAGACATCGGCCAGTTACTGCCCCTGAATCCTCCCTAAAAGTAGATAGGTCCTATTAAATGTTTTCCTCTGTTTTTATCGTTGTTTCCTTTGCACAATACGCTTGAAATTTTATTCTACTATCGCTTCATATGATTATTAAATTGCTATGAATCGACACATATCCTACAGTATATGCAATGGGTACTTATTTGTAAAATAATGTTGATAAAATCACATTTTTCATACCGCAACATCTGGTTAGGGCACAACAATAAAAACAAAGGATTCCAACAAAAAGGACCTATTTACATTTTGGGATAAATCAGACTTTATCTGCAAAGAGAGGTTTAATAGCAGATTTGCGATGTCTCTCATTGAAAGTCAACTAATGTGTGTAACAAACTATGGATACCTACGCGGCGCATCTAAAACGGAAACAATAATTATGTTATCATTATGTATATCATGTACAGTACATGTAACAATCAACATGTCAACACATATTTACAATCTAATTAAACTCATTTCCACAAGAAACTAAAATAATCATGCAAATTTAGACATTAAAATAAATATAAAATATATACACTATATGAGAAAACATGAAGGTACATTCGATTAGGACTGCCACAACCACAACCACATATTTATAGCTTTGAGGTCATGATTGAACATAGTTTTGATATAATTTATCGGCTAATCTTCGAAGTCTTGAAAAACAAATGATCTGCAATATCGTTGACGTATACAAGAAATCATAGAGATCCAAGTATAGAACCTTGGTGCACATCATCTGCCAAGCTTAGTCCATTAGAATACCTTTGTATCCTACAAATAGAGACTGTCCATAATTATTGAGGTGCTATATCTATCTATCTATCTATCAATTAAAGGTATTAAATTGCATTAACCTAGCTGTTTTATTACTTTTACTAGCTCCAATTACGTTTCACGGTTGAGCTTTAGATCTGTTTACTATATATATACTTGAAAATATGCATGCAGGGTGCTTACATAAATAATAAAGTTGGTGTAATACATAACCCACTGAACCAACCTCATCCAAGTCTTTCTGCATCTGTCCCCTCTTCCGTCGGAATTCCTTCACCATCTTCAACTCACTCTGCATCATGTCAACATCCTTGGTTTTGTCACCAAGCCTCTCCTCCAGATCGTTTATCTGCTTACTGAAGTCCTCCACGATCACTTCCTTCTCTTTCCGATTCTCCTTCTTCTGGTCCCGAATCTGCTGTTGCAGTCGCTCCAACTGTACATAGAGAGAGATAGATTATCAATATGCAGTTGTGCTCCAGCTGAACACAGGGTCAGACATATTATAAATACGAGTTTGTACACCAACTGTACATAGAGTGATTTAGAATATCAATATATTACTAATATGCGCTCCAACTGTACATAGAGTGATTTAGAAATATCAATATATTACTTGTGTACTCCAACTGTACATATAGTGATTTAGAATATCATATATTACTAATGTGCGCTCCAATTGTACATAGAGTGATTTAGAATATCAATATATTACTTGTGTACTCCAACTGTACATAGAGTGATTTAGAATATCATATATTACTAATGTGCGCTCCAATTGTACATAGAGTGATTTAGAATATCAATATATTACGTGTGTACTCCAACTGTACATAGAGTGATTTAGAATATCAATATATTACTTGTGTACTCCAACTGTACATAGAGTGATTTAGAATATCAATATATTATGTGTGTACTCCAACTGTACATAGCGTGATTTAGGATATCAATATATTACTTGACTCCAATTGTACATAGAGTAATTTAGAATATCAATATATTACTTGTGTACTCCAATTGTACATATAGATAAAATATATTGAATATTAAATGAGTGGTCATTTGTTATTCAATTTTTTTAACTCGTCTTCTAAAAATGAGCCTCTATTACAACATCTTAAAACGAACCACTTGTGAGTTTTTATCATTGTTAGAAGACGATTTAAATAAATTTAATAACAAATGAACACGAATATCAGATCATATTTATAACACAATCGTCCAAAAAACTGTAAGTTCCCTGAATTGCAAATGTTTCATGTACCTTTGCTTCAGGCAGTATCGTAGTCACTTTGCTTACGTGATAATCAGATTTTAAATCCATGGAACTATTATAAAGCAAAATACTAGTAAATGTATTCTAAACAATAGTGTGTGTTGTACACGTCCGGTGGCGTCCGTGGTCCAGTGGTAGAGCGTCGGATTTGGAATCGAGTGGTCCCGGGTTCGATATTCGGTCAGGGTATGTAGTGTCATTGAGCAAGGCACCTCACACACATTGCTTAGTACTGGTTAATCGCTTAGGTCGGCTAAGCCTGCCCAGGAAAACATGTCTAAGTCCCCGCGAGGGGTTTCACATACATACATACATACATACATACAATACATACAATACATACAATACATACAATACAATACATACAATACATACAATACATACAATACATACAATACATAAACATACAATACATACAATACATACAATACATACAATACATACAATACATACAATACATACAATACATACAATACATACAATACATACAATACATACAATACATACAATACATACAATACATACAATACATACAAATACATACAACATACATACAATACATACAATACATACAATACATACAATACATACAATACATACAACAATACATACAATACAATACAATACAATACATACAATACAATACAATAAATACAATACAATACAATACAATACAATACAATACAATACAATACAATACAATACAATACAATACAATACAAACAATACATACAATACAATACATACAATACAATACATACAATACAATACAATACAATACAATACAATACAATACAATACAATACAATACAATACAATACAATACAATACAATACAATACAATACAATACATACATACATACATACATACATACATACATACATACATACATACATACATACATACATACATACATACATACATACATACATACATACATACATACATTCACGTATATTATTATATAAAGTGTATGAATTACATGGGGTTGTTGAAGAATTCAGTGATAGGGCAGGATTTGTAGTGCTTATAGCTCGATGAAGATTTTCTGTGACACCAAAATTGCGACGGCATGTTGGTTGTTCATTTTGTTTACAGAGCGTATGAATACATACAGTGCTCATTTGCCTAGTTAGTACGCTAACGCCTAGTGAAATACGAAAACTATACAATGGCGATATTACCAGTCTGCAACGCAAATGATGTAAATCAATATATTACTTGTGTGCTACATGCTAGCATTACTCACATAACTTGTAAGTTTCAAAAAAATCCATTGCCAACAGTGCATGGCTTTATAGTGTTAAATTGTTGTAGCTGCTCAACACTAATCCTTCTAGATGAGACTATGTTACTTACATGATTATCTTTGACAGCATCTTCTTTCTTGAGAAATGTGATCACATCTATTGTGTCACGTTCTGTCTGTAACATCTGGTTCTGGAGTGCATCATTCTCTAGCATCAACTGCTTGGCATTGTCTCTGTAAGTCAGTACCGTTAAATACCCAACTAACACTTAACAGTAAACTATTTTATAATTGTTAATTTGAATCATAGTATTTGCTGTTGTTTATTCTCTCTTGTACTTTTTGCGGTGAATAAAATGTAGTACTACAACATATTGATATTAATTAAGTCTTTAAAATGTTCATACAACTGGCAAGGTGTGTATGTAATCCATTCCCTACATATTAGCCATGGTCACATGTAATCCTGGAGGTATTTTTTTTTTTTACACTTTATTTATTTTACAACGATTGCGAAGCAAGTTTTAACAACTTATATTAATCACTCTCGTTGGCTGGGATGAAAGCGTATATGTGGTCATTCATGTGGGAGGAAACCGGAGTACCCGGAGAAAACCCACCTGTCCGATCTGGCGACAATCGTACCATCTCACATACTTCCCTGTCCGAGGATCGAACCCGGGTCGCATTGGTGAGAAGCGAGCGCGCTAACCACTGCGCTAATCGGACTGGAGGTATTAGCCGGTTATAGCAACTTTTGGACGGTTAAATAAAACTAGGTTTTAGCCACCGTTGCGGCTAAAACGGATACAACCCTACCCTGGTTAACACAAAATATATGCATTTCGGAAATTCTATATTTTATGATCTGTTAGGTAGAGACTGCATCGCATGCATTGGTATTATGTGGAAAACTTAGTAACTCTTCTCAATCCCATACATGAGGCTCTATGATCATTGAAATTAAAATGAGTTTTTAGAGAAGTAAAAAGAAATTCAACCTTCTATTTTGATAATAGGAAAATATTATATATGTATTATAATGCTAAGAGGATCAAAACTATTTTGGTTCTGTTTCACAGATGTCTCCCATCAGGATTATGGTTTCACAGACGTATCCCATCATGGATATGGTTTCACAGACGTCTCCCATCAGGGATATGGTTTCACAGACGTATCCCATCATGGATATGGTTTCACAGACGGCTCCCATCAGGACTATGGTTTCACAGACGTCTTCCATCAGGGATATGGTTTCACAGACGGCTCCCATCAGGACTATGGTTTCACAGACGTCTCCCATCAGGACTATGGTTTCACAGACGTCTTCCATCAGGGATATGGTTTCACAAACGGCTGTCATCAGGGATATGGTTTCACAGACGTATCCCATCAGGAATATGGTTTCACAGACGGCTCCCATCAGGGATTTGGTTTCACAGACGTCTTCCATCAGGGATATGGTTTCACAGATGGCTCCCATCAGGGATATGGTTTCACAGACGGCTCCCATCAGGGATATGGTTTCACAGACGGCTCCCATCAGGGATATGGTTTCACAGACGGCTCCCATCAGGGATATGGTTTCACAGACGGCTGTCATCAGGGATATGGTTTCACAGACGTCTCCCATCAGGGATATGGTTTCACAGACGGCTCCCATCAGGGATATGGTTTCACAGACGTCTGTCATCAGGGATATGGTTTCACAGACGTCTGTCATCAGGGATATGGTTTCACAGACGGCTCCCATCAGGGATATTGTTTCACAGACGTCTGTCATCAGGGATATGGTTTCACAGACGTCTCCCATCAGGGATATGGTTTCACAGACGTCTCACATCAGGGATGTGGTTTCACAGACGGCTCCCATCAGGGCTATGGTTTTACAGACGTCTCACATCAGGGATATGGTTTCACAAACGGCTGTCATCAGGGATATGGTTTTACAGACGGCTGTCATCAGGGATATGGTTTTACAGACGGCTGTCATCAGGGATATGGTTTTACAGACGGCTGTCATCAGGGATATGGTTTCACAGACGTCTCCCATCAGGGATATGGTTTCACAGACGTCTCCCATCAGGGATATGGTTTCACAGACGTCTCCCATCAGGGATATGGTTTCACAGACGTCTCTCATCAGGGATATGGTTTCACAGACGGCTGTCATCAGGGATATGGTTTCACAGACGTCTCTCATCAGGGATATGGTTTCACAGACGTCTGTCATCAGGGATATGGTTTCACAGACGTCTCCCATCAGGGATATGGTTTCACAGACGGCTGTCATCAGGGATATGGTTTCACAGACGGCTCCCATCAGGACTATGGTTTCACAGACGTCTCCCATCAGGGATATGGTTTCACAGACGTCTCCCACCAGGGATATGGTTTCACAGACGTCTGTCATCAGGGATATGGTTTCACAGACGTCTCCCATCAGGGATATGGTTTCACAGACGGCTGTCATCAGGGATATGGTTTCACAGACGGCATCCATCAGGGATATGGTTTCACCGACGGCATCCATCAGGGATATGGTTTCACAGACGGCTGTCATCAGGGATATGGTTTCACCGACGGCATCCATCAGGGATATGGTTTCACAGACGGCATCCATCAGGGATATGGTTTCACAGACGGCATCCATCAGGGATATGGTTTCACAGACGGCTGCCATCAGTCAGGGATATGGTTTCACAGACGTCTGTCATCAGGGATATGGTTTCACAGACGGCTCTCATCAGGGATATGGTTTCACAGACGGCTGCCATCAGGGATATGGTTTCACAGACGACTGTCATCAGGGATATGGTTTCACAGACGTGTCCCATCAGGGATATGGTTTCACAGACGTCTCCCATCAGGGATATGGTTTCACAGACGGCTCCCATCAGGGATTTGGTTTCACAGACGGCTGTCATAAAGGATATGGTTTCACAGACGTCTGTCATCAGGGATATGGTTTCACAGACGGCTCCCATCAGTGATATGGTTTCACAGACGGCTCCCATCAGGGATATGGTTTCACAGACGGCTCCCATCAGGGATATAGTTTCACAGATGGCTGTCATCAGGGATATGGTTTCACAGACGGCTGTCATCATGGATATGGTTTCACAGACGGCTGCCATCAGGGATATGGTTTCACAGACGTCTCTCATCAGGGATATGGTTTCACAGACGGCTCCCATCAGGGATATGGTTTCCCAGACTTCTCCAATGAGGGATATGGTTTCCCAGACTTCTCTCATCAGGGATATGGTTTCACAGACGGCTGTCATCAGGGATATGGTTTCACAGACGGCTCCCATCAAGGATATGGTTTCACAGACGTCTCCCATCAGGGATATGGTTTCACAGACGGCTCCCATCAGGGATATGGTTTCACAGACGGCTGCCATCGGGGATATGGTTTCACAGACGTCTCTCATCAGGGATATGGTTTCAGACGGCTCCCATTAGGGATATGGTTTCACAGACGGCTGTCATCAGGGATATGGTTTCACCGACGGCATCCATCAGGGATATGGTTTCACAGACGGCATCCATCAGGGATATGGTTTCACAGACGGCATCCATCAGGGATATGGTTTCACAGACGGCTGCCATCAGTCAGGGATATGGTTTCACAGACGTCTGTCATCAGGGATATGGTTTCACAGACGGCTCTCATCAGGGATATGGTTTCACAGACGGCTGCCATCAGGGATATGGTTTCACAGACGACTGTCATCAGGGATATGGTTTCACAGACGTGTCCCATCAGGGATATGGTTTCACAGACGTCTCCCATCAGGGATATGGTTTCACAGACGGCTCCCATCAGGGATTTGGTTTCACAGACGGCTGTCATAAAGGATATGGTTTCACAGACGTCTGTCATCAGGGATATGGTTTCACAGACGGCTCCCATCAGTGATATGGTTTCACAGACGGCTCCCATCAGGGATATGGTTTCACAGACGGCTCCCATCAGGGATATGGTTTCAGACGGCTCCCATTAGGGATATGGTTTCACAGACGGCTGTCATCAGGGATATGGTTTCACAGACGTCTCTCATCAGGGATATGGTAATTAGAAATGTACTGGTATTAAGTACATTTTAGATATATTTAGAAGTTTGAGTTGTATTAATATGAAGAATTATTTCTTAAGATTTAAGCGTTACAATTTCTAGCATTTAAAAGCTACATTGGTGAAAAAAGCATATTTCTACAGAATGTAATTTTCAATTATATGCTATAATTCCCCCACAAATTTCTGTAACATAATCTATGAATCTCAACTAATAAACAAGCGTTGTATAAGATCAGCATTATCAGTATTACAGAGAGGGGGCGCTATTTTATACAGGTTAACACACAACGGTCAAACTATGGTTTACAAGGTAAAGATTAGCCAATCAATTAATCATGACATTCACATTGTTTGTTGCTCCATCAGCACTTTGAAAACCACCAGAACTAGAAATTGTTTTTGAAAAAAATATATGTCTCCCCACTCACGGTTGCCTCAGTGGAGTAACAAAATAATGGAAGTGCAATATATGAAGTATTATGAAGTTTTGGCGATGAAGCAAATGGCCGTAAATTAACCAAAAATCATCCTACCAGAACGGTGTTACATATAACAAGTTTAGTGAAAATCCAACAACGGGTTTTTCAGATTAAACCTGGACAAACTGTGCTATAAAGATGTTCAAATGACTGTAAATCCACAGAAAATCACCAAATCGGAAAAGGGTAAAAATATGCACAACTAGACATCATACTGATGCTTCATGTCATGCATGGTGAAAAAACAACAAGGCAGTTTTGGAGATGAAGAACGGACATGCACTATGTTATAAATTTGTTCAAATGGCCTTGAGGTCTTGCGTCGGTGCATTACACTGTACACGTAAAAGAACCAGAGGAGACTCTGGAATGAGTCTCTGTCTGTATCATTGCACTATCCTCCAAAATATAAAATGACTAATCTCTTCAGGAGGCGTCGCTCATATGGGTAACCGGTAGCGACGATAAATAAACGTAAAACACACATACATTAAACTCATATCCCTTAATGCCAATTCCTGAGTAAAATACAACACATGTATATTAAGAGCTAACTACATATATCAGAAATTAGTCCTCTAAGTCAATTAGTGCAAATCCATATACCGTAATTTGCTATGTATAACGCGCTATCATGTATAACGAAAGACATTATCAAACAACTAAAATTATAACTCATCAATGTATTATTAACACTTTCAACTCCGAATAAATTCAAATCAATGTACAAACAACATAGACACAGATCTACTGTCTAGAGCAATCAGCATATAGCCCGATCAGACGGTACACTCTGTTCTGTCTGATCGGGTTCTCGGCTTTTTGCAAAGGCGCATTTATGCGACATTGGCGGTGAAAGAGTTAAAGGAAATCAATACGCTATGTTGCACAAGCTTTAATGACTTGTAAGACTGAAGTTTTAAATCACGTACCTGTAATCATGTTTAGATTTTTCTGCTATATCTAGTCTTGCTTCCCAAACTTTGGAGTTAGCTGCTGCTATCTTCACTATGGATTCTTGCTTTTTCCCGGATTTACCTCCCTTCTTTCCCTTCCTAATCAAGACATAAAATTATTAATATTTAAATTATATGTTGATTGTTCCTAACAGGGAACTAGTAAAGTATATATCTCTACATCCAAACTTTCGGCTTAAAAAGTCTTTTTCAAGGAAAACAAAAATTTCCGGAAAATTCATTTTCTTTAAGATTGTTATAAAACATTTGGATAATCAAGAAAAAGGCTTATTAAGCCAAAAATTCGGATGTAGAGAGGATCACATATGCAGAGAGAACCACATATATATATCAATATTTAATTATGTAAAAAGTAGGCTATATTAAAATAAAGATAATCTTTAAAGCACCACAATGTGTCTACTTAGAATGTGATGTACACTATGATATGTGCATGCAGCCGATAAATTCACATAAATACTGACTACTAGTAATATATATCTCTACATCCAAACTTTCGGCTTAAAAAGTATTTTTCAAGGAAAACAAAAATCCGTAAAATTGTGGCGTCCGTGGTCCAGTGGTAGAGCGTCGGATTTGGAATCGAACGGTCCCGGGTTCGATACTCGGTCAGGCCACGTATGTAGTGTCATTGAGCAAGGCACCTCACACACATTGCTTAGTACTGGTTAATCGCTTAGGTCGGCTAAGCCTGCCCAGGAAAACATGTCTAAATCCCCGCGAGGGGTTTGACATTAAAGGAACATACATACTACATGAACGAAAACTTATGAGTGTAATGAAAAAAATGTTTTGAATAATGAAGGTATCGTCAATCGCCCTGATTTCATGCATCGCCATTTTCCGGTCGATTGATTATTAACAAGATTTTGTTTACTTCCAATGCATGAATGATGTCACCGCTGTCATTAGCAGGTGCTTTATGCATGAGAGTACATGATATATGTTTTGAAAGAGAAAATGCACAAAAAGCAGGTCATAATCACTGTCCGACTAGTGTTTGGGAGGTCGTGGGTTCTGTCGGACACTATGCAAACACTAGTCGGACAGCTCTACCAACTGCTGAGCTAGCCGGGCCGCAGTTCTACCCAGGCTGAAATACACTACACTCTTCCCTCTTTTATTCTTTAGGAGCCACACTCCAATTCCTGGAGCCGCACCCCTACTCCTTTGCCCGTACCATATATCCTTGTCGCCATTAAAGTGACCAAGCAAAGAAAGAGCGGAAAAGTTAGTGACCCGAAGTGGTACTCAAACCTGATTGACATTAACGGAAGATAGATAGATAGAACCCACGACCTCCCAAACATTAGTCGGAGAGCTCTACCAACTGAGCTAGCCGGCCGCTGTTCTACCCATGCCGAAATACACTACACTATGGATAGTTGCGGAAATCCGACGGAGTCAATAGTAAACACAAAATGAGCATGTGAGGTTCATTTGGATTTATTCTGATATCACCGCTCATTAGTATTCACAGATATTATTAAGATAAGCCTTATCGATAATTTAAGGTCATTGGAGATAACCGTTAGTTTATACAAATTTATTTTAGCTCGATTGCGAAACAAGTTATTTCAACTTATATATTTATCATATATCTACTCTGCACTTACCCCTTCTTTCCCTTTTTCCCCTTTTTGCCTTTTTTCGGCATATTTATAATAAATTTATGTCGTCTTTGAAGAAAAAATCTACAGAGCCGCCATCTTTGTTTATTTTGTCATGACAACTTCTTTCGTACTAGATATGTTCGTCCATGTATTATTCGCCCAAATAGTCAGTTTATTGACAGCTATGTTTAACGTTTGTAAATATCAGAAACATAGATAGTTAATGGAAAGATTCTGTAGATATTTAGATATTTGAACCTGTGTTGTGTTGGGATTAATTCTACACGACACGTACCCCACAGTCGCTTGGTGTTTGAATATTTTTAAGACCATTATGATACACTATAAGCCTGACACTGTGCATGTATACACGTTTTAGGCTACATCCAAGCACGATTGAAAATGACACACCGTCACAATGAAAGTCATATGTCGTGTTGGCAGAAGTAAAAACAGATAGGAACCCAGGCTAACAGAATGGTTACGGTGACTGTAATTTAATGTTCTAACAGAAAGGTTACAGTGACTGTAAATTAATGGTAATACGTAGGCCTACAATGTGTGACGACACCTTTATGTGTGTTTTTACGTTTATTTATCGTCACTACCGGTTGCCCATATGAGCGACGCCTCCTGGAAAGATTATTTATTATAGAGTTTGGAGGATAGTACATGATACAGACAGAGACCCATTCCAGAGTCTCCTCTGGTTCTTTTACGGGCAATGTGTGAAGCACCGACATGAGACCACGGTTTAACGTCCCATCTGAAAGACTGTTCATTTTATTAGGGTCAGACGGGGGGTCGAACCTGCGATCCCTGCATTACCACTCCAGCGTGTTACCACTGGACTACATATCCGTCTGTACACCTTTATGATCAAGGCATTCATGTATGTACTTGTTTCATTGAACATCACATCATCGGCGAATACTATCTATAGCAGATTAGAACAAATCTAACGCATTAGTTACGTCAATTATAGAACATAGTGATACAATTATACTAGTTAATGACTTGGTTACCTAAGTCTACAATAAGCAATTAATATACTTGTATGTATACATTTGGTACTGTGAGGTATACTGTGATATTTCAGTAAGGCTTTCGATCAGGTCAATCACGAAAACATACTACTATATATGAATAACTACGTAGTCAGACTTGAAGTCAAGCATTAAGGCGGATTTGTAGATCCCTGACTCCAGTCAGTTGTCCGTAATGCCACCAGTTCAGATGACATGCATGTATCATCCGGAGTTCCGCAGGGATCCGTACTTGTAACCCTGTTATATTTAGCTTATATAAACGACCCACCCACACACCCACAAAGCATCAGTTCCAACGTCTGTATTTTTGGCAGAAGAGTGGGCATACCTGTATATAGTATTTACAGACATATATCATACTGCATACTTATTTTCTTTTCTATTTTACCTGTGCAGAAATATGGTACATATGGCCAGTAGTACCAACTAATGGAACATTACTCTAGTTGGAGGAGGGCCTATGTTGTAGGCCCTCCTCCAACTAGAGTATTGTTCCATTAGTTTAATAACGATTAGTTTAATAAAAAAAATGAGTGCGCTCAGTGTCACATTGTCTGTTTAAATATGAAGCAAAACGTGTATACTGCTGAGAAGGTCCCCAGCAAACTCGTGACGTCGGAATAGCGTTGTTTAATTGTCGTTGCTACGTCGGTAACAATAATCCAACGTTGCCACAACGATAAATAGTAGACGTCGTTGACAACGTCGTTTTACGACGTTGCGAAAAACGACGCTGCGACAAACGTTAGATAGAAGACTTCATCGACAACGTCGTTTTATGAACGGTGTATTACGACGTTGTTACTACGTTAAATAGTCGACGTTGTGAGAACGTCACATTCACAGCGTTGGAAAGACGTGGTTTATTCGTTGTTTTGTAGTCTCAATTACGGCAACAATAATCCGATGTTAGATTTCCAACGTCGTTAGCAATAAGAATTGTGTTATTAGTGTAAGATTGGAATTTATTTCATCGTTAGCCAATAGTGAAAATACATATTTTTGTAATCACAAGATGAAATAAAATCCTATCTTACAGTAATAAACACAATTCCTATTGTTCTTTTATGATTTTCAATGATTTGGGTAATATATTTGTTATCCAATTTATTTATTGTAACTGCCCCTGTCGGGAGCCTCATTTCACTACCATATACAACCGCTCAACCACTTATGTTAGTCTACGTTCGCAATAACAATAGGTCAGGTATAAGTGTCAAGTTAGTTTCTGTCTGCTGTCAACGACACTCACAACAAAGGAAGGGAGGGTTTGGGAGGGAGGGGAGAGAGGGAGCAGATACACACTCTACAACCTCCGTAAGCGACTGACAACTTTCTCACAGAACACCATTTATCACTTGTCCGAGCTAGGTGTGTATGTTTTACGTTTATTTATCATCGCTACCGGTTGCCCATATGAGCTTGTCCTTCTGAAGAGATTAGTCATTGTAGATGTTGGAGGATAGTGCAATGATACAGACAGAGACCCATTCCAGATTCTCCTCTGGTTCTTTTACGTGCATGGTGTAAAGCACCGACACGAGACCACGGTTCATCTGAAAGATTGTTAATTTTATTAGGGTCAGAAGGGGGTCGAACCTGCGATCCCTGGATTACCAGTCCATCGTGTTACCACTGGACTACAGATCCTTCCCAGATAGGGAGCGAGCCTGCTGCACTTATTATGGCGGTGAAAAGGCGAGATCTAACGACAGCGCGTTAGACCACTTGGCCACGGGGCGCCTGCAGGACATCACATCCGAACACAGTCGGCTATATACCAACGTTCGTTCTGGCATGCGAGACCTGGACGTCACTCCTCTGGACAACTAAACGGACTGCGAATCATGCGTTCATCACCACTAAACAATTTTAATCTTACGCGAATGGAACTACTTACAGGACCTCCGTGACCGAGAACGTGGTTACGGTCTTCGTTGACTACAAATCACTTGTGACCGAGAACGTTGTTACGGTCTTCGTTGACTACAAATCACTTGTGACCGAGAACGTTGTTACGGTCTTCGTTGACTACAAATCACTTGTGACCGAGAACGTTGTTACGGTCTTCGTTGACTACAAATCACTTGTGACCGAGAACGTTGTTACGGTCTTCGTTGACTACAAATCACTTGTGACCGAGAACGTTGTTACGGTCTTCGTTGACTACAAATCACTTGTGACCGAGAACGTGGTTACGGTCTTCGTTGACAACAAATCACTTGCCCCTCATCGCTATAGGTTCGAATCTACATCTAACTATACCATGTGAGGAAGCTATCCAGCTGACTCGCGGAAGGTCAATGGTTTTACTCGGCTTCCCGTCCGTGCCAGAAATACAGCTCCAGAGAGCATCCGGAGTATTTCTCAACAAATAACAGCTGGAGAGAGTCTGCATAGCCTAAGATATGAATACAACTTTAAGCCACACAAAATAAACAAAGCAAACAATGAATGTGTCTAGAATACTATATATGTCCATTTTTAATATTATTAGGTGACGCCCTGCGGTTGTTGTAAATGTTTAGCTTTTGGTGTTCCAGAAGCACATGGCCAATGGCCAATGGCCACTAAACATTCACCAATGAATATATATGTGCTACTAGTATCTTATTCTACGTTGTATACGTTACTTGTATTTGATATGTGTTTCTGTTAACATGTTTAGTCTATATGATTCTCCGTGAAATGAGCGACTTGTCTCTACTGGTATGTACACTGAATGTGTGAATCAACAGGAGTATTGTATTGCTGTAGCAGGATGAAACTAGATGCTGTATACGGATTGTATATCAATGCACGTGGGTATTGTATTGCTGTTTATGTGAAACTAGATGTTGTATACGGATTGTATATCAATGCACGTGGGTATTGTATTGCTGTTTATGTGAAACGAGATGTTGTATACGGATTGTATACCAATGCACGTGGGTATTGTATTGCTGTTTATGTGAAACTAGATGGTGTATACGGATTGTATATCAATGCACGTGGGTATTGTATTGCTGTTTATGTGAAACGAGATGTTGTATACGGATTGTATATCAATGCACGTGGGTATTGTATTGCTGTTTATGTGAAACTAGATGCTGTATATGGATTGTATATCAATGCACGTGGGTATTGTATTGCTGTTTATGTGAAACTAGATGTTGTATACGGATTGTATACCAATGCACGTGGGTATTGTATTGCTGTATCTTGTACACCGCCCATCGCAATTGCCAGTTATTAGCTATTACGGTTCAGTGCCTACCTTTTACAATGTAGTGAGGTAATATATGTGTCGATAGGTTCTAAGTTCTAACACATATACAGCGCGTGTGGGACTTTTAAAATCTTAAAGTTTTCAATGTCCTTTTATATTCACATGTTTGACAGTCGCACTTCGATAATGTAAATTCAATACCAACTGATCAACATATCATGTGAACGTGTTATTACTTTTCTCTGTTTGGGATAATCTGCATATGTATGCTTTACACTATTTAAGCTTTATCGACTGCTTATTACCGACACATAGCTGTACACGGAAAGTATTAGTCCAGGTGAGGTAATGTTTTTCTTGAAACAGATTATGCGACATTTAAAGTTAAAACTTCAAAGTAAATCAACACTTTTTGCATCGGTGAAATTTGCTCTCGTACAAAAAAAAGATATAGGAAATATTTGTATGTATGTTCCATTAATGTCAAACCCCTTGCTGGGGACATATACATGTTCTCCTGGGCAGGCTTAGCCCTCTTAGCGGTTGACCATTACTGTGCAACGTGTATGATGTCCCTTACTCAATGATACTACATTCATGGCCTAACCGAGTATCGAACCCGGGACCGTTCGATTCCAAATCCTCTCTACCACTGGACCACGGACGCCACGAGGTACCTTTGTATGTATTAAATTAATAATGCGTATAGGTTTGTGATCATGAACAATTATAAATTGCACAATATATGTGCTATGGGGCGTTATTCTGGTCAATCGGGGTGACGCCTCGATACATATGAATGCTATGTTATATTTTTGAGGATAGTGCAATGTAGAAGACACTCCATTTCCAGACGCTCCCCGGGTTATTTTAGCTTGTCCGATGTATAGTACCTATACAGGAGACCGCATAAACACTGTATGTGCTGTGGAGCATTATTCTTGGCAATCTGGGCGATACATCCATACACATGCTTGCCATGTTATATGTTTTCAGGCTGTCCGATTAGCGCAGTGGTTAGCGCGCTCGCTTCTCACCAATACAACCCGGGTTCGATCCTCGGACCGGGAAGTATGTGAGATGGTACGGTCGCCAAATCGGGCATGTGGGTTTTCTCCGGGTACTCCGGTTTCCTCCCACACGAATGACAACATCCGTTTTCATCCGCGCCAACGAGAGTGATTAATATAAGTTGTTAAAACTTGCTTCGCAAGCATTGTAAAATAAATAAAGTTTAAACTAAATATGTTTTGAAGACACAGAAGATGCTCCATTTTCAAATGCTCCCCAGGTTATTTTAGCTTGCACGATGTATAGTAACACAGGAGACCGCATAAACAGTGTGTTAATAACAAGCCACTCGCATATTTTAAGACTATGTTTACATTTATTGAAGCGGTACATTAATTTCACCCCTAGATTGTTTAATATCCATTAACTCATATCGGATGTCGTATGTTTTCATAATTTGTGTTTGCATAAATGTATATTTGAACAAATATAAATCGGTTTATCGTAATGTGCAATATATATACATGTATATACGTGGAGTGTAATATACTTGGAGTGTAATGTAGCTAATTGAGAAACGAGGTGGGTTAACTTGTAATATAATGAAGCAAATTAACTCAATTATTGATATACGAGTGGTGGAGAGATATGGATTTAATATGAATTAGTCTTGAGGATGGATGTATAGTAACTGTTGTTGTAATACACCGCACGTGTTCACGGGCTATTACTACCACATACGATTGGGGTCTGTGATTATTACAGTGTTATGTGTGTGTGTTTTTCCGTTTATTTATCGTCGCTACCGGTTGCCCATATGAGCGACGCCTCCTGAAGAGATTAGTCATTTTAGATTGTTGGAGGATAGTGCAATGATATAGACGGAGACCCATTCCAGAGTCTCATCTGGTTCTTTTACGTGCACGGTACGGTGTACAGCACCGACACGAGACCTCGGTTTAACGTCCCATCTGAAAGACTGTTAATTTTATTAGGGTCAGACGAGGAATATAACCTGCGATTCCTGGATTACCAGTCAAGCGTGTTAACCACTGGGCGACAGATCCCTCTGTAGCGTAGAAGCGGTTATATGCAGTATTCTAAGTAAAACTTGGAAAATACATATACATCTACAATCATCGGAAAGGTTGGGCTAGAATATGTTCTGCTATGACACTTCTCTTCTAGGTTGAAAGGTAACATTTTGCCAGAGACTAGCGAGAATGCACTGGTTAACGGTGCTCGTGTTATTTGTGGTAACAGTCGGGTATCTATTCATCGGAGCCGCCGTGTTTCGGGCACTCGAGTCTGAAAAGGAACAGGACACGAAAAACGTGACGAGAGATACATTTAATGATTTCCTGGGTAAGCTTACCATTTTTAAATGTAACGGTGCACGTGTGTATATAAACCCAGTGTGTAAGATGGTATAGTAATTAAGTAATTAAGTAGGTAGGTTGGCAGGCGGTAGGCAGGCAGGCAGGCAGGCAGGCAGGCAGGCAGGCAGGCAGGCAGGCAGGCGGGTAGGTAGGTAGGTCCTTTATTTAAAGAGGGTAACCCATTTAGCAAGGCTAATTTTCCATGGGGTCCTCTTAAATATAAAACATATGTATACACACATGAAATACAAAAACAACTGAAATATAAGTGGTAACTAATAACAGTAAGAACGCATCTACAAAAAGTGTGTATTATTGTAGGCTCAGTCGATAGAGCATTCGCCTGAAGCGCAGTCGATAGAGCATTCGCCTGAAGCGCAATCGATAGAGCATTCGCCTGAAGTGCAGTCGATAGAGCATTTGCCTGAAGCGCAGTCGATAGAGCATTCGCCTGAAGCGCAGTCGATAGAGCATTCGCCTGAAGCGCACTCGATAGAGCATTCGCCTGAAGCGCACTCGATAGAGCATTCGCCTGAAGCATTCGCCTGAAGCGCAGTCGATAGAGCATTCGCCTGAAGCGCAGTCGATAGAGCATTCGCCTGAAGCATTCGCCTGAAGCGCAGTCGATAGAGCATTCGCCTGAAGCATTCGCCTGAAGCGCAGTCGATAGAGCATTCGCCTGAAGCGCAGTCGATAGAGCATTCGCCTGAAGCGCAGTCGATAGAGCATTCGCCTGAAGCATTTGCCTGAAGCGCAGTCGATAGAGCATTCGCCTGAAGCGCAGTCGATAGAGCATTCGCCTGAAGCGAAACACTACTTGTTCGAGTCCCGGATTGGTTGCATGTTTTTCTCACATTTGTTACATAAATATATTCCTTATAAAACAATTATTCCTATATTACTTATGTAGATAACGTCTTATCAGCAGCCACGTATGCGTGTGTTGTAAACATAGCGAATTAACATGTTGCTCAATCAGAGGTCAACATACCCATATGGTACGGTCACACTTCACATGGTAATGTGTAGAGGTTATTACGTGATTAGTTTAATATCAGCATAGGTATCGACCCGAGGTAACTTGATATCAGTCTGAGACACGAACACGATTGAAATGTTACCACGAAACAACACACATCTGTTGTCTGTCAAATTTGACACACTTGGACGCTACGGAAGTAACCAAACTAGCACCGAGTGCGCATGCGTTATTTCACAGGAACTAGTTATGATACGGTTTTCTCTGGTTTGATACGGGCTCGTGACCGTATCAATCCAGCAAGCGTAATATCAGACTGGGAATAAAGGTATCAACCCGGACGGTAGACAGTATTGTGGTAGGAAAATAACGGCAACAAATTGACTATAAATTGATATCTATGTAATAATTTATTTATTACTAATAAATAAAATAATCCCAAAACTCGGTATACAGTGTAGACATTATCAATTTATCTTACAGCTAACGCAAGTTGTGTTGATCCGGCTCAGCTGGAGAAGCTGATTCGATCGGTTTTAGAAGCCTATGAGCAGGGAGTCCTAGCCACCAACCAGACCGAGTCCAATGACCAGTGGAACCTCTGGAGTGCATTTTTCTTCTCGGCGACAGTCGTGACAACAATAGGTAAGTTGTGACAGCAATTTGTAAGATATTGACAACCACAGGTAAGGTAGTAACACCAATAGGTAAGAAAGTGACAGTAATATATAGGGTAGTGACAACAATGGATAATGCAGTTAGAGCAATAGGTAAGGTCGTGGCAACAATAGGGAAGGTAGTGACAGTAATATATAGGGTAGTGACAACAATGGATAATGCAGTTAGAGCAATAGGTAAGATCGTGACAACAATTGGTATGATGGTGACAACAATAGGTAAGATCGTGACATCAATATGTAAGATAGTGACATCAATAGGTAAGATAGTGACAGCAATATGTAAGATAGTGACAGCAATAGATAAAATCGTGACAACAATAGGTAATATAGTGACATCAATATGTAAGATCGTGACAACAATAGGTAAGATAGTGACAGCAATAGGTAAAATCGTGACAACAATAGGTAATATAGTGACATCAATATGTAAGATCGTGACAACAATAGGTAAGATAGTGACAGCAATAGGGGTAAGATCGTGACAACAATAGGTAAGATAGTGACAGCAATAGGGGTAAGATCGTGACAACAATAGGTAAGATATTGACAGCAATAGGTACGATCTTGACAACAATAGGTAAGATCGTGACAGCAATAGGTAAGATCGTGACAGCAATAGGTAAGATCGTGACAACAATAGGTAAGATCGTGGCAATAATAGGTAATATCGTGACAGCAATAGGTAAGATAGTGACAGCAGATCTACTTATATCTTCAATCATTATATCTCTTAAGAAAACGTTCAATCATATTATAATGTTTTTAACTGTACATATACATGGGTAATACAGTTTGAGTTATAATATAGTGTTTGTATGTCTATGAATATGTTAATGTACTGTACATTCATGTAATAATGATGGAAATAAAAATATTAAACATTAAAAAAAAAGATAGTGACAGCAATAAGTAAGATCGTGACAACAATAGGTAAGCTCGTGACAACAATAGGTAGTTTAAACTTTATTTATTTTACAACGATTGCGAAGCAAGTTCTAACAACTTATATTAATCACCCTCGTTGGCGCTGATGAAAGCGTAAATCTGGTCATTCGTGTGAGAGGAAACTGGAGTACCCGGAGAAAACCCACCTGTCCGATCTGGCGACCACCGTACCATCTCACATACTTCCCTGTCCAAGGATCGAACCCGGGCTGCATTGGTGAGAAGCGAGCGCGCTAATCAGCAATAGGTAAGATCGTGACAACAATAGGTAAGATCGTGACAACAATAGGTAATATAGGACATGAATAGGCAATATAGTGACAGCAATAGGTAAGATCGTGACATCATTATCAATATATAGTTTAATTTTATGTTCGCTATTTGCAGGTTACGGCCATATATCACCATCAACTCACAATGGACAGCTATTCTGCATTGTCTACGCCATCGTGGGTATCCCGCTCGTCGGCGTATTCATTGTGTCCGTCGGGCAAAAACTATCTACTCCCATCAAGAAATTTAGAAAGAGTTCAAACAATAAATACATTCGCGTCATGAAATCTGTTGTCATAGCATTAGTTGGATATGCTATATTGATATTCTTACCGGCTATAGGATTTCACAAAACTGAGGATTGGACAATGTTTGAAGCAATCTATTACGGTGTAATAACACTCACGACTGTCGGATTCGGCGATTATGTCGTAGGTAAGACAATCTTAAATAACACTGATAATTGATAATTGTGCGCGCAGATGCTTCAACAACTCATAATTGTACGGGATGACGGTTTATTAACACTCATATTGTACGGGAAGACGGTTTAATAACACTCATAATTGTACGGGAAGACGGTTTAATAACACTCATAATTGTACGGGAAGACGGTTTAATAACACTCATAATTGTACGGGAAGGCGGTTTAATAACACTCATAATTGTAGGGGAAGGCGGTTTAATAACACTCATAATTGTATGGGAAGGCGGTTTAATAACACTCATAATTGTATGGGAACAAAACAATTGTAGGGAAGGCGGTTTACGGGAAGGCGGTTTAATAACACTCATAATTGTAGGGGAAGGCGGTTTAATAACACTCATAATTGTAGGGGAAGGCGGTTTAATAACACTCATAATTGTATGGGAAGGCGGTTTAATAACACTCATAATTGTATGGGATACGGGAAGGCGGTTTAATAACACTCATAATTGTAGGGGAAGGCGGTTTAATAACACTCATAATTGTACGGGAAGATGGTTTAATAACACTCATAATTGTAGGGGAAGGCGGTTTAATAACACTCATAATTGTAAAACAATAATGGTACGGGAAGGTGGTTTAATAACACTCATAATTGTATAGGAAGACGGTTTATAACACTCATAATTGTACGGGAAGACGGTTTAATAACACTCATAATTGTAGGGGAAGGCGGTTTAATAACACTCATAATTGTATAGGAAGACGGTTTCATAACACTCATAATTGTACGGGAAGATGGTTTAATAACACTCATAATTGTAGGGGAAGGCGGTTTAATAACACTCATAATTGTACGGGAATGTGGTTTAATAACACTCATAATTGTATGGGATTAATAACACTCATAATTGTAGGGATGTACGGGAAGGCGGTTTAATAACACCCATAATTGTATGGGAAGACGGTTTAATAACTCTCATAATTGTACGGGAAGGCGGTTTAATAACACTCATAATTGTACGGGAAGCGGTTTAATAACACTCTAATGTAGGAAGAGTTTAATAACACTCATAATGTACGGGAAGGCGGTTTAATAACACTCATAATTGTAATGGAAGACAGTTTAATAACACTCATAATTGTATGTGAAGATGGTTTAATAACACTCATAATTGTACGGGAAGGTGGTTTAATAACACTCATAATTGTATGTGAAGATGGTTTAATAACACTCATAATTGTAGGGGAAGGCGGTTTAATAACACTCATAAGTGTACGGGAAGGTGGTTTAATAACACTCATAATTGTATAGGAAGACGGTTTATAACACTCATACTTGTACGGGAAGACGGTTTATAACACTCATACTTGTACGGGAAGACGGTTTAATAACACTCATAATTGTACGGGAAGATGGTTTAATAACACTCATAATTGTATGGGAAGGCGGTTTAATAACACTCATAATTGTACGGGAAGACGGTTTAATAACACTCATAAGTGTACGGGAAGACGGTTTAATAACACTCATAATTGTACGGGAATGCGGTTTAATAACACTCATAATTGTACGGGAAGACGGTTTAATAGCACTCATAAGTGTACGGGAAGACGGTTTAATAACACTCATAAGTGTACGGGAGGACGGTTTAATAACACTCGGTACTAGTACAACTTGTTTGCAAATATGCCGTTTGATTAATGTCATTGACTATCTTGTTATTAACAGACTTGAACATGCATATCTATGTTCGCATTCTGGACGAAAATGTATATTGGTACTTTACCCTACATATATTAATCTCGTCATTAATGTTAATACCAATATTAAGTGATTTTAAGTGCACATTTAAATCATTAATGTAGAGATTAAACGATAACGGTGATAATACACAGCCCTGTCTCAGTCCACAATGTAGCCTTAGCCGTAGCCACATATTTTTCGATCAATTGAGTGAAATAAACCAGTTGATTCTGCGACAAACACTCGTTCATGTTGGCTTGTCCCATCTGTTAGTATTATCATACCTTTCACTTGAAACATTAAATTTACTTATAAATACCATAATCATGTTGGACTCTGATACTCGTTTCCAAAACATAGTCTTGAATTGCAAGATAATATATACTCAATTCCAAAATAAAGAGTGCACTTTTGAATTTAGAATATTTCACTATTTAGAAGACGTATCGGTTAGAAATATCGCATAGTATACCTCAAGTATATTTGTCATCGATCAATTGCATAATCTACCACGTGGTATGCAAACAATGTCAGTCCAGTCTGTGAGACTTGATTTCGCATGATTTGCACGTGCAGCCCGAGGAAAATATACATGTCACCGGAAACTTGTATCAGTGTAATCCGTATGTCTTACATAACGGTTAAATCACATTTGAGTTCACATTGGTACACAACGAACATGCCTAGATTGAGCGAAAATCAACGTATCCAAGCATTAACAATGCTTGCCCGTGGTGACAACGTCAATGACGTGAGTAGGGCGTTATGGTGCCACAGAAACACTATTATTCGCTTGCGCCAACGCTTCCAACAAACAGGTGGTGTAGCAGATCGCCGAAGAACCGGTAGACCAAGAGTAACGAATCGGCAAACGAAATCACAGAAAACGAAGTGCACACTTTATTTTGGAATTGAGTAGTATGAGTAGTATGTAATTCATTGCAGGTCAGTCAGACGACTCGTACACAGTTTGGTATAGAATGCTGACGTTGATATGGATATTTGTTGGTCTGTCGTGGTCGGCCGTTGTATTATCGAATATCGGGGATTGCTTTACAGAGAGAGTCCAGGGAAAGGAATTATATATACGTAGGAAAAAATCACAGGTACTTAATAAGTAATCAAATATCCTAGTATTAGACGATAAACTTGCTTTGTACTACATTCGGATATTTAATTGTGGGCACTTAGTCGTGCATGTCTCTGCATGTTTTGCCAACCATATCGCCTGGTAGATGATGGAATATATGTGCATGTTTTACCGTGGTAACCAGTATAATGTTGGTAGGTCTATGCATGTTTTACCGTGGTAACCAGTAGATGTTGGACGATCTATGCATGTTTTACCGTGGTAACCAGTAGATGTTGGAAGGTCTATGCATGTTTTACCGTGGTAACCAGTAGATGTTGGTAGGTATATGCATGTTTTACCGTGGTAACCAGTAGATGTTGGAAGATCTATGCATGTTTTACCGTGGAAACCAGTAGATGTTGGTAGGTATATGCATGTTTTATCCAGGCACCTGGTAGATGTTGGTAGGTCTATGCATGTTTTATCCAGGCACCTGGTATATGTTGGTAGGTCTATGCATATTTTATCCAGGCACCTGGTAGATGTTGGTAGGTCTATGCATGTTTTATCCAAGGCACCGGGTAGATGTTGGAAGGTCTATGCATGTTTTACCCAGGCATCTGGTAGATGTTGGTAGGTTTATGCATATTTTATCCAGGCACCTGGTAGGTGTTGGTAGGTATATGCATGTTTTATCCAGGCATCTGGTAGATGTTGGTAGGTTTATGAATGTTTTACCCAGGCACCGGGTAGATGTTGGTAGGTCTATGCATGTTTTATCCAGGCACCTGGTAGATGTTGGTAGGTCTATGCATGTTTTATCCAGGCACCTGGCAGATGTTGGTAGGTCTATGCATGTTTTATCCAGGCACCTGACAGATGTTGGTAGGTCTATGCATGTTTTATCCAGGCACCTGGTAGATGTTGGTAGGTCTATGCATGTTTTACCCAGGCACCTGGCAGTTGTTGGTAGGTTTATGCATGTTTTACCCAGGCACCTGGTAGATGTTGGTAGGTCTATGCATGTTTTACCCTGGCAGATGTTGGTAGGTCTATGCATGTTTTATCCGGGCACATGGTAGATGTTGGTAGGTCCATGAATGTTTTATCCGGGCACATGGTAGATGTTGGTAGGTATATGCATGTTTTATCCAGGCACATGGTAGATGTTGGTAGGTCTATGCATGTTTTACCCAGGCACCTGGCAGATGTTGGTAGGTCTATGCATGTTTTATCCTGGCACCTGGCAGATGTTGGTAGGTCTATGCATGTTTTATCCTGGCACCTGGCAGATGTTGGTAGATCTATGCATGTTTTACCCAGGCACCTGGCAGATGTTGGTAGGTCTATGCATGTTGTATCCAGGCACCTGGTAGATGTTGGTAGGTCTATGCATGTTGTATCCAGGCACCTGGTAGATGTTGGTAGGTCTATGCATGTTGTATCCAGGCACCTGGTAGATGTTGGTAGGTCTATGTAGGTCCTGCCCTGGCATCTGGTAGATGTTGGTAGGTCTATGCATGTTTTACCCAGGCACCTAGTAGATGTTGGTAGGTATATGCATGTTTTATCCAGGCACCTAGTAGATGTTGGTAGATCTATGCATGTTTTATCCAGGCACCTGGTAGATGTTGGTAGGTATATGCATGTTTTATCCAGGCACCTGGTAAATGTTGGTAGATCTATGCATGTTTTATCCAGGCACCTGGTAGATGTTGGTAGATCTATGCATGTTTTATCCAGGCACCTGGCAGATGTTGGTAAGTCTATGCATGTTTTACCCAGGCACCTGGCATATGTTGGTAGGTCTATGCATGTTTTACCCAGGCACCTGGCAGATGTTGGTAGGTCTATGTATGTTTTATCCAGGCACATGGTAGATGTTGGTAGGTCTATGCATGTTTTATCCAGGCACCTTGTAGATGTTGGTAGGTCTCTGCATGTTTTACCCAGGCACCTGGTAGATGTTGGTAGGTTTCTGCATGTTTTATCCAGGCACCTGGTAGATGTTGGTAGGTATATGCATGTTTTACCCAGGCACCTGGTAGATGTTGGAAGGTCTATGCATGTTTTATCCAGGCACCTGGTAGATGTTGGTAGGTATATGCATGTTTTATCCAGGCACCTGGTAGATGTTGGTAGGTCTCTGCATGTTTTGCCAACCATGACGCCTGGTAGATGATGGAATATATGTGCATGTTTTACCGTGGTAACCAGTATATGTTGGTAGGTCTATGCATGTTTTACCGTGGTAACCAGTAGATGTTGGTAGGTATATGCATGTTTTACCGTGGTAACCAGTAGGTGTTGGACGATCTATGCATGTTTTACCGTGGTAACCAGTAGATGTTGGAAGGTATATGCATGTTTTACCGTGGTAACCAGTAGATGTTGGAAGATCTATGCATGTTTTACCGTGGTAACCAGTAGATGTTGGTAGGTATATGCATGTTTTACCGTGGTAACCAGTAGGTGTTGGACGATGTATGCATGTTTTACCGTGGTAACCAGTAGATGTTGGAAGGTCTATGCATGTTTTACCGTGGTAACCAGTAGATGTTGGTAGGTCTATGCATGTTTTATCCAGGCACCTGGCAGATGTTGGTAGGTCTATGTAGGTCCTGCCCTGGCATCTGGTAGATGTTGGTAGGTCTATGCATGTTTTACCCAGGCACCTGGTAGATGTTGGTAGGTCTATGTAGGTCCTGCCCTGGCATCTGGTAGATGTTCGTAGGTCTATGCATGTTTTACCCAGGCACCTGGTAGATGTTGCTAGGTTTATGCCTGTTTTATCCAGGCACCTGGTAGATGTTGGTAGGTCTATGCATGTTTTATCCAGGCACTTGACAGATGTTGGTAGGTCTATGCATGTTTTACCCAGGCACTTGACAGATGTTGGTAGGTCTATGCATGTTTTACCCAGGCACCTGGCAGATGTTGGTAGGTATATGCATGTTTTATCCAGGCACCTGGTAGATGTTGGTAGGTCTATGCATGTTTTACCCAGGCACCTGGCAGATGTTGGTAGGTGTATGCATGTTTTATCCAGGCACCTGGTAGATGTTGGTAGGTCTATGCATGATTTACCCAGGCACCTGTCATATGTTGGTAGGTGTATGCATGTTTTATCCAGGCACCTGGTAGATTTTGGTAGGTCTATGCATGATTTATCCTGGCACCTGGCAGATGTTGGTATGTTTATGTAGGTCCTGCCCTGGCATCTGGTAGATGTTGGAAGGTCTATGCATGATTTTTCCGTCATACCCTGTAGATGTTTACCTCATATCGGACATGTCTTCGTCATTCTTTGTTTATATACGATATGCGCAATATGTGTACTATATACATCTTCATGTCTGTATGTTACAGGAAGTCGATACCATTCGATGCAGACATGGCTCAACTGGACAACGGAACAAATCGTTTACAGCAATTTGAAGCTACCCATGTGTGGGTGTCAGTCAATGTATTCCATATCAGCGTTAAGCTCATCAATGACCAGCTGGTTACTATGTAATGTTGTGATCCATATTGCATAGGCCACTTACAAAGGTGTATTTGAATATTGGCGTAATACGGCATGTAGAGTGGTAATGCAGGGTGTATGTTTCCCTCTGTAACGTGTATAAATAAACTTCCAACTTTGAACGATCAAAGATCGGCCACATCCATTTCAGAGGGGTGGAAGCTTTCGTATAACATGGGGCATTTATTAGTATAATAACAGTAGTATAATAAAATATAAACATCGCACAATCAATGAACATGATACGTGGCCGAACGGTAACGACAGAGGAATACAGATAAAATATCTTGTGATATATTTTTATATTTTGTAGTTGCGAGTTCACATCTCACTGGGTAATACAATTATTACTTTTTTTTTTTTTCAAATTTATATTTTATATAAAGTGAATTGTATGTATTTTTCTCATTTTTCTCATTTTTTCTCATAATTTAATTTTCAACTTTATTTCATTTCAAGCAATTACAGTTACAGTTCATTTCACAGTATCAATCAGTATCTTCGCCTTCGCTGGCTGTCTCTGTATCCGAGCTGCTGTCCCCATCGCTGTCAGAAGCTGTTTAGTGCCATGAATCTATGGCTTGGTTTGATTTAGCGCCACCTACAATCCAGACTCCTTCTCCTTCGTACAAAATGCATGTACATTTTTAACAATTTCTCTAGCATCACAGCTATAATTATGTCGTGTTTGCGTGCTCATTGTGTACTGAATATGACTGGTATGTGTAAAAATGCACTTATATAGCCACATAGCGTGTGTATTTTAAATGTTTCACGACTATTTCGTGCATAAAATAAATATAATTTAATAAAAAGTGTTTTCCAAAGTAGGGCTCGAACCCACAATACCACTAGTTCTTAAACTAACGGGCTAACTGTCATAGCAAAGTATGATGTATATACATGACTGTTGTAATTTTTTATAATATAAACCAAATTTTCAATACACTAAACTATTAACCACACTATTATGGTGTATGAAATGAACCTGTCTGATCTGTGATCGTTCAGACCTGGTTGTTTGACTGTACATGCATACTATGATACTACATTAATGTACAATATTCTGACGGACTGAAGCTCCATGTTGGCTGGTTGTAGAGCGTTACATGTTTATGTATAAGATTTTATCATGTTGGCAGGTATGGAGATCGCATGTGTCCTATCCGAAACTTCTGCAATTGCAAATTGTATTTCTTGTTGATCCTTTTTTAGTATTTTAAATATTTTAATAATTTTGTTTTATTTAAGTTTATTTAACGTCGCTACCGGTTTCCCATTTGAGCGACGGGCAGTTTACCTAACAACACCTTTCCTGGGCAGGCTCCAGTGTTTAACCAGTACTTGGTGCACCAACCTCCGTAAGAAACTGCCAACTTTTTCATATAAATGAGACACGGTCTGAGCGGAGCTCGAACCCGTGACCATCAGAGATGATAGGTTACAGTGGTATACAAGTCAGCGACCTTAACCACTCGACCACGGAAGCGGTCTTATTTTAATTGCGACTTCATAGTTTGCATGATGTATACGTGTTAATCGTTGTTGAAGTCGTGATAGCGCAGTGGTAGCGCGTTCTATTCAGGTGTGAAATGCCCTGAGTTAGAGCCGATGGAGCCGTTACGATTGTGCCATTAGGCAGGGCATTTAAATTCTACGTTAAATATTCTCTCTCCCTCGTGGCTATGTATTCCGACAAGAATGGGGTCTCGAGAGTGATTAATATAAGTTGTTTCGCAATCGAGCTCAAATAAATTTGCATAAACTAAATACAGCTGGCAGGCAAATAGCAATATATGCGTCAATTACACAGTACGACTTGATTGATGTAAAGTGATATATGTGCGTGTTAATCATGTTCGCTGTAATGCATTATGTTAATGAAAACTCGTGGTAAGATGTGATATTATGTCTTTATCATATGTCGATTGGTATAATTGTCCCACTTAAAACACTGTGTTTTACGTTTATTTATCGTCGCTACCGGTTGCCCATATGAGCGACGCCTCCTGACGAAATTAGTCATTTTTGATTGTTGGAGGATAGTGCAATGATACAGAGAGAGACCCCTTCCAGAGTCTCGTCTGGTTCTTTTACGTGCACGGTGTAAAGCACCGACACGAGATTATTATTAGTATTGGACTGGTGTGAAAAGGCCAGAATATTATATTAAAATCTACTCGTAAATGTACGAAAGTAACAATTTTAATTAGTAGGATCTTGTTGTATAAGTGTGTGTTTTAAGTAAGATATAAGCCTCAAACGGATCCAATATGTTAAATATTGGCACTGTCTTCGGCGCTACGTTACGCGCCTCACACAGTGCAATATTTTACATATTGGATCGTTTTCGGCTTATATCCTATACATAGCTGTTATCCCACTATCGCTTCTTATGATTATTAAAATATTATATCTCAACAGATCTCACACAGTGCAATGGGTACTTATTTGTAACCGCGCTTCTATGTATCATACCGCAACATCTGGTTAGGGCACAACAGTAAAAACAAAGGATTCTAACTAAAAGGACATATTCACATATTGAAATAAATCAGACTTTATCTGCCAAGGGAGGTAATAGAAAATTACAGATGTCTCTCATTGGAGGTGTCAATTGGGGGTTTTAAGGGATTTTTATATATGCGCATTAGTGCTTACGTTACTTCTCAGTTTATTTAACCCATTTCATTCTGGATACATTTAAAGGCTTTTGCAAACAACATAGATCCAGATCAGCCACAGCGCGATGCTGCATGCTGCATGCTGATCAGGATCTATGTTGTTTGCTACATAGCCAAGTGTCTTAGCAAGATCATCTGAATAGCAAACAGCATAGAGCCTGATCAGACGGTACATTCCGTGGTGGCTGATCTGGCTCTATGTTATTTGCAAATACTATTTGAACGATATCCAGAATCAAATGGGTTAATATACATGCTCTTATGGCAAGTGTTTATATTCTAGATAAACAATGGCTGTTTATCTTTTACAATATAAATATGGCTGCACTGTATTTAGAGTATATATTACAATGTTTGGTCAGTGCTAGATTATGCTTGTGTTTTATTGTCTCTTATAATTCTTAAAGCGACAGTACATCGCAAAAAGCAACATTACATCACAAAAAAACAACATTACATCAATTACAATGCATTGCTACTACATATTCTTCCAAATACATTCGAACACTAACATTGAATCAATAAACAATTTTTTGTTGTTTACAAACTTTCAATAGTGAAAGTAGGATTTCATATAACATTCATCCACGCTCCTGAATTGGCGTTTGTTTGTCAATGGAGTCAATACTAAACGTGTGATACTATCGTTTAGAGATCATTTAACTAAGATTAGTCTACACATAAATATGTATAGACACAACTGTGAGATATAACGGTAAATCTGTATCATAAATAGTGTTATTCGGGATACACTCGTTGTATTACGCATGAATGTCGACCCTATTTTCATTATTTTGTTTTGTCAGCGTTTGTTTATTTGTTGAAATACTCTTTTAATACTTTTTGAGGCAAATATTTGGAAAAAATATTATACCATTTAATAGGAAATTACATTCTGTAGAAATTTGCTGATGTATTGTCGCTTTAAAAGAATGGCTATGTGTTATGCTTATATATTTGTATTGTAAGTGTAAAATACATGAAATAAAAGAATAAACATAGAAAATATTAACATGATTAGTAGCTGCACTTGATGTGTATGCGGTCAGTTTGTAGTGTATGAGGTAAGTTTGTAGTGTATGCGGTCAGTTTGTAGTGTATGAGGTCAGTTTGTAGTGTATGAGGTCAGTGTGTAGTGTATGCGGTAAGTGTGTAGTGTATGAGGTCAGTTTGTAGTGTATGAGGTCAGTTTGTAGTGTATGAGGTCAGTGTGTAGTGTATGATGTCAGTTTGTAGTGTATGAGGTCAGTTTGTAGTGTATGCGGTAAGTTTGTAGTGTATGAGGTCAGTTTGTAGTGTATGAGGTCAGTTTGTAGTGTATGCGGTAAGTTTGTAGTGTATGAGGTCAGTTTGTAGTGTATGAGGTCAGTTTGTAGTGTATGAGGTAAGTTTGTAGTGTATGAGGTCAGTTTGTAGTGTATGCGGTAAGTGTGTAGTGTATGAGGTCAGTTTGTAGTGTATGAGGTCAGTTTGTAGTGTATGAGGTCAGTTTGTAGTGTATGAGGTAAGTTTGTAATCACTCTCGAGATCTCATTCCTGATGTAATCCATCGCCACGAGGGAGAGAGAAGAGGCAACGTGGACCGTTCGATTCCAAATACATCGCTCTAACACTGGAGCATGGACACCAAACGTCTTTCGGATACCAAAAAGAGGTTATATCATGTTACAAACGGGTATGAACACGTTACGGGGAATTTCCAACGACGTCACGACCCATCCATAATGTGTGTGGTTTTCCAGCATGAATCATCACGGCCCAATCATAATTTTGGTGGTGTTCCAGCATGACTCACACCACTCCTTAATGACACCGTCGATATTTTATTCAGTTTCTTATTTCTTTTAATAAAATTAATGCATTCGATATCAATTTCGATTCATCTCTATTCAATATTATAACATTACCCATATATGTTATAACAGCAACCTAGATAACTGACACCGGGGTTCTTTTATCGGGAACGCGCATTGCTATTAATAACTTATACGGGCATTGCAGTACACTAGAGGACATAGAAAACGTACACCTACATTATATGATTAGCATTACATGAAAGCGAAATACGAAGGATTCCATCAAAGATATATCATATCTTTATTACAAAACACAAACTGAACAACTGAAAATATTCCAAAATGTTTAAAACTATGTATTTAAATAGTTATTGGTTTTCATGTAAAAACACATTTATCCGAAGTGTGCGTTTTCTATGTCCTCTAGTAGATCTTGGTTTGTAGCATATTCTAAGTAAACGCTAGTCTGGGAACAGGCGTCGATATATTTTGCCTGGTCAGTCAAATAAATATATTTTAACACCGAGACTATTAATTGGGCCGTATTGAGTTTCTGATCATATTTTGCCAGAAGTTAAAAAGTGAAAAATCGACATACTGGTACCCAGGCTAAGTAAACGCATATATGGGGCGTTTACGTTCCAGGATAAGATGGGTATCATTTGTAGTACACTGTATATGTTCCTAGTCTTGCCCCGGATTATTAACGTCCACGTAACTGATGCCCGAATAGCACTAATCATATTATACATTTCATCACATATTACACCGAGATGTTTATACTGGGAATCCGTGTTGGTGGCATCTTCACCGTGTTTAGAACATGTATTGCGGTGTTACGGTCACCACGCAACAATTGGCAGCAGTATATGTATACAGCTACTTCCAATAATAGTTGCAGCATATGTACAACATGCTTTGAAGGCTCCTCTTGGAATATGAAAGAAATATCATATCATCTGCAACTGTAGATGAGCTTGCTTTGGGGTTGTATCCATAAATCGAGTATTGGATATCCATATACATGTAAGCTGAAAAATATCGAAACTGCGCGCCTGGAAATATGGATATCTAAAAATCGAATTATGGATATCCAAAAATCTATAAATACCGAATAAATTGCAAAACGGCGCCCCATAGTTCTGTTAGTTCATTGATGAATAGGAGGTATAACAATGGAGACGATTTTCCTCCTTGCCTGATTCCCGACAAGACATTGAACAACATAGGACACAAAGCTGTTCATATCAACCCCACAGTCGAAACTCTTTATGAGCATCCCATTGTCAAACCCTATCAAACGCTTGTCTAACGTCCAGGATGCAGACGAAGACGTGCTCAATGATATATAAGGCACACTCTTTCCGAATAAAATGAAGTCAATGAATGTTCCTGACATTCTCATTGCTGCTTGTTTAACTTAGCTAATATAATCAGTCGTGACTGAGAAAATAGTGAAACCTCGTATTATTTGAGTAGAGCGGAAGGGTAACTACCCTGATTGACCTTGCATTTATTAACGCCCTTGCATATTATCACAGTTATACCTTTCTTCTGTTCGTTGGGAATATAACCCGTCCATAACATGGAAGTGAAAAGCATTGCGAAAAAGTAGAGCTATTCGATAATAATATTGCATTCCATGTACAATCGGTGAAACGTATTTCGATAATACACTGACAGTGGCATCCGTGGTCCAATGGTAGAGCGTCGGATTTGGAATCGAACGGTCCCGGGTTTATGAATATCATGGACCAGTCCATGTGAGTTACTTGGTGTTGAATGGGTTAAACTTCTTTAAACTCATCCATTTTCGGCTTAACCAATAACATTTTATTTGCGTATAACCGTGCTACTAATTTTGAATATTTCAATCTAAAAATAAATAAAATAATCACAATGACTAAATGTTTAAAATGAAAAGTAAGTTGATATAGAGTTACCCACAAGTCCAAAAGTAACCAATCCGTAGATAAAATATGGGCTATCACTGTATTGTTATACATATGAGTGGTGTATTTATAGATCGTTTGAAACTTGTCTCATAATACTGACTACGATACTACGAAATTAGTAACAGGCAGTGTTTACCTAATAATTATATACGTTCAAAATAGTTTATATACTATATATGGATTATTGTCTAAATAATGCAGGTGGCATATGTTAACAGTCTGGAGACACTTTAATTAAACTATAATTATGAAAATAACGTTTTTTAGTATTGCTTTGCTTTTCCTATGTTCAGCAATAATTGGACTGGTTGCTGCACAAGGTATGATTATTTTGTAGTTAAGTTTAACTTCAATTTAAGTGTCAACAATTCAAAATACATGTTTGTTCCTTTCACACGAGTAGTGCTTTGATGGTACAATTGGTGCTAAAAAAGAATATATTATATAAAAACATAAACAAATATTTCCTTTTTTTGTTCTATATTGTTTGTTTTTAAATTTGTTTTACATTTTCAGCACAATTATACTATCAAAGTTCACAATATAAACATACTTTAAATATATTTTTTTATATAATTTTTTATTTTTCAGCACCATTTATATACCATCAACGCAGTTAGGTTTCCCTGCCAATTGAACATAGTGCTGTGTCGCCTAGCTTAAACATTGTGTAATACTATATACATTCAAAACCGCTTACTATTATACAGAGCATAATAAAAGAGCCATTATAGATAATTGATGTGCTTCCACTATTCAAACCTCATAATTCAGTCAATTCTGTTTCCAATATAAACGCTTGTTGAACATATACAAACATTTTACAAACGTGAGATATATAGAAAAAAATGCCTTATTAAATATGGTAACAAAGGAAGAGAACTCAACTATAGAATTTCATAAACATTCGTTGACTAAAATCAGCCTATTAAAATACCAATTGTGCAGATCTGTTCTTTTGTCTTTAGATTTAGCTATTCTGTAAGACGCTACAAGTAAAGCGCGAAGACAGAGCGGAACTTATCATGCGTTTACCTATTATATGTACAGCGGTTAATTCGCTCCATGGCACACAAACGGATCTGTAGTCCAGTGGTAACAAGCTGGACTGGTAATCCATGCATCGCAGGTTCGATCCCCCATCTGACCCTAATACAATTAACAGTCTTTCAGATGGGACGTTAAACCGAGGTCTCGTGTCGGTGCTTTACACCGTGCACGTAAACGAACCAGAGGAGACTCTGGAATGGGTCTCTGTCTCTATCATTATACTATTCTCCAAAATCTAGAATGACTAATCTCTTCAGGAGGCGTCGCTCATACGGACAACCGGTAGCGACGATAAATAAACGTAAAACACACACACACACACACCATAGCACACTCAAACCTGTTTCAACAAACCACAAACGGGAAGTTCAAGATACTGAACCAATCAAGCATGCGTTCTTAATACAAATTATGTGTACTGCCTTGACAAAGCAAACCTTCTCATAAGTCTTAACACAACTGTCCATGAGGTTATGTAGACTCGAGCTCAAGAAATTTGATTGATGAGTCTGACACTTGCTCTTGGCTCAATCAATACGTAGTTTGAGACTGAGGTTGAGATTTGAGAACATTTTATAACCTCCAGACCTGGGTTGTATGTAGTATAAAATAGTCTCAAATCTCAAGCTCAAACGGTATGGTTGAATTTGAGATTTGCTCTTGGCTTAACCAATAAAGAAGCTTGAGATTGAACTTGAGATCGTCATTCGGAGACCAGTTTTATAACACCCATGCGGTATTCTAGTAGATATGTTATCTGAAGCAAGAATTGCTGTACTATAACAACAGTAAATACAAATGATAGATGCTGCTGCGATACTAAATATATAACTGTTAAGCATACACAATGTATTACGTACTTTGTGGCTTATAATGACATACTTGGTATAACTTCAAACTGATCAGCACATTATACTACAATCAACAGTATGATTTGATTTTCGACTTTACCCATCATTGAGCCATAACTATGAACGTTAGCGCAGTGGTTAGCAGGCTCGCTTTTAACCAGTGCAACCGGGTTCGATCCTTGGATTTGGAATTATGTGAGATGGTACGGTGGTCAAAAGATCGAACTAGGTGGTTTTCTCCGGATACTCTTGTTACTAGTACATCCCACACGAATGCACACGTTTTGTTAGAAACTATGAACTTGAGATAACCATTTCCCTCTGATGCTCCGTTGGATTAGGGGTTGTTCAGAGCTGTATTAGGGTTTGTTCAGAGCTACATTGGGGGTTGTTCAGAGCTACAGTAGGGGTTGTTCAGAGCTACATAAGGGTTTGTTCAGAGCTACATTAGGGTTTGTTCAGAGCTACATTGGGGTTTGTTCAGAGCTACATTAGGGGTTGTTCAGAGCTACATTAGGGGTTGTTCAGAGCTACATTAGGGGTTTGTTCGGAGCTACATTAGGGTTTGTTCAGAGCTACAGTAGGGGTTGTTCAGAGCTACATTAGGGGTTGTTCAGAGCTACATTAGGGTTTGGACATGTGATAGCCACATTGCGTTGATGCAAGTTGGTCATTTTCACCGGATTGTCAATAGGATAACACGAGCTATAGCTTGTTTGCAATCAAATGATCATATACTAGAGGACATAGCAAACGCACATTTCGGATAAGTGTGTTTTTACATGAAAAACAATAACTATATAAATACATAGTTTTAAACAATTTGGAATATTTTTAGTTATTCAGTTTGTGTTTTGTAATAAAGATGTGATATATCTTACATATATATAGTGCAATGATACAGAGAGAGACCCATTCCAGAGTCTCTTCTGGTTCTTTTACGTGCACGGTGTAAAGCACCGACACGAGACCTCGGTTTAACGTCCCATCTGAAAGACTGTTAATTTTATTAGGGTCAGACGGGGGATCGAACCTGCGATCCCTGGATTACCAGTCCAGCGTGTTACCACTGGACTACAGATCCGTCTGTTATTTTCAAACTGAAACGGGTGCCTTCATTTAATCTAGCAGAAATCCCCGCTCTATCTTCAACCGTAGATTTAGAACAATGAAAAATACGATGAAAAGTGAGAGCATTGTATTATGTTACCTAGATATAATAGATACAAGATAAAAGAAACAGTATCTAACACCGGATTACAGCTACATGTCGCATTAGGTAATTATTAAGTGTATTTAGTTTAAACATGTTGTATTGCTTTCAAATAGCATACCTATGCACAAACTGTACAATAGTTGTACGAATATTATATGAGTGAAACTGTAAAGTTTGACCAATATTAGTGACGACCTTCCACTTAGATCAAACAGATGTAACAGAATGAGCAGACTTTTTCTATGATTCATAGCGTGCATAGATATTGGAATATAAAAATTAAATGATTTATTAATATCCATGTAAAATCAAATAGGAAAGACAAAAAATAAAAATAAAATGTTTAACAAAAATGTTGTAGTATTATAATTATACGTGGTTTGTTGCTCAAATTTCCACGCCATCATCCTAACTATGATATTTGTTTCCGACAAACAATGTATTATCATAGCACTAGTAATCTACGACAGTTCAATGGTTAAAGGTAACTCGGAGACTAATATGAAAACATGCGACATGCATTACACTAGCCCCGAGTTTACGGGACATCCATCAACAAACGAGCAAAGCCTCACACAAAAATCAGATATTTTAGAGCAAAATAACATTCTGCTTAAGCCATGAAACACATACACTATTAAACATGTTATGCACAAATCATTGATAACTTGTTAAAAAATTTACATGACGTTCGACTGCAATTTCATTATAGAATTACATGACAATGATGAATATATGCATAGTGTCTATGCGGATCTGACAACACCAGACTGCCTCCGTGGTCGAGTGGTTAGGCGTCGCTGACTATACCACTGTAATCTATCATCACTGATGGTCATGGGTTCGAGCCCCGCGCACGCTATATCTGATTATATGAATATGTTGTCAGTTCCTTACGAATATTAGTGCACTAAGTACTGGTTAGCCACTGGAGTCTGTCCATGAATGGTGTTATTAGGTAAACTTCCCGCCGGCGATATAGCCCACAATGGTGCTGATGAGGGCGTAAAACCAGAACAATCAAACAAACTGACAGCAACATTTAAATGAATTCCTGCGACTGAATAGTGGCGGCATACGTCAGGGATCATCGGGGCACTAGGTTGGTCAGTTGGCTTTGGGCAACTTCAAATTAATAATGCCGCCTATTATTCGAACCAATACATTGGACGGATGTTTGATACAATGTGCATGCATCATTATTGAAACATTGGTTGTAGGCTATAAAGCTGTTCTCAAATCTCAAATCTTGGAAGTCGTGATAGCGCAGTGGATGCGCGTTCGCTTCAGGTGCGAAAGGTCTGGAGTTCGAGCCCCGCTGGAGCCGTTACGATTGTGCCCTTAGGCAAGGCATTTAAAGTCCTCTCTCCCTCGTGGCGATGGATTCCATCAGGAATGAGGTCTCGAGAGTGATTAATATAAGTTATAAGAACTTGTTTCGCAATCGAGCTCAAATAAATTTGTATGAACTAAATCTCAAGCTCAAATGATTTAATTGGGTGTTTCTGACATTTATTTCTGAGCTGAACCAATCAGAAGCTTTATACTGAGCGAAGGCGAAACTATATATATAACCTCCGGCCCTAACCACGGGTATGGACGCCCGGCAGATCTCCCCACGGCGTGCACGCCACTGTCTGGCACATATATGGATCTGGGGCGACCGAGACGACCATATGTCTAACAACCTGATCCGTTTATGCTGCGGGATAGCCAACAGTGAGGAGGGTGACCCTAAAAGGGACGGTTTTGGATAGAAACTACCAACACCTCAGGATTTCTCACCCTGAAAGAATAAGCACCCTCAAGATGTCATCTTGTAACGCACCATCATCGAACACAACAAGAAACTCCACTCTACAAGACATCACGCAGCAACATCTACACGAATACACGAATACTCGACGGTGTAAGGCTCATCTTGGAACGCACCATCATCGAACACAACAAGAAACTCCACTCTACAAGACATCACGCAGCAACATCTACACGAATACACGAATACTCGACGGTGTAAGGCTCATCTTGGAACGCACCATCATCGAACACAACAAGAAACTCCACTCTACAAGACATCACGCAGCAACATCTACACGAATACACGAATACTCGACGGTGTAAGGCTCATCTTGGAACGCACCATCATCGAACACAACAAGAAACTCCACTCTACAAGACATCACGCAGCAACATCTACACGAATACACGAATACTCGACGGTGTAAGGCTCATCTTGGAACGCACCATCATCGAACACAACAAGAAACTCCACTCTACAAGACATCACGCAGCAACATCTACACGAATACACGAATAATCGACGGTGTAAGGCTCATCTTGGAACGCACCATCATCGAACACAACAAGAAACTCCACTCTACAAGACATCACGCAGCAACATCTACACGAATACACGAACAATCGACGGTGTAAGGCTCATCTTGGAATGCTCGCCCACATGGTTCGCCGGGGGCGAGGATGAATCAATTGAAACATCATCACGGGTATGGACAGTAATGAATATATCGTCATTTGGATACATCATTCATCCTACCAATGACTTACTGACCTTGAATTGACCAATGCATTTACAGCATGCTATCTGGACATAATGTATGTGATGTATTACATGAAATACATGGTTCCAAAACAATGTTCTACTCCGAATTCTCGGACCGTGCACGTCGGCGGAGTGGGCACGGATAAGTACATAAGGCAGTCCGATTAGCGCAGTGGTTAGCGCGCTCGCTTCTGACCATTGAACCCTAGTTCGATCCTCGAGTATATGGGATGGCACTGTGATCGCTATTTCGGACAGGTTGTTTTCTCCGGTTACTCCAGTCCCCCCCCCCCAACACGAGTGACATGTACACTTTCATCCGCCCAACGAGAGTGATTAATATAAGTTGCTAACGCGTGTTTAACAATCATTGTAAAATAAATAGTCCATGCTTACCAATGAGCACAGGTATCACACACCCTATATTTAATATGTTACTCTAGTACGGAACCACCGTACTATGACAATCCAGGGGTCGCAGTTTCATTACCCCGTCTATAAGTGGGGCAGATAACAGCAATGTTTAGAGGAATCGTGCAAATGATGATACAAGCATCAAATTTGGCACACTTGTTCTCCAAGTGATACTAATCAAATATGCCCGATTGGCCAAATGAAAATCCAAGATGGCGGCCATTTTTCAAGATGGCCGCCACATTAGCCGCCCGAAGTTGACGTTTTGCTTAGAAGTATTTGTAGTTGTCCGATTTGCATGATCTATGTGTGGATTCCTATGTTTTCAAGCCTGCTGAAGTAGATTTTCCTGTTTATAAAGCACACTGACACATATTTTTCAAGATGGCCACCATATTGTCTGTTTTTCATTACGTAAGCTTTGCCCCGGCTAGTAAATGTTCAAAGTTATGCATACCATGCCACTGGTCCTCCAGCTGCTACTGTTCACATATGCAGCTGCAGAGTGATGTGCAGGGGAGCTCTGACTGAAATCACTTGCATCTTCCTTTGCAACCTTTCTTACAGGAACATTTCGTCAGTTCCTGACAGCTCGCTGCAATAGGGGATAGTGTTGTCCAACATATCTGCCATGTCTCTCCTTTCTGTGTCCACCCCCATTCAGCGGGACTGCTCGTGTCTGGATTGGAGATGGTTGCCTGGCCCCAGTTGATCCCAGCCTGATAGGCCGCACGCGTTGCATGTTCTCTGAGGGCTGCCTGTGTTGGTGGAATTGAGTTGTACGGCCTCTACTTGCGGGCAAAGAGATCTAGCCTTGCTTCGTCCACACCAGTGGCTGCGCTTGATCTGTTGTACATGAGGACAACGAATCTCTCCAGCCTCTGCAGGTCAAGATCACGAATCAATGTTGGATGCTGGCTGAGATTAGTGAATGTTTCAGAAACATCATCAAATACGTTCCAAGTCTGCCATGCAGATTTCTTCGCTTTCCCACGGAAGGCAGACACGACGTCACATCCAGTGAACGCATGAAAGTATGGGATCCCTCCAGCTTTCTCAAGCCCTATTGCAGAAACTACCTCATGGACTGGAATCCATCGCATCTTGGCTCCTTGGCCAAAGGCAATCCACATTTTCTCAAGATCTAGTTCCTGTAAGGATGGCAGTACAGATATTGCTATGACTAGCACGTCCGTGTCATTAGCCTTAATGATAATAGACTTGCTCCCATCAGTCGTTGCATCCCTGGCGTGTACAAATATTCGACTGTCAGCTTCTTCATGACAACATGGGGGCACAGCACCCAGAGACTTCCTTGTGTTGCTAATGGCATCTTCTCCTTTTGTGACGATGACTGTGCTTGTCGTCTCTGCTTCACACATCTTTTCCGCAAGGAAGTGAAACAGCTCAGTCTTGTTGCTGGCGTCACGCAGGAAGCTTTGCCAGTTACCTGGCGTCTTACTCGTTCCTGTCACTCTTCTTCTGATTCCTTGCCCCCTTTTCGACCTCGTCTCGGATTTCAGACTTGACTTCTTGTACACATCAAAGACTACGTCCACCCGCTCGTACCTGGCACCATAGGATTCCACCTTTGGGATGATGTCTTCTTTAGCATAGTCAGAAAATGTCTTTGAAGTACGTGGAGGTAAGGCATTGATAAGTGCTGAGCCATCAATGATGATTGCATCTCCCTTTGGTTCTCTGTCTGGGATGTTCACTTGCGCTTCAAGAATTTCAACCAGCTGTGACTTCTGACACGTATGAAGCTTGCCGCTGTCACTGAGAGATGCAGGGTGTGACTGATTCTCGTGCTTGAAGAATTCTTGCAAGTCACACTGCCTGTTCTGGCACAAGATGAACAGTCGCGAGAATAACTGACAGTCGTCTTTCAGGACTTTCACCTTAGAAATTTCCTCAGCCTGCTCTTCTTTGAAACAAGGTTTTTCTTGATTGGATGATAGAAAGGACTTTCACCTTCATCCTCTAGCCCCTCCACGAATGATTGGAACTGCTCTTTTCCCTGCCGGTGATGTATAGCTACCATTTCAGCTAGAGTTGGGTCTGCAATGTTCTTCGTGTCTAGCACCAGCAGGTCGCCTGATTCTTCTTGGAATGGGTTGCCCATCTCCTGCATCAATGCAGAGAGTGATTTCACCTTTTCAAAGAAAGATTTCTGGGCACTCAGTGTCTGCTCATGGTGTCTGCTGCTGTAGGTGGCATCTGTCATACCAGACATGGCCTCGTATCCAGCTACTAGACGACTAACTTCGGGTCCAGCGACCATCCACCTACGAAGTGCTGACGGGTCTTCTGTCAACCCAATTGCTCCTCCGTCACCTTTGATCACTGCATTATTGTGCTCGTGTGCTTGGTCGATCGCCAGGGCAGAGAATTCTCTTCTTGACTTGTGGATGGCGAAGTTCCCTTTGTGAAACTCCCTGGCCACATCTGGATGTTGTTGCTCAAGTGACATCATATCTCGAAGGTGAATTGGGATCCATCGCGCATAGTTGACATTGTTATTTGCAAAGAAGTAAGGCACCAGTTCTGAAAGTGCTTCACGGTACAAGTTGAAGTCTCCTTCTCTGAATGAGCGGATCTGAGTGAATATGATGAGCTCCATGTCCAGCACCAGACTCCAGAACTGGAACTGCTGACTCTCTTTCCTCCGTTGTTCACACCAATCCTCAAAGGTTATATCTGATATGCTAGACTCTTCAGAGCGGTAATCATGGTATGCCTTCTTCATCAGTTTGTACAAGCTGCATGCAGTGATCTGGTGTGCTTGTCTTGTCCTGGTGACACTGGATGCAGACAGGTAAGACTCTGTTGTACCAGATGATGCCACCTCTGCTTCCACAATGGCACTGGTCCAGCCACTGTCCCGTAGTAATGTTCCTATCGATCTCAGTGCAGCCATTTCTATATGAAGTCCACCGAACATGATCACGAACTTGTCCTCTCCATATTCGGGCCACTTCCATTGTATTTGTTTTGCCATAGCATACAACGGTTGGTCAGCAGCAATGACAGATGTCTGCCCTGGGTTCAGGAAAGCCACTGTATCACGGACCTTCGCCATGGCATGCTTGATCGTTGCAACAGAGTGAGCCTGGTCTCGCCACAGAGGCATCATTGCAGAAATGCCCTATGCCTCCTAGAAGACTCGAACATTAGGCCCAAAAACTGAACACCAGTACGTTCACTGAGCTAATATGGGAATCCCACAGCTCTGCACATGCATGTGTACTATTACTACTATCTGATCCCTAGTCCACCATCCACGACAATATGTATGAACCACATGTATAATCACCACTATACTCACATATCTCTTGTGAACGGTAGATCTATTAATGCAGAATATATTTTTTCGAAATATTTTATTATGCATAAATAAATTAATTTCAACTTACTTGTGTGCAAATATATCTGTTTGCATTCATTTTGGATGTATTCAACTTAATCCACCGTAGACATTTTTCAAGATTTGTCTTGGGTTTGGAAATGGCACGAATTAAACGTCACCTATTAATCGATCTGGATATCTACTATCACTGCATACATTAATAAAACAGCCCGTAACTACATCTTTTCACCATTGTCAATGACAGACAGCATTAATTAATTTGTAATTATTTTTCAAAAAATAATTTCAGATCACGATCACTCGTTATCAGATTTGATTAAAATTTTACTAAATAACTCGTTTGTCTAACATAACGATAAAACAATGACTCTGTGTAGTAATCAATACTATAATTATGTGCACACATTTTATAATTGACCAATTAGCACAATCAGTGCTAAATTCCGATTTGCAATACTTTGATCTTGATAATAGCAGTAGGCCCCTATTGGGATATTATAAGTCGGCGGTCTCTGTGATGTACCGGTAGTCGGTAAGTTGTTGATTACTCCCAATAAACAGTGTGACACGCTTAAATTTGATTGCTGTGTTTGCGAGAAAAGAATGACTATATGGGGTCAGTCGGTGTTTTTATAGATGCATTGTTTTTAAAGCAGCTGTCTGGTATTTTGTGTTTCATATACACACTTTTAGATTTGTCCAAGGATTTTGAAATGGGTTGAATTTAACGTCGATCACCAGGATATCGACTAATTTTGTACTATAACTAACCCACACACCAAAGCTACACATTTTCAACATCATTAAAACATTTTTAAACCCGTATTTTCGATCAAATTCACGCCTTTTCAAATTTGTCTACTCATTACTAGTGTGTCTAATATGCATTGTTTGTCTAACAAGATGGCGGCGATAAACCGTTGCCGGGGGTGTGCGCGAATGGTGCGATGCGATTGGCTAACGCCAGCTGTCAATCAAAATCGGCAGAAAGGTCAAATTTGACCTTTCTGCAAACGCTACTTAGGCACACCCCCCATAGTTACAGGTGCTCGCTGTAACCACGCGAGACAAGCTATCTAACAAAATGGCGTCTAACGCAGACCTGCATCGAGTTAATCTAGATAACATTCCGTCGAATTTCTCGGTTTTATTTCACCCAGATAAGAATATCTCGTTGAAAGCAAGAAGGCAAGGGTTTTAGGTGAATTCAGGTGATTTCGTATAATCCCTTGTTCGTCTAATGGTAGTTTCGTATACTAGTGCATTCGTATAATCACAGGTTCGTATTTTATATATATATATAGTACTGCACTATACAGGCCCATTATAATATTGCTATTATTAGCTATTTAGGTAATTAGACACAATTATGAATGGGACTATGTAGCCGCGTGTTTGCCATACCAGGAGTGATTATCTATCTAGGTTTCAGGCCACTAAACAAGATTAATTAAAGTGAATGGGGGAGAATAAATAAATCATTCCGCATTTTCGATGATTCCAACGGTGGCACTTATCGCAGCTAAGAACATGCATAAGGCTGGAAACGTGACGAGAGCAAAAAATGCATGGAAAAATAGACGCCATGGTTGTAATGAAATTGATGTGAAGAGCATGATATTTATACATGATTCAAGGGCTTGGAGATATTGCACGGCTCAGCTCTAAAGCTGATACAACATGGGCATACAAGCCAGCATCACAAATGTTTGAGCCGACCAATCAAGGTGTGAAAAATAATATATTCTCCAGTAATTGATTAATTTGTCAACAGCCCATCTCATAATAGACGTAGGTGTGAAGATTATTTCTCTAAAGTACAGATATACGGATGAGGACGTGTTAAGTGTTCGTGGTAAATGCTTGCGCAGTCAATGGAAGAGTGAACAACCACATCGTGTCAACTCAATGAAATATGCCACCGTCTTGAGAGACTCGACCCTATGCCTCCTAGAAGACTCGAACATTAGGCCCAAAAACTGAACACCAGTACGTTCACTGAGCTAATATGGGAATCCCACAGCTCTGCACATGCATGGGTACTTTACTACTATCTGATCCCTAGTCCACCATCCACGACAATATGTATGAACCACATGTATAATCACCACTATACTCACATATCTCTTGTGAACGGTAGATCTATTAATGCAGAATATATTTTTTCGCATAAATAAATTAATTTCAACTTACTTTTGTGCAAATATATCTGTTTGCATTAATTTTGGATGTATTCAGCTGGTCGTTTGGTCGTTCACACAACTTAATCCACCTTAGACATGTTTTCAAGATTTGTCTTAGATTTTGAAAATGGCACGAATTTAACGTCACCTATCAATCGATCTGGATATCTACATCACTGTCACACAGCCCGTAACTACATCTTTTCACCATTGTCAATGACAGACAGCATTAATTAATTTTAAATATTTCTCAAAAAATAATTTCAGATCACGATCACTCGTTATCAGATTTGATTAAAATGTTACTACATAACTCGTTTATCTAACAGAACGATAAAACAATGACTCGGTGTAGTAATCAATTATATAATTATGTGCACACATTTTATAATTGACCAATTAGCACAATCAGTGCTAAATTCTGATGTGAAATACTTTGATCTTGATAGCAGTGGCCCCTATCGGGTATTATAACTCGGCGGTCTGTGATGTACCGTTAGTGGGTAAGTTGTTGATTGCTCCCAATAAACAGTGTGACACGCTTAAATTTGATTGCTGTGTTTGTGAGAAAAGAATGACTATATGGGGTCAGTCGGTGTTTTTATAGATGCAGTGTTTTTAAAGCAGCTGTCTGGTATTTTGTGGTTCATATACACACTTTTAGATTTGTCCAAGGATTTTGAAATGGGTTGAATTTAACGTCGATCACCAGGATATCGACTAAGTTTGTACTATAACTAACCCACACACCAAAGCTACACATTTTCAACATCATTAAAACAATTTTAAACCCGTATTTTCGATCAAATTCACGCCTTTTCAAATTTGTCTACTCGTTACTAGTGTGTCTAATATGCATTGTTTGTCTAACAATATGGCGGCGATAAACCGTTGCCGGGGGTGTGCGCGAATGGTGCGATGCTATTGGCTAACGCCAGCTGTCAATCAAAATCAGCAGAAAGGTCAAATTGACCTTTCTGCAAACGCTACTTAGGCACGCCCCCCATAGTTACAGGTGCTCGCTGTAACCACGCGAGACAAGCTATCTAACAAAATGGCGTCTAACGCAGACCTGCATCGAGTTAATCTAGATAAAATTCCGTCGAATTTCTCGGTTTTATTTCACCCAGATAAGAATATCTCGTTGAAAGCAAGGGTTTTAGGTGAATTCAGGTGATTTCGTATAATTCCCTGTTCGTCTAATGGTAGTTTCGTATACTAGTGCATTCGTATAATCACAGGTTCGTTTTATATATATATAGTACTGCACTATACAGGCCCATTATAATAATGCTATTATTATCTATTTAGGTAATTAGACACAATTGTGAATGGGACTAGGATTTAATCTTTATTATGTAGCCGTGTGTTTGTCATACCAGGAGTGATTATCTATCTAGGTTTCAGGCCACTAATCAAGATTAATTAAAGTGAATGGGGGAGAATAAATAAATCATTCCGCATTTTCGATGATTCCAACGGTGGCACTTATCGCAGCTAAGAGCATGCATACGGCTGGAAACGTGACGAGAGCAAAACACGCATGGAACAATAGACGCCATGGTTGTAATGAAATTGATGTGAAGAGCATGATATTTATACATGAGTCAAGGGCTTGGACATATGGCACGGCTCAGCTCTAAAGCTGATAAAACATGGGCATACAAGCCAGCATCACAAATGTTTGAGCCGACCAATCAAGGTGTGAAAAACAATATATTCTCCAGTAGTTGATTAATTTGTCACAGCCCATCTCATAATAGACGTAGGTGTGAGGGTTATTTCTCTAAAGTACAGATATATTTAACGGTTGAGGACGTGTTAAGTGTTCGTGGTAAATGCTTGCGCAGTCAACGGAAGAGTGAACAACCACATCGTGTCAACTTTGACATCAACAGAAATGAAATATGCCACCGTCTTGAGAGACTCGACCCTATGCCTCCTAGAAGACTCGAACATTAGGCCCAAAAACTGAACACCAGTACGTTCACTGAGCTAATATGGGAACCCCACAGCTCTGCACATGCATGGGTACTATTACTACTATCTGATCCCTAGTCCACCATCCACGACAATATGTATGGACCACATGTATAATCACCACTATACTCACATATCTCTTGTGAACGGTAGATCTATTAATGCAGAATATAATGTTTCGAAATATTTTATTATGCATAAATAAATTAATTTCAACTTACTTTTGTGCAAATATATCTGTTTGCATTAATGTTGGATGTATTCAGCTGGTCGTTTGGTCGTTCACACAACTTAATCCACCTTAGACATTTTTTCAAGATTTGTCTTAGGTTTTGGAAATGCCACGAATTTAACGTCACCTATCAATCGATCTGGATATCTACATCACTGTCACACAGCCCGTAACTACATCTTTTCACCATTGTCAATGACAGACAGCATTAATTAATTTGTAATTATTTTTCAAAAAATAATTTCAGATCACGATCACTCGTTATCAGATTTGATTAAAATGTTACTACATAACTCGTTTATCTAACAGAACGATAAAACAATGACTCGGTGTAGTAATCAATTATATAATTATGTGCACACATTTTATAATTGACCAATTAGCACAATCAGTGCTAAATTCCGATGTGAAATACTTTGATCTTGATAGCAGTGGCCCCTATCGGGTATTATAACTCGGCGGTCTCTGTGATGTACCGTTAGTGGGTAAGTTGTTGATTGCTCCCAATAAACAGTGTGACACGCTTAAATTTGATTGCTGTGTTTGTGAGAAAATAATGACTATATGGGGTCAGTCGGTGTTTTTATAGATGCATTGTTTTTAAAGCAGCTGTCTGGTATTTTCTGGTTCATATACACACTTTTAGATTTGTCCAAGGATTTTGAAATGGGTTGAATTTAACGTCGATCACCAGGATATCGACTAATTTTGTACTATAACTAACCCACACACCAAAGCTACACATTTTCAACATCATTAAAACAATTTTAAACCCCGTATTTTCGATCAAATTCACGCCTTTTCAAATTTGTCTACTCGTTACTAGTGTGTCTAATATGCATTGTATGTCTAACAAGATGGCGGCGATAAACCGTTGCCGGGGGTGTGCGCGAATGGTGCGATGCGATTGGCTAACGCCAGCTGTCAATCAAAATCGGCAGAAAGGTCAAATTGACCTTTCTGCAAATGCTACTTAGGCACGCCCCCCATAGTTACAGGTGCTCGCTGTAACCACGCGAGACAAGCTATCTAACAAAATGGCGTCTAACGCAGACCTGCATCGAGTTAATCTAGATAAAATTCCGTCGAATTTCTCGGTTTTATTTCACCCAGAAAAGAATATCTCGTTGAAAGCAAGGGTTTTAGGTGAATTCAGGTGATTTCGTATAATTCCCTGTTCGTCTAATGGTAGTTTCGTATACTAGTGCATTCGTATAATCACAGGTTCGTATTTTATATATATATAGTACTGCACTATACAGGCCCATTATAATAATGCTATTAAAAAGTATTATTAGCTATTTAGGTAAGTAGACACAATTATGAATGGGACTATGTAGCCGTGTGTTTGCCATACCAGGAGTGATTATCTATCTAGGTTTCATGCCACTAATCAAGATTAATTAAAGTGAATAGGGGAGAATAAATAAATCATTCCGCATTTTCGATGATTCCAACGGTGGCACTTATCACAGCTAAGAGCATGCATACGGCTGGAAACGTGACGAGAGCAAAAAACGCATGGAAAAATAGACACCATGGTTGTAATGAAATTGATGTGAAGAGCATGATATTTATACATGATTCAAGGGCTTGGACATATGGCACGGCTCAGCTCTAAAGCTGATAAAACATGGGCATACAAGCCAGCATCACAAATGTTTGAGCCGACCAAACATGGTGTGAAAAATAATATATTCTCCAGTAATTGATTAATTTGTCAACAGCCCATCTCATAATAGACGTAGATGTGAAGGTTATTTCTCTAAAGTACAGATATACGGATGAGGACGTGTTAAGTGTTCGTGGTAAATGCTTGCGCAGTCAACGGAAGAGTGAACAACCCCATCGTGTCAACTTTGACATCAAAAGAAATGAAATATGCCACCGTCTTGAGACTCGACCCTATGCCTCCTAGAAGACTCGAACATTAGGCCCAAAAACTGAACACCAGTACGTTCACTGAGCTAATATGGGAATCCCACAGCTCTGCACATGCATGGGTACTATTACTACTATCTGATCCCTAGTCCACCATCCACGACAATATGTATGAACCACATGTATAATCGACACTATACTCACATATCTCTTGTGAACGGTAGATCTATTAATGCAGAATATATTTTTTCGAAATATTTTATTATGCATAAATAAATTAATTTCAACTTACTTTTGTGCAAATATATCTGTTTGCATTAATTTTGGATGTATTCAGCTGTGTCGTTTGGTCGTTCACACAACTTAATCCACCTTAGACATGTTTTCAAGATTTGTCTTAGGTTTTGAAAATGGCACGAATTTAACGTCACCTATCAATCGATCTGGATATCTACATCACTGTCGCACAGCCCGTAACTACATCGTTTCACCATTGTCAATGACAGACAGCATTAATATTTTTCAAAAAATAATTTCAGATCACGATCACTCGTTATCAGATTTGATTAAAATTTTACTACATAACTCGTTTATCTAACAGAACGATAACACAATGACTCGGTGTAGTAATCAATTATATAATTATGTGCACACATTTTATAATTGACCAATTAGCACAATCAGTGCTAAATTCCGATGTGAAATACTTTGATCTTGATAGCAGTGTATCGGGTATTATAACTCGGCGGTCTCTGTGATGTACCGTTAGTGGGTACGTTGTTGATTACTCTCAATAAACAGTGTGACAAGCTTACATTTGATTGCTGTGTTTGTGAGAAAAGAATGACTATATGGGGTCAGTCGGTGTTTTTATAGATGCATTGTTTTTAAAGCAGCTGTCTGGTATTTTGTGGTTCATATACACACTTTTAGATTTGTCCAAGGATTTTGAAATGGGTTGAATTTAACGTCGATCACCAGGATATCGACTAATTTTGTACTATAACTAACCCACACACCAAAGCTACACATTTTCAACATCATTAAAACAATTTTAAACCCGTATTTTCGATCAAATTCACGCCTTTTCAAATTTGTCTACTCGTTACTAGTGTGTCTAATATGCATGGTTTGTCTAACAAGATGGCGGCGATAAACCGTTGCCGGGGGTGTGCGCGAATGGTGCGATGCGATTGGCTAACGCCAGCTGTCAATCAAAATCGGCAGAAAGGTCAAATTGACCTTTCTGCAAACGCTACTTAGGCACGCCCCCCATAGTTACAGGTGCTCGCTGTAACCACGCGAGACAAGCTATCTAACAAAATGGCGTCTAACGCAGACCTGCATCGAGTTAATCTAGATAAAATTCCGTCGAATTTCTCGGTTTTATTTCACCCAGATAAGAATATCTCGTTGAAAGCAAGGGTTTTAGGTGAATTCAGGTGATTTCGTATAATTCCTTGTTCGTCTAATGGTAGTTTCGTATACTAGTGCATTCGTATAATCACAGGTTCGTATTTTATATATATATATAGTACTGCACTATACAGGCCCATTATAATAATGCTATTATTAGCTATTTAGGTAAGTAGACACAATTATGAATGGGACTATGTAGCCGTGTGTTTGCCATACCAGGAGTGATTATCTATCTAGGTTTCAGGCCACTAATCAAGATTAATTAAAGTGAATGGGGGAGAATAAATAAATCATTCCGCATTTTCGATGATTCCAACGGTGGCACTTATCGCAGCTAAGAGCATGCATACGGCTGGAAACGTGACGAGAGCAAAACACGCATGGAAAAATAGACGCCATGGTTGTAATGAAATTGATGTGAAGAGCATGATATTTATACATGATTCAAGGGCTTGGACATATGGCACGGCTCAGCTCTAAAGCTGATAAAGCATGGGCATACAAGCCAGCATCACAAATGTTTGAGCCGACCAATCAAGGTGTGAAAAATAATATATTCTCCAGTAATTGATTAATTTGTCAACAGCCCATCTCATAATAGACGTAGGTGTGAATGTTATTTCTCTAAAGTACAGATATACGGATGAGGACGTGTTAAGTGTTCGTGGTAAATGCTTGCGCAGTCAACGGAAGAGTGAACAACCACATCGTGTCAACTTTGACATCAAAAGAAATGAAATATGCCACCGTCTTGAGAGACTCGACCCTATGCCTCCTAGAAGACTCGAACATTAGGCCCACAAACTGAACACCAGTACGTTCACTGAGCTAATATGGGAATCCCACAGCTCTGCACATGCATGTGTACTATTACTACTATCTGATCCCTAGTCCACCATCCACGACAATATGTATGAACCACATGTATAATCACCACTATACTCACATATCTCTTGTGAACGGTAGATCTATTAATGCAGAATATATTTTTTCGAAATATTTTATTATGCATAAATAAATTAATTTCAACTTACTTGTGTGCAAATATATATGTTTGCATTAATTTTGGATGTATTCAGCTTGTCGTCCACACAACTTAATCCACCTTAGACATTTTTCAAGATGTGTCTTGGGTTTGGAAATGGCACGAATTAAACGTCACCTATTAATCGATCTGGATATCTACTATCACTGTCACACAGCATACATTAATAAAACAGCCCGTAACTACATCTTTTCACCATTGTCAATGACAGACAGCATTAATTAATTTGTAATTATTTTTCAAACAATAATTTCAGATCACGATCACTCGTTATCAGATTTGATTAAAATTTTACTAAATAACTCGTTTGTCTGACAGAACGATAAAACAATGACTCGGTGTAGTAATCAATACTATAATTGTGTGCACACATTTTATAATTGACCAATTATTAGCACAATCAGTGCTACATTCCGATGTGCAACACTTTGATCTTGACAGTAGGCTTATAACGGGATATTATGTGGCGGTCTCTGTGATGTACCAGTAAGTTGTTGATTACTTCCAATAAACAGTGTGACACGCTTAAATTTGATTGCTGTGTTTGCGATAAAAGAATGACTATATGGGGTCAGTCGGTGTTTTTATAGATGCATTGTTTTTAAAGCAGCTGTCTGGTATTTTGTGGTTCATATACACACTTTTAGATTTGTCCAAGGATTTTGAAATGGGTTGAATTTAACGTCGATCACCAGGATATCGACTAATTTTGTACTATAACTAACTCACACACCAGAGCTACACATTTTCAACATCATTAAGACAATTTAAAACCCGTATTTTCGATCAAATTCACGCCTTTTCAAATTTGTCTACTCGTTACTAGTTTGTCTAATATGCATTGTTTGTCTAACAAGATGGCGGCGATAAACCGTTGCCGGGGGGGTGCGCGAATGGTGCGATGCGATTGGCTAACACCAGCTGTCAATCAAAATCGGCAGAAAGGTCAAATTGACCTTTCTGCAAACGCTACTTAGGCAACGCCCCCATAGTTACAGTGCTCGCTGTAACACGCGAGACAAGCTATCTAACAAAAATGGCGTCTACGCAGACCTGCATCGAGTAATCTAGATAAAATTCCGTCGAATTTCTCGGTTTTATTTCACCCAGATAAGAATATCTCGTTGAAAGCAAGGGTTTTAGGTGAATTCAGGTGATTTCGTATAATTCCCTGTTCGTCTAATGGTAGTTTCGTATACTAGTGCATTCGTATAATCACAGGTTCGTATTTT
>CM026404.1:87932098-87966735 GCA_014843695.1 Archivesica marissinica
TACACTAATAAACACACATCTGCTTACACTAATAAACACACATCTTCTTACACTAATAAACACACATCTGCTTACACTAATAAACACACATCTGCTTACACTAATAAACACACATCTGCTTACACTAATAAACACACATCTTCTTACACTAATAAACACACATCTTCTTACACTAATAAACACACATCTGCTTACACTAATAAACACACATCTTCTTACACTAATAAACACACATCTGCTTACACTAATAAACACACATCTGCTTACACTAATAAACACACATCTGCTTACACTAATAAACACACATCTTCTTACACTAATAAACACACATCTTCTTACACTAATAAACACACATCTGCTTACACTAATAAACACACATCTGCTTACACTAATAAACACACATCTTCTTACACTAATAAACACACATCTTCTTACACTAATAAACACACATCTGCTTACACTAATAAACACACATCTGCTTACACTAATAAACACACATCTTCTTACACTAATAAACACACATCTTCTTACACTAATAAACACACATCTGCTTACACTAATAAACACACATCTGCTTACACTAATAAACACACATCTTCTTACACTAATAAACACACATCTGCTTACACTAATAAACACACATCTTCTTACACTAATAAACACACATCTTCTTACACTAATAAACACACATCTGCTTACACTAATAAACACACATCTGCTTACACTAATAAACACACATCTGCTTACACTAATAAACACACATGCTTACACTAATAAACACACATCTGCTTACACTAATAAACACACATCTGCTTACACTAATAAACACACATCTGCTTACACTAATAAACACACATCTGCTTACACTAATAAACACACATCTGCTTACACTAATAAACACACATCTGCTTACACTAATAAACACACATCTGCTTACACTAATAAACACACATCTGCTTACACTAATAAACACACATCTGCTTACACTAATAAACACACATCTGCTTACACTAATAAACACACATCTGCTTACATAATAAACACACATCTTCTTACACTAATAAACACACATCTGCTTACAATAATAAACACACATCTTCTTACACTAATAAACACACATCTGCTTACAATAATAAACACACATCTTCTTACACTAATAAACACACATCTGCTTACAATAATAAACACACATCTTCTTACACTAATAAACACACATCTGCTTACAATAATAAACACACATCTTCTTACACTAATAAACACACATCTGCTTACAATAATAAACACACATCTGCTTACACTAATAAACACACATCTGCTTACACTAATAAACACACATCTTCTTACACTAATAAACACACATCTGCTTACACTAATAAACACACATCTGCTTACACTAATAAACACACATCTTCTTACACTAATAAACACACATCTGCTTACACTAATAAACACACATCTGCTTACACTAATAAACACACATCTGCTTACACTAATAAACACACATCTGCTTACACTAATAAACACACATCTGCTTACACTAATAAACACACATCTGCTTACACTAATAAACACACATCTGCTTACACTAATAAACACACATCTTCTTACACTAATAAACACACATCTGCTTACACTAATAAACACACATCTTCTTACACTAATAAACACACATCTGCTTACACTAATAAACACACATCTTCTTACACTAATAAACACACATCTGCTTACACTAATAAACACACATCTTCTTACACTAATAAACACACATCTGCTTACACTAATAAACACACATCTTCTTACACTAATAAACACACATCTGCTTACACTAATAAACACACATCTTCTTACACTAATAAACACACATCTGCTTACAATAAAACACCATCTTCTTACACTAATAAACACACATCTGCTTACAATAATAAACACACATCTGCTTACACTAATAAACACACATCTGCTTACACTAATAAACACACATCTGCTTACACTAATAAACACACATCTGCTTACACTAATAAACACACATCTGCTTACACTAATAAACACACATCTGCTTACACTAATAAACACACATCTGCTTACACTAATAAACACACATCTGCTTACACTAATAAACACACATCTGCTTACACTAATAAACACACATCTGCTTACACTAATAAACACACATCTGCTTACACTAATAAACACACATCTGCTTACACTAATAAACACACATCTGCTTACACTAATAAACACACATCTTCTTACACTAATAAACACACATCTTCTTACACTAATAAACACACATCTGCTTACACTAATAAACACACATCTTCTTACACTAATAAACACACATCTGCTTACACTAATAAACACACATCTGCTTACACTAATAAACACACATCTGCTTACACTAATAAACACACATCTTCTTACACTAATAAACACACATCTTCTTACACTAATAAACACACATCTGCTTACACTAATAAACACACATCTGCTTACACTAATAAACACACATCTTCTTACACTAATAAACACACATCTTCTTACACTAATAAACACACATCTGCTTACACTAATAAACACACATCTTCTTACACTAATAAACACACATCTGCTTACACTAATAAACACACATCTTCTTACACTAATAAACACACATCTGCTTACACTAATAAACACACATCTGCTTACACTAATAAACACACATCTGCTTACACTAATAAACACACATCTTCTTACACTAATAAACACACATCTGCTTACACTAATAAACACACATCTGCTTACACTAATAAACACACATCTGCTTACACTAATAAACACACATCTGCTTACACTAATAAACACACATATGCTTACACTAATAAACACACATCTTCTTACACTAATAAACACACATCTTCTTACACTAATAAACACACATCTGCTTACACTAATAAACACGCATCTTCTTACACTAATAAACACACATCTGCTTACACTAATAAACACACATCTGCTTACACTAATAAACACACATCTGCTTACAATAATAAACACACATCTGCTTACACTAATAAACACACATCTGCTTACACTAATAAACACACATCTGCTTACACTAATAAACACACATCTGCTTACACTAATAAACACACATCTTCTTACACTAATAAACACACATCTTCTTTTTCTTTTATGATTTTCAATGACGTTGGTAAATATAATATTTGTTTTCAAATGTCATTCATTTTAACTGCCCCGTCTGAGCCTCATTGCACTACGTGGCACAACCGCACAACCACTTCTTTTAATCTGCACGTTTTCGCAATAAGAAATACATCCTGTATAATTTTCAAGTTAGTTTATGTTTGCTGTCAAAATTAAAAACTACAAACAAAACATATTCATTAGAATATATTACTTAGTAAGTAATTGGTCATGATAGTCAGAAAATAGCTAAAATACAAAAGTATATCTAACCGCGCAGGAATACGAAACGTAACACGTGGCAGATAAATGCCATTATCACTGTTTGAACGCGGTGTAAGATGGAGTTTTCTTTCACTTAGTATATTCTATCATTCACTGGAAAGCATAAACGAACATTAAATCATCGCAGTCACTCCGGATATATTGTAAAATAGAACTATTATTAACTATATAATTATGTTTATGTCCAATTTAATGTCCGAGTTAATATTAATCTTAATAAACAAAGGCGCATATAAGCATAATTACAGATCTGTTCATAAAGCAAAGAATATGAGAAATATAAACGTAACAATATGTGTAAGCGATATATGATGTTTGTTCGTGAAGATAATGCATGGTAAATAAAAAAAAAAAATTCATAACGCGTAAACAACAATTATTCCTATTCCGTAAATGCCTGTGAGGAGTCAATAAACGGCGTGCAATTAATTCGATTTGAATTAATAGCAATCATTATAAATATTATCTAACGTGTGTGTTTTACGTTTATTTATCGTCGCTACCGGTTACCCATATGAAGAGATTAGTAGTTTTAGATTTTGGAGGATAGTGCAATGATACAGACAGAGATCCACCCCAGAGTCTCCTCTGGTTCTTTTACGTTCACGGTGTACAACACCGACACGAGACCTCGGTTTAACGTCCCAACTGAAAGACTATTAATTGTATTATGGTCAGACGGGAGATCGAACCTGCGATCCCTGGATTACCAGTCCAGCCTGTTACCACTGTACTACAGATCCGTCTGTATATTATGTAACAGACCAGGGTTGGAGGTTATAAAGCAGTTTTCCAATCTCAAACTCGGTCTCAATCTTCTGATTGGTAAAACTGAAAGTAAATATCACCATCAACCAATCAAATCACTGGAGCTTGAGATCGGAAAAGGTATTATAACCCAACGACAATTTGTCTCTATCAACAAACGGACACAAACCCGAAGTGTCACTGTAGCATGGCCAGGCCTATCGATTAACATGATGAATGTGATCACATGACCGGATATGAATCTTCTGTAACGAGGTCAGGTGATGCCGAAGTACTTTCGTCTTCAGTGACTCCCGTTCTATAGCAGACGGTAATCCCCCAGTTATCGTAAAATATGATAAAACACAGAGATTTCTTGTCATTGTTAGGTATTCTTGTCATCACGGAATGTCCGGATACTCTCAAAGAGGAAATGAATGAAAGATAATGGGTCAATTTATCAATCCCGACTATCGAATGTATAGCGTGAATAGATTTGTTACACTAGCCTGTTGGTGGTAAGTCCAGAACAGATGATTTCTGCGGCTTTCTTCACTTATATTGCTCATGTCGTTTCATATATGAGAGGGACACGACAACATACAGTCAGTCGCCTACGCCATAGCAAAGGTTATTCACCGGCAATATATGTGTATATTTAGTATGCGGTCCTATGTAATCCGAAACACGCATAGTAAACTCGGACATAGACTTCTATCATTTGTTTTGACGGCATTGTTTTAAATTTCTGTTGAGGTCCCATGCATATTTAATAATGCACCGTGTCGTATTATTGAAGAAGGGCAGGCCCGTAGCTACTCCGAGGCAGTTGCCTTGGTTAAATTTCCAAAAAAATGAAAAATTAAATAAATAAAATGCAAAAAATATCCCTTTGCTGTATAAAATGTTGACTGCTAGAGAGCTGAAAGGTCAGTACATAATTATACGTCTAAACTAATTAAATCAGAAAACGCATGGACTCGCTTATATACACCAACAATTTGAAGGGGGAACATTCTCCCGGACCCCCTAGATTGCCTCGGTTGAAATTTGCCTCTGGCTACGGTACTGAAGGGGCGTAACACGACGAGTGTAACAACAGTGTATATACATAGGATCTTACACTAGTGGTGATTTCATACGATACATTATGAAACGAGTTTTGGAATGTTGCTATTAATTGGAAGTTTGCTATTAATTGGAAAGTTGCTATTAATTGGAATGTTGCTATTAAATGGAAGTTTGCTATTAATTGGAAGGTTGTTATTAATTGGAAAGTTGCTATTAATTTGAATGTTGCTATTAATTGGAAGGTTGCTATTAATTTATTAATTGGAATGTTGCTATTAATTGGAAGGTTGTTATTAATTGGAATGTTGCTATTAATTGGAAGGTTGCTATTAAGTGGAAGGTTGCTATTAAGCGAACCTTGTGGAGAGTTTAATAGCAAACAACGAAAACCTGTTTAATAAAAGATGGTATGAACTCACCACGTGTGTAATATCCTTTTTATCCCATTAGCGCAGTAACAAAAACCATACATTTGAAGAAAACGATTTCTCAGTGTTAGCCAGTATAATTTGGAGCCTAATTACATCTCAAGGCAATTAGTATGGTGCAACTGCACGCCGTAATAAATAGTCCCTGATAATCAAATAACTCCGCGCAAATAATCGATGTGTGTGTGATTTTACGTTTATTTATCGTCGCTACCGGTTGCCCATATGAGCGACGCCTCCTGCAGAGATTAGTTATTTTAGCTTTTGGAGGATAGTGCAATGATACAGACATAGACCCATTCCAGAATCTCCTCTGGTTCTTTTACGTGCACGGTGTAAAGCACCGACACGAGATCTCAGTTTAACGTCCCATCTGAAAGACTGTTAATTTTATTAGGGTCAGACGGGGGATCGAACCTGCGATCCCTGGATTACCAGTCCAGCGTGTTACCACTGGACTACAGATCCGTCTGTAAATAATCGATACAATACTTTAATCACTATATACCGCTAGTACATACTTAGGTGCCATTGATTGAAACAGTTGATTTTCCATTTAGCAAACTATATGTCGAATATATAAATAGCAAGCTGTCATGTCGTGACCAATCAGAAGCCGTCCAGGTTGTATTACACGTGTGTACATACAAGAAAATTTGTGATGGCTGTATTAAACTTAATTATAACATTATGTGATAATTATAAATATGCTAATTACATTAACCAAACACTACGACTGTCATTTCTGAAGTACATTCTACACCCGTTATGTCGAATTCCGTCGGACCGAACAAACTACTTCGACATAACCGAAGTTTGACTTAACGAATTTCGATATAAACAGATCCAGTTATATGTAAAATGATATATATCTGAAACGGGACTTTGATCCGACTTCGAGATAGCCGTATAATTCGACATTACCGACTTCGACATAACGGATGTAGAATGTAATCGTAACTGTAAAATATCTAGAGGGAACCTTTTAAACAGATATGACATTTGTTTGTTTGATGTTTTAGCTTATGAGAACATCATTGGGCGTCTAGACAAATAATGCTACATGGAACATACTCTATATACAACGATACAACACCTCTAGGCGTCGTGTACTGAACTCGTAATAATATAATTCAATATGCGATTATGTACTGTCAATTTGTACCCTAAACTAATTCTTCACAGAAATAATAATTGAAGGAAAGCACGAACACAAACCGGATTAAAGTATATAGAAAACATACTTACCAAAGGCGTAGAGATTTGGATGAATACACGTGAGACAGAAGGTAGACACGACGGCGAATATGTTGTAGGGTGTCCACGTGATGATAAAGGCAAGTAGGATTGCACTGAGAGTTTTGGCTGCTTTTCTTTCTTGTCTTCTCTCTTGTCGTTTCCTTCGAACTCTTTGATTTTCCATTTTATTTACAACTTTATACGCAAGATGTGCCTCAGACGCAGTTTTCGCAGCATCCAATGACTTTGCTCGTCTGCCGAGAGCTGGAGTCCCTGTTCGTAATGGAACAGAATTGCTGCTGCTAGCTTTTGTTGATTTCTTAGACAGCTTTTTAGATGATTCCTCTATTTCAGCTTTAGATAAATATAATGCCATATCTTTTTGATGTTTAGTCTTTCTGGAATAATCGTGTTGATTGTCATCAGGCTGGGCAACATCAGTACTTCTACTAAGGGAATGGTTGTCGTCTGTGTCAACTAAGTCGGTGTACATAGTAACAGACGGTTTCAAGTCATTACTATTTACTGTATTTCTTTTATGAAAGTCTATAAGAACCGTGTATGTGTATTCATCACCTAGCAACGGCTCGTGTATATGAGATTCCGAGGCACTATGGTATCCGACTGCGTCTTGGTCCTCGGCTGCACTAGCTGAGTGAAGTGATTGTAGCGGAAACGAGACAGATACGCTATTCAACATGCCATTACTCGCACGAGTTCTGTTAGAAACTGCTCGATATTTGTTAGACGGGCGTGGTGGAACAAACTGATGAATGTTTGACGGCGTAGACATTGGTGACGTCGGAGAATCGCTCGTGCTAGATTCTTCCGTTTGTTCATAATCCCTGTCAAACATCTTACTACAACAAAAACAACATCGACTAAACACAGAAGTGTGATCAGCACGCCTGCGTTCCATTTCATCCATGTCTTCATCTGCATCATGAGGCTTGTCGTCATTTCTGCCGTAAGCAGAACTTCTAAATTCTCCCGAGTTACTATTACAAGTTCGGACCTTTTTCCTTGAAACATATTTGGATGATGCCTGCAGCATCGGCATTCTTTTCTGTCTTTTCTCGGTTTCGCGATATATTTGATAATACAATATTGTCATAATAGAGACTGGAATGTAGAAAGCTGCTAGTGCCGTTGCTATGGTTATTACAGCATTTGTTGTCAAAAATTGTATGTAGCATTCAGTATCAGGAACAGTTCTCTTTCCTTCTATATGAGGCCAGGCAAATATCCAGGGTGTCCAGAGAAGTACAGATATTAGCCATGCACAACCAATCATTATGCCCACCTTTCTGGGTGTTCTGTTGGCCCTGTATGTCAACGGTCTTGTCACGGATAAATATCTATCAAAGCATATAATAAGTAGATTGGCAACGGAAGCGTTGCTCATTGTGTAGTCGAGGGAGAGCCAAAGATCGCACATGAGTTTTCCAAGCGGCCAGTCCCCCATGAGCAGGTACAGTGTATATAGGGGCATGGAGATAAGTCCTATGGTGAAGTCCGCAACTGCTAAACTTAGTAGGAAGCAATTACTGATAGTTTGAAGTTGTTTGTCGATCTTGAAAGCTATCATCACTAATAAATTCCCAGCCATAGTAAATATAGCTAAAAATCCCACGAAGAATGAAATAGCTACCACTTCGTAGATATTTGGTTCGGTTACTCCATCGGGTCTGGTAACATTTCCTAATGAGGTTACTGCAGTTGTTATATTATTAAATAATATCACTGTCGCTGTCTCAGCGCTCACGTTCATCGTCGACATAGTTAATTCCACCATCGCGTTCATCCTATGCAATCAGCAATCATAGTGGACCTACAAATCACCACTCCTGTATTTATATTTACAAAACAATCACATCGTGGCCTACTTATTTTCATAGCAGTTTCCACATGACGGCAATGTTGCCTTGTGCCACATATTAAATTCAACTCTATAGTTATATGTTTGCTTTAGGGTTAAAGAAATATGCAAAGTATTCCATTTGTACCCCAACGGTGTTTTTCCGTTCAGTGGGTTTCCACCCGAGATACCATGCATGATGTCCCCGTTGGCTGTTTCCAATTCACAGTTGTGATTGACATCGCGCGAATAGCGGCTTCTCTAATTCGATTACACCGTTTCTAATTAGTATAGTGTGCCTCTGGGCGGCTAGGCACTTCTCCTGCAAGTGAAAAAAAGACAAGCATGACGGATTGGTGAGGCATACTCTAGGATTGGCTACACAGTAAGAGTTTATTCCTCTCTCTCTTTCTCTCTGATGTGCTATTTGACAGACTTGCTCAATTTAAATCACGTTGACTCGTTCTTTGAGAGTATCAAATAATTATATTCTCCCTAATGCAAGTAGTTTCAGTCTTCTGGCAATTCGACGACAATTATTAATATGTGATCCACCTATTTAATAAAGAGCTTTTGTGTGTTCTTCAGTGATTCTACTCTCGTAGATAATCATAAATTGACGTATAGAGGGGCGTCTCTTAACGTCACATTACTGTTCATAAAGACACAATTGCATTGTGTGTGCGGCAGTTTACGTTATGAGCGATGTCTCCTGAAGAGATCAGTCATTTTGGATTGTGGAGGATAGAACAATGATACACACAGATACCTATTCCAGAGTCTCCTCTGGTTCTTTAACATAAAGCACCAGCACGAACTATTGGTTCAATGTCTCATCCGAAAGACTATGGTATGAGTCATGGTAGTATGTTATATAGCGGGGGATTAAACCTGCACCCCCTAGATTACATGCGCAACGTGTTTACCACTGGACCTCCGATTAGCTACCTATCGCATTGTATGCTTTAAAGTGTATTTATCGTCGCTACCGGTTTCCCGGCCATATGACCGACGGACAGCTTACCTAATAACAGGCTCCAGCGGTTAACCAGTACAGCGGTTGAAGCCTGACACCGACATGTAAGCTTCACGTCTTAAGGTTATAAGGGGGTACGTTTTAATTCAAGTTTCAAGTTTCAAATTTATTGGCATAATCAGCAACTATATTGCCTTTGGCCATTTACAATGATAGAAATATGGCAAAGACATCACAAAACACTAATGAAAGCAGCAGTTTGCTTAAAGTCTATATTTGATGATTTTTTATTTCTAATTTTAAAGTTGCCCGGGTGCCCCCCCCCGAGTAGGAATGCAGGCACCCAACTATATATATGGACCTTCCGAAAGCCATCTAATTTAATTCAAACTTTATTTATTTTACAACGATTGCCAAGCAAGTTTTAACAACTTATATTAATCACTCTCGTTGGCGCGGATGAAAGCGTATATGTGGTCATTTGTATGGGAGGAAACCGGAGTACCCGGAGAAAACCCACCTGTCCGATCTGGCGACCATCGTACCATCTCGCATACTTCCCGGTCCGAGGATCGAACCCGGTTTGCATTGGTGAGAAGCGAGTGCGCTAACCACTGCGCTAATCGGACAGCCGTCTGAATAGCGTCCCCACAAGAGGGATTCGAACCTACAACGTCGGGGGCGGTGATTTGAAGCCACTCGGCCACGAAGTCCCCCTAGTTTTAATTGTATTATGTTTGCTTAAGCAATATATTAGGATAATATCCCAGAACTGTCCAACCTTCTATTGCCATACGGAACTGCTTGATGTGGGTGAAGTTAGCAGTGAGCAATGTAATGCCAGTGTACTGCTGTACTGCTGGCAGTGAGCAGTGAGTAGTGTAATCCAGCAGTGAGTTATGTATTCTAGTAGTGAATGATGTGTATATGCCAAATTTCGAAATAAATAATAAAATTTAAAAATATTTATTTTTTCCCGTACTTGCTTTTTCTGGCAGTAAGCAGTGGGGAATGTACGAGTAGTGTATTCCAGAAGTGGGTAGGGTAATCCAGCAGTGAGTGGCGTAATCTAGTAGTGGATGATGTGCAAATGCCAAATTTCGGTGGGAAAAATAATGTTTTTATTATTATTTTCCATACTTGCTTTTCTGGCAGTGGGCAGTGTACTGTTGTACTGCTAGCAGTGAGTAGTGTCCTCCAAAATCTAAAATGACTAATCTCTTCAGGAGGCGTCGCTCATATGGGCAACCGGTAACGACGATAAATAAACGTAAAAACACTGTATACAAACATGTTAACTTTTGACCCCCCCCCCACCATTGACAATCCACTCGGGAGAGCTCGGAAACGATCGGTACTACTAATTGGCATACGGTGCTCTATGTTAAGAACTAATTAAAATATAGGATCACGTGACTAGAATGTAAATGGCTGCTGGCGGAAAAAGCCGAAAAATCTCATTCGGGTAATCAAAATATATTTGAATTGTTTCTGGTACACTTGAAATAGAGTTTAACACGAGAACATCTTTTTCTAGAAATTTCGAAAATAATTTTGAACAGGATTATGTCTTTAACCCTTTCAACACTACATGCCTCTAAATAGATTTACAAAAAGTGTAGATCCGTCTCATCAGGATCTACACTTTTTGCCAGTAGTAAATATTACTATTTTTAGATAAAATTACCCATTTTGATAATGAACTGGTCAAAAGGTAATTTTCTTATTAATTTATTGGTCTAAAAATATCATGCACCAGTCCATGTCAGTTACTTGGTGTTGAATGGGTTAATATCATGCACCGGTCCATGTCAGTTACTTGGGATTGAATGGGTTAATATCATGCACCAGTCCATGTCAGTTACTTTGGATTGAATGAGTTAATATCATGCACCGGTCCGTGTCAGTTACTTTGGATTGAATGGGTTAATATCATGCACCAGTCCATGTCAGTTACTTGGGATTGAATGCACCAGTCCATGTCAGTTACTTGGGGTTGAATGCACCAGTCCATGTCAGTTACTTGGGGTTGAATGCACCAGTCCATGTCAGTTACTTGGGGTTGAATGCACCGGTCCGTGTCAGTTACTTGGGATTGAATGCACCAGTCCATGTCAGGTACTTGGGGTTGAATGCACCAGTCCATGTCAGTTACTTGGGGTTGAATGAGTTAAGGAAGCATGCTGCACTGCAATGGGAGGTTAAAACATGACAATATAATTTATTTAGGAAATAATATGTATCTATCGTAGTTCCGTTCTAACATGACCCAATATAATGCTATAATGGAATAAATGTGTTTGTTCTTTTGTCTCATTGTATGTTATTTGGCTGATGGCTTTACAAACTACCTCCCTGTAAACTAGTTTCTGTAATCCAGTATCACTTAAAATATCAACACTATATTTCCTGTATGGCTGGTTATTAACACTATACATATTGTCAATCGCTGTATTCAATTACAATGTAAAATTGCATAATGTTGTGCATGCACAATATAAGTCCATTTATGTTATTTTTACAGGGGGAGCAAAATGCAACAGCCGTAACCGTGCACATTGCAGATTTAATAACGGTAGATTTGTTCTTCGTTTATAGGAACACAATATCAAGTTATGTTAGAATTATATCAAAAGGTGGGTAGTTTAAACATAGTTTATTTCAAACAATGATACAACATATACAAATGTACAATTTACACAAATATTTACATACATGTATGAAAAAGGATTAGAACCGAAAGCTATAGCTTATATAGGTCTTCTCCTATATTTAGATGTATAATTTTATTATAATTACAGTATGACAGCGTTTTAATCGTATATGAACTATTAATTGCAATTCGATAAAGATAAGTATAAAATTATATTAACCATGAACTGTAAACTATAATCTCAAAGGTGGGTAGAACTGAATGTGTTAATATTACAAGGTAGTACTCGACTATATTTGTACGGAGCAATGTATTCAATCATAGGACAGACAGAGTTGCGGAACCTGGTACAAATATATCGCATACGATAGAAGACTATTTTATCTTTATAGATAATGTTTTTTTGATTATTTTACAAATTTAAATTGCCTATCACTTATCTTAGAGGTCGCTGTTGATTGGTTCCTCCATGATCTGATAGGTGTCATATCTGATCATTTACGCTATTTAGTTACGATTTTGCTTGATAGTGCGTAGGGTTCCTAATGTCAGTGTGTTACTCATAGGTTTAGTAACAGTTTAAAGTTTAAACTGTATTTATTTTACAACGATTGCGAAGCAAGTTTTAGCAACTTATATTAATCACCCTCGTTGGCGCGGATGAAAGCGTATAGGTGGTCATTCGTGTAGGAGGAAAACCAGAGTACCCGGAGAAAACCCACCTGTCCGATCTGGCGACCACCGTACCATCTCACATACTTCCCGGTTCGAGGTTCGAAACCGGATTGTTGCATTGGTGAGAAACGAGCGCGCTAACCACTGCACTAATCGGACAGCCGACACCTTAGGTTTTCTCATGTCAGTGTGTGTTACTCATATGTTTAGTAACAGTTTATAGAATGCGAGTAGCATCTGCTTGGCTTCGTGTTTGTTCTGTACGCATTTCCAGCGTTATCTATGCATATGACAACTGTATCACATTGGTTTAAACATATTTATCGAAAGCTTAAAGCAGCAATACATCGTATGAAATAATAGATATTTGAAAAATTCAATTTTTACGTATGGGTAGCAATGTTGCTACACATTCTAACATTATACTTTGTATGCTTATGTTCATTTGGTAAACAGTGTTTTTTTTGCAATTAAACAAACTCGAAACCGAAAGTAGGACTTTTCGAGTCGATCGGTCACGCACTTGTTTACAACCTGAACACATCGTCCCCATTTGTCCCACGTTGTCATTTTTAATTAAATTACTTGATATGTTGATTCATACCTCTGTTAGCTAAGTCTTTTAGGGACATGTCTACAGCCCCGCGAGGGGTTCGACATTAGAGGAAGATAGATAGATAGTCTTTCATGTTCAAAATATATACGTTGTTTTCTACATCCTCTGTTGTTTCACGCATGTGCGCTGTGCGTGTTTACATTTCGTGTGTTGATAAACAAATTCGCGTATACGACGGTTTAAATTTATTGGAATTTTATCGTTTCTGAGCGACTATTTCGATTTTTGTAAACACACACATATTAGTATTTACATTTTGCCCAAAACATCCTTTATTACGATGTAATGCTGCTTTAAAGCTTATTGAGATTATCTTCATCAACGCAATGTTTAACATTGGTTTAAACATATTTATTCATTCATAATGTACAGTACCTATCTATTGTATACAGAATGAAAATGCATTTAATCGAAAGCTTATTGAGATTATCTTCATCTATGCAATGTTTCACACTATAAAGTAAGATGCAGCTATTCTTTATTACTGTCTCATCCTGGTAGACAAACAATGAAATACACTAGTTTATACAAATTTATTTTAGCTCGATTGCGAAACACGTTTTTACAACGTTCGATTAATCGCAGTCGATGACGTCACTCATGACGGAATCCATCGCCATAAAGGAAGAGAGAAGAGGCAATGTGGAATCCAGTGGCATTGTGTACACACTCCGCGTAACGGCTCCAGCTGGGCGCGAACTCCGGCCCATTCACATCCGAAGCGAAAGCGCTACCACAGCGCTATCACGAGTTCCATGAAACACCATAAATACAAGTAACAAAACATAATGCACACAGTCACTCCAATGGGGGGGGGGGTAATAAAACGTCTTATTCTAGTGTCCTGGAGAATCAACTAACAAAAGGAATGAGGTCACCAGCGTGATTAATTAACGTTGTAAGAAGGTGTTTGGCAATCGAGCTAAGATAAATGTGTTTAAACTAAAACTGAATAAGAAGATTACAGAAGAGGGAGTTCGACGTTTGTTCAGGTCTAGATACATTTTGAAGGGATTCTTTCAGCATTTTGTTTGGCATACGATTTTTTAAAATATTGGTAATATACTCTCAAGCAAGGTTATATTTTTGTCACCACTGTCTTAATGTGCTTTATTTACTCTATTGGTATATATACAAACTATAGAAGTTGCTACTAGAATCCACAGAAACAATAGAAGTTGCTATTGAATACACAGAGACAACTGAAGTTGCTACTAGAATCCGGAGAGACAATATAAGTTGTTGCTAGAATCCACAGAGACAATAGAAGTTGCTACTAGAGTCCACAGAGACAATAGAAGTTGCTACTAGAATCCGCATAGACAATAGAAGTTGCTAATAGAATCCATAGAGGCAATAGAAGTTGCTACTAGAATCCACAGAGACAACTGAAGTTGCTACTAGAATACGCAGAGACAATATAAGTTGCTACTTGAATCCGCAGAGACAATAGAAGTTGCTACTAGAATCCGCAGAGACAACTGAAGTTGCTACTAGAACCCGCAAAGACAATATAAGTTGTTACTAGAATCCGCAGAGACAACTGAAGTTGCTACTAGAATCCGCAAAGACAATAGAAGTTGTTACTAGAATCCACAGAGACAACTGAAGTTGCTACTAGAATCCGCAGAGACAATAGAAGTTGTTACTAGAATCCACAGAGACAACTGAAGTTGCTACTAGAATCCGCAGAGACAATATAAGTTGTTACTAGAATACACAGAAACAATAGAAGTTGCTATTGAATACACAGAGACAACTGAAGTTGCTACTAGAATCCGGAGAGACAATATAAGTTGTTGCTAGAATCCACAGAGACAATAGAAGTTGCTACTAGAGTCCACAGAGACAATAGAAGTTGCTACTAGAATCCGCATAGACAATAGAAGTTGCTAATAGAATCCATAGAGGCAATAGAAGTTGCTACTAGAATCCACAGAGACAACTGAAGTTGCTACTAGAATACGCAGAGACAATATAAGTTGCTACTTGAATCCGCAGAGACAATAGAAGTTGCTACTAGAATCCGCAGAGACAACTGAAGTTGCTACTAGAACCCGCAAAGACAATAGAAGTTGTTACTAGAATCCGCAGAGACAACTGAAGTTGCTACTAGAATCCGCAAAGACAATAGAAGTTGTTACTAGAATCCACAGAGACAACTGAAGTTGCTACTAGAATCCGCAGAGACAATAGAAGTTGTTACTAGAATCCACAGAGACAACTGAAGTTGCTACTAGAATCCGCAGAGACAATATAAGTTGTTACTAGAATACACAGAGACAACTGAAGTTGCTACTAGAATCCACAGAGACAATAGAAGTTGCTACTAGAATCCACAGAGACAATAGAAGTTGTTACTAGAATCCACAGAGACAATAGAAGTTGCTACTTGAATCCACAGATACAATATAAGTTGCTACTAGAATCTGCAGAGACAATAGAAGTTGCTACTAGAATCCGCAGAGACAATAGAAGTTGCTACTAGAATATGCAGAGACAATATAAGTTGCTACTAGAATCCACAGAGACAATTGAGGTTGTTACTAGAATCCACAGAGACAATAGAAGTTGCTACTGGAATCCGCAGAGACAATAGAAGTTTCTACTAGAATCCGCAGAGACAATAACAGTTTCTACTAGAATCCGCAGAGACAATAGAAGTTGCTACTAGAATCCGCAGAGACAATAGAAGTTGCTACTAGAATCCACAGAGACAATAGAAGTTGCTACTAGAATCCACAGAGACAATATAAGTTGCTACTAGAATCCGCAGAGACAATAGAAGTTGATACTAGAATCCACAGAGACAACTGAAGTTGCTACTAGAATCCGCAGAGACAATATAAGTTGCTACTAGAATCCGCAGAGACAATAGAATTTGTTACTAGAATCCACAGAGACAATAGAAGTTGTTACTAGAATCCACAGAGACAACTGAAGTTGCTACTAGAATCCGCAGAGACAATAGCAGTTGTTACTAGAATCCGCAGAGACAATAGAAGTTGCTACTAGAATCCACATAGATCATATAAGTTGCTACTAGAATCCACAGAGACAATATAAGTTGCTACTTGAATCTGCAGAGACAATATAAGTTACTACTAGAATCCACAGAGACAATAGCAGTTGATACTTGAATCCACAGAGACAATAGAAGTTGTTACTAGAATCCACAGAGACAATAGAAGTTGTTACTAGAATCCACAGAGACAACTGAAGTTGCTACTAGAATCCGCAGAGACAATAGCAGTTGTTACTAGAATCCGCAGAGACACTAGAAGTTGCTACTAGAATCCACAGAGATCATATAAGTTGCTACTAGAATCCACAGAGACAATAGACGTTGCTACTTGAATCCGCAGAGACAATATAAGTTACTACTAGAATCCACAGAGACAATAGCAGTTGATACTTGAATCCACAGAGACAATAGAAGTTACTACTAGAATCCACAGAGACAATAGAAGTTACTACTAGAATCCACAGAGACAATAGCAGTTGCTACTTGAATCCACAGAGACAATATAAGATACTACTAGAATCCACAGAGACAATAGAAGTTACTACTAGAATCCACAGAGACAATAGAAGTTGATACTTGAATCCACAGAGACAATAAATAGAAGTTGCTACTTGAATCCGCAGAGACAATAGAAGTTGCTACTTGAATCCGCAGAGACGATAGAAGTTGCTACTAGAATCCGCGGAGACAATAGAAGTTGTTGCTATAATCCGCAGAGACAATTGAAGTTACTACTAGAATCCACAGAGACAATAGAAGTTGCTACTAGAATCCGCAGAGACAATAGAAGTTGCTACTAGAATCCGCAGAGACAAGAAGTTTCTACTAGAATCCGCAGAGACAATAAAAGTGCTACTAGAATCCACAGAGACAATAGCAGTTGTTACTAGAATCCGCAGAGACAATAGAAGTTGCTACTAGAATCCACATAGATCATATAAGTTGCTACTAGAATCCACAGAGACAATAGAAGTTGCTACTTGAATCCGCAGAGACAATATAAGTTACTACTAGAATCCACAGAGACAATGAAGTTGCTACTAGAATCCACAGAGACAATAGCAGTTGCTACTAGAATCCACAGAGACAATAGAAGTTACTACTAGAATCCACAGAGACAATAGAAGTTGCTACTAGAATCCACAGAGACAATAGAAGTTGCTACTTGAATCCGCAGAGACAATATAAGTTGCTACTAGAATCCGCAGAGACAATAGAAGTTGCTACTAGAATCCGCAGAGACAATAGAAGTTGTTACTAGAATCCACAGAGACAATAGAAGTTGCTACTAGAATCCGCAGAGACAATAGAAGTTGTTACTTAAATCCGCAGAGACAACTGAAGTCGCTACTTGAATCCGCAGATACAATATAAGTTGTTACTTGAATCCGCAGAGACAATAGAAGTTGTTACTAGAATCCGCAGAGACAATAGAAGTTGTTACTTAAATCCGCAGAGACAACTGAAGTCGCTACTTGAATCCGCAGATACAATATAAGTTGTTACTTGAATCCGCAGAGACAATAGAAGTTGCTACTAGAATCCGCAGAGACAATAGAAGTTGCTACTTGAATCCGCAGAGACAATAGAAGTTGCTACTAGAATCCGCAGAGACAATATAAGATGCTACGTGAATCCACAGAGACAATAGAGGTTGCTACTAGAATCCACAGAGACAATAGAAGTAGCTACTAGATTCCACAGAGAATATAGAAGTTCCTACTTGAATCCGCAGAGACAATAGCAGTGGTTGCTAGAATCCGCAGAGACAATATAAGTTGCTACAAGAATCCGCAGAGACAACTGACGTTGCTACTAGAATCCGCAGAGACAATAGAAGTTGCTACTAGAATCCACAGAGACAACTGAAGTTGCTACTAGAATCCGCAGAGACAATAAAAGTTGCTACTAGAATCCGCAGAGACAACTGAAGTTGCTACTTGAATCCGCAGAGACAATAGAAGTTGCTATTAGAATCCACAGAGACAACTGAAGTTGCTACTAGAATCCACAGAGACAATAAAAGTTGCTACTAGAATCCGTAGAGACAACTGAAGTTGCTACTTGAATCCGCAGAGACAATATAAGTTGCTACTAGAATCCACAAAGACAACTGCAGTTGCTACTAGAATCCACATAGACAATAGAAGTTGCTACTTGAATCCACAGATACAATATAAGTTGCTACTAGAATCTGCAGAGACAATAGAAGTTGCTACTAGAATCCATATATACAATAGAAGTTGCTACTTGAATCCACAGATACAATAGAAGTTGCTACTAGAATCCGCAGAGACAATAGAAGTTGCTACTTGAATCCACAGAGACAATATAAGTTGCTACTAGAATCTGCAGAGACAATATAAGTTGCTACTAGAATCCACAGAGACAATTGAGGTTGTTACTAGAATCCACAGAGACAATAGAAGTTGCTACTAGAATCCGCAGAGACAATATAAGTTGCTACTAGAATCCACAGAGACAATAGAAGTTGCTACTGGAATCCGCAGAGACAATATAAGTTTCTACTAGAATCCGCAGAGACAATAAAAGTTTCTACTAGAATCCGCAGAGACAATAGAAGTTGCTACTAGAATCCGCAGAGACAATAGAAGTTGCTACTAGAATCCACAGAGACAATATAAGTTGCTACTAGAATCCGCAGAGACAATAGAAGTTACTACTAGAATCCGCAGAGACAATATAAGTTGCTACTAGAATCCGCAGAGACAATAGAAGTTGCTACTAGAATCCACATAGACAATAGAAGTTGCTACTAGAATCCACAGAGACAATAGAAGTTGCTACTAGAATCCGCAGAGACAATAGAAGTTGCTACTAGAATCCGCAGAGACAACTGAAGTTGCTACTAGAATCCGCAGAGACAATATCAGTTGTTACTAGAATCCGCAGAGACAATAGAATTTGCTACTAGAATCCACAGAGATCATATAAGTTGCTACTAGAATCCACAGAGACAATAGAAGTTGCTACTTGAATCCGCAGAGACAATATAAGTTACTACTAGAATCCACAGAGACAGCTGAAGTTGCTACTAGAACCCGCAAAGACAATATAAGTTGTTACTAGAATCCGCAGAGACAACTGAAGTTGCTACTAGAATCCGCAAAGACAATAGAAGTTGTTACTAGAATCCACAGAGACAACTGAAGTTGCTACTAGAATCCGCAGAGACAATAGAAGTTGTTACTAGAATCCACAGAGACAACTGAAGTTGCTACTAGACTCCGCAGAGACAATAGAAGTTGTTACTAGAATCCACAGAGACAACTGAAGTTGCTACTAGAATCCACAGAGACAATAGAAGTTGCTACTAGAATCCACAGAGACAATAGAAGTTGCTACTAGAATCCGCAGAGACAATAGAAGTTGATACTAGAATCCACAGAGACAACTGAAGTTGCTACTAGAATCCGCAGAGACAATATAAGTTGCTACTAGAATCCGCAGAGACAATAGAAGTTGTTACTAGAATCCACAGAGACAATAGAAGTTGTTACTAGAATCCACAGAGACAATAGCAGTTGATACTTGAATCCACAGAGACAATAGAAGTTGTTACTAGAATCCACAGAGACAATAGAAGTTGTTACTAGAATCCACAGAGACAACTGAAGTTGCTACTAGAATCCGCAGAGACAATAGCAGTTGTTACTAGAATCCGCAGAGACACTAGAAGTTGCTACTAGAATCCACAGAGATCATATAAGTTGCTACTAGAATCCACAGAGACAATAGAAGTTGCTACTTGAATCCGCAGAGACAATATAAGTTACTACTAGAATCCACAGAGACAATAGCAGTTGATACTTGAATCCACAGAGACAATAGAAGTTACTACTAGAATCCACAGAGACAATAGAAGTTACTACTAGAATCCACAGAGACAATAGCAGTTGCTACTTGAATCCACAGAGACAATATAAGATACTACTAGAATCCACAGAGACAATAGAAGTTACTACTAGAATCCACAGAGACAATAGAAGTTGATACTTGAATCCACAGAGACAATAGAAATAGAAGTTGCTACTTGAATCCGCAGAGACAATAGAAGTTGCTACTTGAATCCGCAGAGACGATAGAAGTTGCTACTAGAATCCGCGGAGACAATAGAAGTTGTTGCTATAATCCGCAGAGACAATTGAAGTTACTACTAGAATCCACAGAGACAATAGAAGTTGCTACTAGAATCCGCAGAGACAATAGAAGTTGCTACTGGAATCCGCAGAGACAATAGAAGTTTCTACTAGAATCCGCAGAGACAATAAAAGTTGCTACTAGAATCCGCAGAGACAATAGAAGTTGCTTCTAGAATCCGCAGAGACAATAGAAGTTGCTACTAGAATCCGCAGAGACAATAGAAGTTTCTACTAGAATCCGCAGAGACAATAGAAGTTGCTACTAGAATCCGCAGAGACAACTGAAGTTGCTACTAGAATCCACAGAGACAATATCAGTTGTTACTAGAATCCGCAGAGACAATAGAAGTTGCTACTAGAATCCACATAGATCATATAAGTTGCTACTAGAATCCACAGAGACAATAGAAGTTGCTACTTGAATCCGCAGAGACAATATAAGTTACTACTAGAATCCACAGAGACAATAGCAGTTGATACTTGAATCCACAGAGACAATAGAAGTTGTTACTAGAATCCACAGAGACAATAGAAGTTGTTACTAGAATCCACAGAGACAACTGAAGTTGCTACTAGAATCCGCAGAGACAATAGCAGTTGTTACTAGAATCCGCAGAGACACTAGAAGTTGCTACTAGAATCCACAGAGATCATATAAGTTGCTACTAGAATCCACAGAGACAATAGACGTTGCTACTTGAATCCGCAGAGACAATATAAGTTACTACTAGAATCCACAGAGACAATAGCAGTTGATACTTGAATCCACAGAGACAATAGAAGTTACTACTAGAATCCACAGAGACAATAGAAGTTACTACTAGAATCCACAGAGACAATAGCAGTTGCTACTTGAATCCACAGAGACAATATAAGATACTACTAGAATCCACAGAGACAATAGAAGTTACTACTAGAATCCACAGAGACAATAGAAGTTGATACTTGAATCCACAGAGACAATAGTTTTGTGGAAATGGTGTCTGAATCCCAGAGACATGAAATAAGTTGTCTAATCCCAGAGACAATAGAAGTTGCTACTGAATCCGCAGAGACAATAGAAGTTGCTACTTGAATCCGCAGAGACAATAGAAGTTGCTACTAGAATCCGCAGAGACAATAGAAGTTGCTACTAGAATCCGCAGAGACAATAGAAGTTGTTGCTATAATCCGCAGAGACAATAGAAGTTGCTACTAGAATCCGCAGAGACAATAGAAGTTGTTACTAGAATCCGCAGAGACAATTGAAGTTGCTACTTGAATCCGCAGAGACAATAGAAGTTGCTACTAGAATCCGCAGAGACAATAGAAGTTGCTACTAGAATCCGCAGAGACAATAGAAGTTGTTACTAGAATCCGCAGAGACAATAGAAGTTGCTACTAGAATCCGCAGAGACAATAGAAGTTGCTACTTGAATCCGCAGAGACAACTGAAGTTGCTACTTGAATCCGCAGAGACAATAGAAGTTGCTACTAGAATCCACAGAGACAATAGAAGTTGCTACTAGAATCCGCAGAGACAATAGAAGTTGCTACTAGAATCCGCAGAGACAATAGAAGTTGCTACTAGAATCCGCAGAGACAATAGAAGTTGCTACTAGAATCCGCAGAGACAATATAAGTTGCTACTATCCACAGAGACAATAGAAGTTGCTACTAGAATCCACAGAGACAATAGAAGTGCTACTAGAATCCACAGAGACAATAGAAGTTCTACTTGAATCCGCAGAGACAATAGCAGTGTCTAGAATCCGCAGAGACAATTAAGTTGCTACTAGAATCCGCAGAGACAATAGAAGTTGCTACTAGAATCCGCAGAGACAATAGAAGTTGCTACTAGAATCCACAGAGACAATGAAGTTGCTACTAGAATCCGCAGAGACAATAGAAGTTGCTACTAGAATCCGCAGAGACAACTGAAGTTGCTACTAGAATCCGCAGAGACAATAGAAGTTGCTACTAGAATCCACAGAGACAATAGAAGTTGCTACTAGAATCCGCAGAGACAATAGAAGTTGCTACTAGAATCCGCAGAGACAATAGAAGTTGCTACTAGAATCCGCAGAGACAATAGAAGTTGCTACTAGAATCCACAGAGACAATAGAAGTTGCTACTAGAATCCACAGAGACAATAGAAGTTGCTACTTGAATCCGCAGAGACAATAGAAGTTGCTACTAGAATCCGCAGAGACAATAGAAGTTGCTACTAGAATCCACAGAGACAATAGAAGTTGCTACTTGAATCCACAGAGACAATAGAAGTTGCTACTAGAATCCGCAGAGACAATAGAAGTTGCTACTTGAATCCGCAGAGACAATAGAAGTTGCTACTAGAATCCGCAGAGACAATAGAAGTTGCTACTAGAATCCGCAGAGACAATAGAAGTTGCTACTAGAATCCACAGAGACAATAGAAGTTGCTACTAGAATCCGCAGAGACAATATAAGTTGCTACTAGAATCCACAGAGACAATAGAAGTTGCTACTGGAATCCGCAGAGACAATATAAGTTTCTACTAGAATCCGCAGAGACAATAAAAGTTTCTACTAGAATCCGCAGAGACAATAGAAGTTGCTACTAGAATCCGCAGAGACAATAGAAGTTGCTACTAGAATCCACAGAGACAATATAAGTTGCTACTAGAATCCGCAGAGACAATAGAAGTTACTACTAGAATCCGCAGAGACAATATAAGTTGCTACTAGAATCCGCAGAGACAATAGAAGTTGCTACTAGAATCCACAGAGACAATAGAAGTTGCTACTAGAATCCACAGAGACAATAGAAGTTGCTACTAGAATCCGCAGAGACCATATAAGTTGCTACTAGAATCCACAGAGACAATAGAAGTTGCTACTAGAATCCGCAGAGACAATAGACGTTGCTAATAGAATCAGCAGAGACAATATAAGTTGCTACTAGAATCCACAGAGACAATAGAAGTTGCTACTGGAATCCGCAGAGACAATATAAGTTTCTACTAGAATCCGCAGAGACAATAGAAGTTGCTACTAGAATCCACAGAGACAATAGAAGTTGCTACTAGAATCCGCGGAGACAATAGAAGTTGTTGCTATAATCCGCAGAGACAATAGAAGTTGCTACTAGAATCCGCAGAGACAATAGAAGTTGCTACTTGAATCCACAGAGACAATGAAGTTGCTACTAGAATCCGCAGAGACAATAGAAGTTGCTACTAGAATCCACAGAGACAATAGAAGTTGCTACTAGAATCCGCAGAGACAATAGAAGTTGCTACTAGAATCCGCAGAGACAATAGAAGTTGCTACTAGAATCCGCAGAGACAATAGAAGTTGCTACTAGAATCCGCAGAGACAATAGAAGTTGCTACTAGAATCCACAGAGACAATAGAAGTTGCTACTAGAATCCGCAGAGACAATAGAAGTTGCTACTAGAATCCGCAGAGACAATAGAAGTTGCTACTAGAATCCGCAGAGACAATAGAAGTTGCTACTAGAATCCGCAGAGACAATAGAAGTTGCTACTAGAATCCACAGAGACAATAGAAGTTGCTACTAGAATCCGCAGAGAAATATAAGTTGCTACTAGAATCCGCAGAGACAATAGAAGTTGCTACTAGAATCCGCAGAGACAATAGAAGTTGCTACTAGAATCCGCAGAGACAATAGAAGTTGCTACTAGAATCCACAGAGACAATAGAAGTTGCTACTAGAATCCCAGAGACAATATAAGTTGCTACTAGAATCCGCAGAGACAATATAAGTTGCTACTAGAATCCACAGAGACAATAGAAGTTGCTACTGAATCCCAGAGACAATAAGTTTGAATCCAGAGACAATAAAGTTGCTACTGAATCCCAGAGACATTGCTACTAGAATCCGCAGAGACAATAAAGTTGCTACTAGAATCCGCAGAGACAATAGAAGTTGCTACTAGAATCGCAGAGACAATATAAGTTGCTACTAGAATCCGCAGAGACAATAAAGTTGCTACTAGAATCCACAGAGACAATAGAAGTTGCTACTAGAATCCGCAGAGACAATAGAAGTTGCTACTAGAATCCGCAGAGACAATAAAGTTCTACTAGAATCCGCAGAGACAATAAAGTTTTACTAGAATCCGCAGAGACAATAAAGTTCTACTGAATCCGCAGAGACATAAAGTTGCTACTAGAATCCGCAGAGACAGTATAGTTTCTACTAGAATCCGCAGAGACAATAGAAGTTGCTACTAGAATCCACAGAGACAATATAAGTTGCTACTAGAATCCGCAGACAATATAAGTTGCTACTAGAATCCGCGGAGACAATAGAAGTTGTTGCTATAATCCGCAGAGACAATAGAAGTTGCTACTAGAATCCGCAGAGATAATAGAAGTTGTTGCTTAAATCCGCAGAGACAACTGAAGTCGCTACTTGAATCCGCAGATACAATATAAGTTGTTACTTGAATCCGCAGAGACAATAGAAGTTGCTACTAGAAGCCGCAGAGACAATAGAAGTTGCTACTTGAATCCGCAGAGACAATAGAAGTTGCTACTAGAATCCGCAGAGACAACTGAAGTTGCTACTTGAATCCGCAGAGACAATAGAAGTTGCTACTAGAATCCACAAAGACAACTGCAGTTGCTACTAGAATCCACATATACAATAGAAGTTGCTACTTGAATCCACAGATACAATATAAGTTGCTACTAGAATCTGCAGAGACAATAGAAGTTGCTACTAGAATCCATATAGACAATAGAAGTTGCTACTTGAATCCACATATACAATAGAAGTTGCTACTAGAATCCGCAGAGACAATAGAAGTTGCTACTTGAATCCACAGAGACAATATAAGTTGCTACTAGAATCTGCAGAGACAATATAAGTTGCTACTAGAATCCACAGAGACAATTGAGGTGTTACTAGAATCCACAGAGACAATAAAAGTTGCTACTAGAATCCACAGAGACAATATAAGTTGCTACTAGAATCCACAGAGACATAAAGTTGCTACTGGAATCCGCAGAGACAATATAAGTTTATACTAGAATCCGCAGAGATAATAGAAGTTGCTACTAGAATCCGCAGAGACAATAGAAGTTGCTACTAGAATCCGCAGAGACAATAGAAGTTGCTACTAGAATCCGCAGATACAATATAAGTTGCTACTAGAATCCACAGAGACAATAGAAGTTGCTACTAGAATCCGCAGAGATAATATAAGTTGCTACTAGAATCCGCAGAGACAATAGAAGTTGCTACTAGAATCCGCAGAGACAATAGAAGTTGCTACTAGAATCCGCAGAGACAATAGAAGTTGCTACTAGAATCCACAGAGACAATAGAAGTTGCTACTAGAATCCACAGAGACAATATAAGTTGCTACTAGAATCCGCAGAGACAATATAAGTTGCTACTAGAATCCACAGAGACAATAGAAGTTGCTACTGGAATCCGCAGAGACAATATAAGTTTCTACTAGAATCCGCAGAGACAATATAAGTTGCTACTAGAATCCACAGAGACAATAGAAGTTGCTACTAGAATCCGCAGAGACAATATAAGTTGCTACTAGAATCCGCAGAGACAATATAAGTTGCTACCAGAATCCGCAGAGACAATAGAAGTTTCTACTAGAATCAGCAGAGACAATATAAGTTGCTACTAGAATCCGCAGAGACAATAGAAGTTGCTACTAGAATCCACAGAGACAATAGAAGTTGCTACTAGAATCCGCAGAGACAATAGAAGTTGCTACTAGAATCCGCAGAGACAATATAAGTTACTACTAGAATCCGCAGAGACAATATAAGTTTTTACTAGAATCCGCAGAGACAATATAAGTTCCTACTAGAATCCGCAGAGACGATATAAGTTGCTACTAGAATCCGCAGAGACAGTATACGTTTCTACTAGAATCCGCAGAGACAATAGAAGTTGCTACTAGAATCCACAGAGACAATATAAGTTGCTACTAGAATCCGCAGACAATATAAGTTGCTACTAGAATCCGCAGAGACAATAGAAGTTGCTACTAGAATCCGCAGAGACAATCGAAGTTGCTACTAGAATCCGCAGAGTCAATAGAAGTTGTTGCTAGTACATGTTGTAGGTACTCACGGGAAATGGAGTACGCATGCTGGTCTGTAAATAGGAACGTGACATGACCGCCTATTATTTCACAAACATGTATTGATTGTATAAGTCTAAGAGAGAGGAGACAGTATATTTACCCATCAGGTTCTCTAATTAGACGCGCCGAATGAATAAATAATCGAGTATAAGCCTTGACAAAAAGGATTACCCCTGCAGTAATAATGCCCGCGAGCGTGTAAATCATCTTCATTTGCAAAGAGACAATGTACTTCTTTAATAGACTGGTGACACCATTGTTTAATGACGGCGTATTCATTCAACACTTTCACTTCTTTCTCATTCTTCAGTGTTTCAAAGTCCTCATCCCATTTTAATTTAAACAATATTTTAATCAAGAACGGTACATGACATAGGAATAGTTGCAATAGCACAGTTAGGATTGGGGGGAAAGTCACCTAGTAACTTATTCGAATCCCTTTCCTTTAATACAATTACATACACACATATTCTATTATGACAGGTTAGATGTGTGTCCTGTGCGTCCCATTTTAATAGTTTATACACACTTATATTTAGCTCGATTGCGAAACATGTTATTATAACTTACATTAATCACTCTCGAGACCTAATTCCAGATGGAATCCATCATACGAGGGAGGTAGACTGTGTGTTTTACGGTTGCCCATTTGAGCGACGCCTCCTGAAGAGATTCGTCATTTTAGATTTGTTTGAGGATAGTGCAATGATACACCCATTCCAGAATCTCCGCTGGTTCTTTTACGAGCATGGTGTGCAGCACCGACACGAGACCTCGGTTGAAAGACTTAATTTTATTAGGATCAGACGGGGGGTCGAACACGGAGATAGAAGAAGCAACATGCAATTTAAATGCCTTACCTAAGGACACACTCGTAACAGCTCCAGCTGTGCTCGGATTCCGGGCCTTTCGCACCTAAAACGAACACTCTATCACTGAGCTATCACGCTTTCCAAACATTTTAATAAGTCTGACGTCTGGTGTATGTGTATAATTTGATTTATATTGAAAGAGGAATTAATTAATCCTGATTGTTGTGGAGACATTTTAATTGATGTCAATATTGCTTCAGCGGTGTTGACTAGGCTAGTTGTTTGCTTTGTGTTTGGATTTAGAATCGCATCTAAAGCTTAGTTCAAACAGTGACGTCATAGCGTAGAAGTGGTTGGGAAACATCCGGTGCTTGTACAAGTCTGGACATTGTTTCAGGCGTGATGGAGTACCCAAGTATCTAGTGGAAACGGGGGATAACTGGACAACGTTATTAACGTTTTTATTTATAACAACACAATCAATGAAAACACATCTAAATTATTAGGCGTAGGCACAGCATGTGTGGTTAGGAATATCCCACCTAGTTTCTGTTTTTACGTTTATTTATCGTCGCTACCGGTTGCCCATATGAGTGACGCCACCCGAAGAGATTAGTTATTTTAGATGTTGGAGGATATTGCATGATACAGACAGAGACCCAGTCCAGAATCTCCTCTGGTTCTTTTACGTGCACAGTGTAAAGCACCGACACGAGACCTCGGTTTAACGTCCCATCTGAAAGACAGTTAATTTTATTAGAGTCAGACGGGGGATCGAACCTGCGATCACTGGATTACCAGTCCAGCGTGTTACCACTGGACTACATATCCGTCTACATATATCTAGCCTGGGAACAGACGTTGATATATTTTGCCTGGTCAGTCATATAAATATATTTTAATACCGAGATCATTAATTGAGTATTGAGTTTCTGATCATATCAACCAGAAGTAAATTAAAAATCGACAGACTGGAACCCAAGCTATTTCCCACCAACCAATAAGCAAATACTTGAATTGGAATTACATGCAACACAGTCTGTTCACAGATATGTTTGGCATCCTCTATTCTACATATTACGTCTAAGGTGAGCTGCAATGAACAGCCTACTGTGGTAACTCGTTGGCTTTAGATGTGAGAGGTCCGGGGTTCGCGCCCAGCTGAGGCTGTTACGGTTGTGCCATTATACAAGGTATTAACATTCCACAGTGTCTTCTCCCTCATGACGATGAATTCCATCAGGAATGAGATCTCGAGAGCGATTAATGTAATGTTGTTTTCAATATATTTGTATAAATTAAACCTCTTGTTAATATATGTAAGAATTTGAATGGTATAACGATCTGTTGAGATTGAATTATTATTTGTTTGCAATTATGCTGGATTGAAATTGGACACAGTAGTGAGCATTCATGTGTGTGTTACGTTTATTTACCGGCGCTACCGGTTGCCCATATGAGCGACGCCTCCTGAAGAGATTAGTCATTTTAGATTTTGGAGGATAGTGCAATGATACAGAGAGAGAGAGAGAGAGAGAGAGAGAGAGAGAGAGACCCATTCCAGAGTCCCATCTGGTTCTTTTACGTGCACGGTGTAAAGCACCGACACGAGACCTCGGTTAAACGTCCCATCTGAAAGACTGCTAATTTTATTAGGGTCAGACGGGGGATCGAACCTGCGATCCCTGGATTACCAGTCCAGCGTGTTACCACTGGGCTACAGATCCGTATGTGAGCATTCATAGTTACACACTTTAAGGGTGTTGGCAATGTGCTAATTATAACCCAACTATGTGTGAATAGCAGGTTCGATGACCAGTGCTTGCATTTCTCCAAACTTCTGTGTACATTGAAAGAAAACACCAAGTCGAATTGTGAGCTTACAGTGGATGACAACAATATCAGTGTATGGATGACGGCAGCGTAAGAGTTGTCAGTTTGTAATAGATGACATGGCAAGAATGTTCAATTTACAGTGGATACTGACAACCTATGAGTTGACAAATTAAGAGTTGTCAGATGACTGTGTATGACGTAATCAGATGACTGTGTATGACGTAATCAGATGACTGTGTATGACGTAATCAGATGACTGTGTATGACGTAATCAGCGTGTGATGGATAATATCAATGTAAGAATTGGCAACCGTCAGTGGATAATACAAATTTATTTGAGCTCGAGTGCGAAACAAGTTCCTGCAACTTATATTAATCACTCGAGAGACAAGACAATGTGGAATTTAAATGACTTGCCTAAGGGTACACTCGTAACGGATACAACTGGGCGCGAACTCCGGGCCTTTCGCACCTGAGTCATCATCAGATTGTCCGGCGATACTTTCACAATGCACTACAGAATAGCTGTGTAAAATTACAGTGTGTGTGTGTTTTACGTTTATTTATCGTCGCTACCGGTTGCCCATATGAGCGACGCCTCCTGAAGAGATTAGTTATTTTAGATTTTGGAGGATAGTGCATGATACAGACAGATACCCATTCCAGAGTCTCCTCTGGTTCTTTTACGTGCACGGTGTAAAGCACCGACACGAGACCTCGGTCTAACGTCCCATCTGAAAGACTGTTAATTTTATTCGGGTCAGAGGGGGATCGAACCTGTGATCCCTGGATTACCAGTGCAGCGTGTTACCACTGGGCTACATATCCGTCTGTAAAATTACAGTGTATGTCACATTAATATTTGAGTACTCCCGCTCTTCTACAATACATACACACATTTCCCAAACCACCTTGTATCTCATTGATATTTAATTATTGTCGTCTGTTACCTATCATATATACTCAAGAGTCAAAAAAGAAACGATACCTGGTATTTATGTGTCTATAATTTCAACATTTATTAAGAAAAGTCTTTGAAAATTCATAAGATGATAGTCCAACATGTTTGAAAGAGGAGCACATAAAGCATAATGAGCCTCCGAAACTGTCTGCTGCGTGATGACGTAATTCGTCGGACAGGGGTCTAATGGAGTTTTCACACAGACGTCAATACCGAGTATGGGCACCATTTGCGTCTCTCACTGCAATGCACCGCCGTCGCATCGAACGGAAGAGTGTCTGAATCTCTTGCTTGTCAATATTTGTCCACTCCTGACGCAAAACATCCCTCAGTTGGTTTAACGTTACCGGCTGACGTCGTCTGACGCGGCGGTCTACCGTATCACACACATGTTCTATGGGTGACAAGTCTGGTGACAAAGCAGGCCACGGCAGGGTTTCAATATTGTTCTGCTCCAATAATGTGGTGGAAATCCGAGCAGTATGACACCTGGCGTTGTCCTGTTGGAACAGTGTGACGTTTCTGTTGGCGTTAAAGAACGGCACACCAACTGGAGCAAGGATCTCATCACAGTACCGCTGGGCGTTTAGGTTCCCGTCCACCACTAACAGTTCAGTGCGACTGCCGAAGGTGATACCGCCCCACGCCATAACGCTTCCGCCCCCGAACAGATCGACCTGACGTACACATGCGTCGGCGTAACGTTCACCGCGTCTGCGATATACCCGCTCTCTGCCATCCGCTAGACGCAAACAGAACCGCGATTCATCGCTAAACATCACCGAATTCCACTGTAACCGAGTCCAGCGAGCACGTTCCGTTGTCCATTCCCGCCGTACGTCACGGTGACGTCGTGTCAGGATGGCTCCAACGTATGGCCGATAGGCACGAATGCCACGTTCACCGAGCCGGTTCCTGACTGTTTGTGCACTGATGCGATTGTTGGTCATCCCAGGAGTAACGGCAGCTGTGTGCGTAGCAGGTAGGAACCGGTCACGTAAATGTGACGTCCGAATGTGACGGTCCTGTTCACGCGTCGTCACACGTGGTCGACCAGATCTTGGACGGTCGTCCACCGATCCATGTGTTCGATAACGTCGAAGTAGACGTGTTATCGTGATCCGCGTAACCCCGAGTCGATTTGCGACGTCACGCTGACGTAAACCGCCGTCAATCATGCCAATGGCACGCATTCTCTGATTGCGGTTTAGCCTAGGCATTTTGTTAGAGGTAACAATGGGTATGTAAGGTGTTTTTCCTCGATGATAATGCAATACCATTACAATAAACCGGTTTTCCGATTTGTACATGTTCAGGAAGTTGTCTTTGTTGAGGAGCACGTGCAAATCGGAAATTCGGCGTTCCAGGATTATCGGGTGTTTATTTACCTATGTTTATGGTTGGCTGACGTTGCAATAAGATACCCGGTACTGATACGTAATAATATATTAAACCTTTCTATGGTTTTATCCGTTTTACGTCATTTTTAGTTTGGTATCGTTTCTTTTTTGACTCAGTATATATATATACTAGAGGACATAAAAAACGTACGCTTCGGATAAGTGTGTTTTTAGTTTTTACATGAAAAACAATAACTATATAAATACATAGTTTTAAACATTTTGAAATATTTTAATTGTTTAGTTTGTGTTTTGTAATAAATATGTGATATATCTTTGATGGAATCCTTCGTACTTCGTGTTCATGTAATAATAATCATATAATGTAGGTGTGCGTTTTCTATGTCCTCTAGTATATAATGTAGGTGTGCGTTTTCTATGTCCTCTAGTATATAATGTAGGTGTGCGTTTTCTATGTACTCTAGTATATAATGTAGGTGTACGTTTTCTATGTCCTCTAGTATATAATGTAGGTGTGCGTTTGCTATGTCCTCTAGTATATAATGTAGGTGTACGTTTTCTATGTCCTCTAGTATATAATGTAGGTGTGCGTTTTCTATGTCCTCTAGTATATAATGTAGGTGTGCGTTTTCTATGTCCTCTAGTATATAATGTAGGTGTGCGTTTTCTATGTCCTCTAGTATATAATGTAGGTGTGCGTTTGCTATGTCCTCTAGTATATAATGTAGGTGTACGTTTTCTATGTCCTCTAGTATATAATGTAGGTGTGCGTTTTCTATGTCCTCTAGTATATAATGTAGGTGTGCGTTTTCTATGTCCTCTAGTATATAATGTAGGTGTGCGTTTTCTATGTCCTCTAGTATATAATGTAGGTGTGCGTTTTCTATGTCCTCTAGTATATAATGTAGGTGTGCGTTTTCTATGTCCTCTAGTATATAATGTAGGTGTGCGTTTGCTATGTCCTCTAGTATATAATGTAGGTGTGCGTTTTCTATGTCCTCTAGTATATAATGTAGGTGTGCGTTTTCTATGTCCTCTATATATAATGTAGGTGTGCGTTTTCTATGTCCTCTAGTATATAATGTAGGTGTGCGTTTTCTATGTCCTCTAGTATATAATGTAGGTGTGCGTTTTCTATGTCCTCTAGTATATAATGTAGGTGTGCGTTTTCTATGTCCTCTAGTATATAATGTAGGTGTGCGTTTTCTATGTCCTCTAGTATATAATGTAGGTGTGCGTTTTCTATGTCCTCTAGTATATAATGTAGGTGTGCGTTTGCTATGTCCTCTAGTATATAATGTAGGTGTGCCTTTTCTATATCCTCTAGTATATAATGTAGGTGTGCCTTTTCTATGTCCTCTGATACTTTATATGTTATGAAATGAAACAAATGGCTCACTTAGTAGCAAAATTCCAAATCAAGTTTCATAAAATATGGTATAAAAACCAGCAAGAGTGCAAGATCATTTTTATCACATTACCATAGTAACCATCAATTTGAAAAAAAGAGAAACTTTTCTGTTTGCTTATAAACTTTTAGCCATATTGCTAATCAGGCAATCAGCAAGGTGCATCCAATCAAACAACTCCACGCCAATAATCGACAATATACGTTCAATCACTGTATATCACTAGTGCATATTTAACATTTTATTGATTTTCAACAAAGAACGCGTGAATGCAAAGTTGCAAACTATAAGTCAACTGTGTCAAAATCAAGCTGACCAATCAGAATCATCCCAGGTTGTATTACACGTGTGGACATACAAGAAAATATGTGCTGGCTGTATTACAATGAATACAAGCAAAACTATGTGATAGAAGTGTATACATAGAAGTTTCACGTTTGTCATACTATGCCTTTAAAGATGTTCATTATGCTATGTTAGATAAGAAGTGCATTTGTAAAAACAATTGAGTTGCCTCCTACATCATCATGTACAGAGCTCTCCTACATCATCATGTACAGAGCTCTCCTACATCATCATGTACAGAGCTCTCCTACATCATCATGTACAGAGCTCTCCTACATCATCATGTACACAGCTCTCCTACATCATCATGTACAGAGCTCTCCTACATCATCATGTACAGAGCTCTCCTACATCATCATGTACAGAGCTCTCCTACATCATCATGTACACAGCTCTCCTACATCATCATGTACAGAGCTCTCCTACATCATCATGTACAGAGCTCTCCTACATCATCATGTACAGAGCTCTCCTACATCATCATGTACACAGCTCTCCTACATCATCATGTACAGAGCTCTCCTACATCATCATGTACAGAGCTCTCCTACATCATCATGTACAGAGCTCTCCTACATCATCATGTACACAGCTCTCCTACATCATCATGTACAGAGCTCTCCTACATCATCATGTACACAGCTCTCCGGCTATCGTTTTTAAAATTAAATTATTGGACGACATATATCTATTAAACAAGTATTTTATTATTCGTATCTGTCATATGGGTACATTCCATAGCCTCCATATACCTCGTATTATATATATATATATACCTCCATATACCTCTGTATTATATATATATATATACATCCATATACCTCTGTATTATATATATATATATATATACCTCCATATACCTCTGTATTATATATATATATATACCTCC
>CM026404.1:87967735-88010235 GCA_014843695.1 Archivesica marissinica
TATCTATATATATATATACATGTACTGTGACTGTTATCTATATATATATATACATGTACTGTGACTGTTATCTATATCTATATATATATATACATGTACTGTGACTGTTATCTATATCTATATCTATATATATAATACATATACCTCTGTATTACTTGTACACTGTTTTACAAACGTTCAAATGGAAACGTTCAATGTTCAATGTTTCGCGATTTACTGAACCCAGGTTACTTAGCAACCGTAGTGTAATACTGAAGAGTCCACTAGTTGTAATCGTGTGACCCCACTGGGGGAATTGGTTCCGGGTTGTTGTAGCCTAGAAAGTAGCTTTGCAAACAAGCAGACCATACTTTGATGATGTTTTACTGTAGAACCAGAGACTGTTTGCATTTCTTATTGTGTTTGTGGTGCACCTGTGGCATTTGTGTTCATTTGAAGAAGACTTTTTGTGAATTTATTTCAGTAGGTGAGTAAACAGCCCTACATGACAGCTATGATCCCTACGCATTCCATTTTTAACCGGTGTGTGTTTACATTTGAAAATTGTGAAAATCTCTGATGATGATGCCATGAATTACTTGTGTCTAACACTGAGCAAGCAGCAGCCCTGGAGTTTACAGAACTGCATGCTGTAAAGTGGATTCTTGTTTGGAACTGAGAATATGACTGTGACAGTTCATCGATTTATCATAGCACGAAGAAGGAGAACATACAATGGTGTGCATCCTAATGCAATCCCTGGCTTGGTATTGTACTGCGAAATGTTTGCTGTATTGTATTGGAGCAATAACACATATACACGAAGAATAGGGGACATTTCGGAATTGTATATATTGTTAAAATAGTTCCAGGATATGGAGTAATAAAATCAATACACTCTATGGAAAAATCCCCCCAAAAAACACTGTTAGGGAAGATACCGGAAGATAAAAAAAGCCTTTTAAAACTGATTAGGCTAGTGACGAGGATTATGTCTGGCACATCTATTCGTATGCATAATTTTAAGCATAATTGTGTGCATTTTGGAGTAGCTTAAGTGGTGTATGGGGTATTCATAGGGAGATAGAGATGAGCGGATTGTTCTGTTAATTTCAGTTCCATATACAGACGGATCTGTAGTCCAATGGTAACACGCTGGCCAGGTACTCCAGTGATCGCAGGATCGGTCCACCGTCTGACCCTAATAAAATGAACAGTATTTCATTTGGGACTTTAAACCGAGGCCTCGTGTCGGTGCTGCACACCGTGCACGTAAAAGAACCAGATGAGACTCTGGAATGGGTATCTGTCTGTATCACTGCACTATCCTCCAACAATCTAAAATGACTAATCTCTTCAGGAGGCGTCGCTCATATGGGCAACCGGAAGTGACGATAAATAAACTTAAAACACACACACAGGGACATAGAGATGAGCGGATGGTTCTGTTAATTGGCCAGTTGGCATTCCATAGAATTAAGTGTGTTCCTGTCACTCAGTCGTTGTATAGTTAGACGTTTATCGATACTACATAAACACACGCTCAATCTGAATGGTTTCTAATTGTTTCATTTATTTTTGACACGAATTGCTGAATCTTAAGAATATAAAGGTAGATTATAGTTAAACGATTGACGTTTATGATTTACGTTGCTATAGATTACTGTCACATCATCTTCATATTTTTCGTTTTATACTCAGACACGTGCAGATGTCACGAGGACATGCTAGTAGTAGTAGTTTTTATTTCATCAAATACAGACAAACATTATAACATATGAAGTAAGTCAAACATGACCCATGATCAAATATGGTATACTAGTACAGTGTATTTCGGCGGTGGACTTAATAGTTGAACACGTACAACTTAATAATACTACTACCGTGTACGCTGGAACGTTTAAGCCTGAAAATATATTACATATTTCAAGAATGCTATGAACAATTATGTATTTGCTTTTGGGGTTTAAAGTCGCACCAACAGCTCTAGCTATTATTTGCGGAAGAAGATCCCGCGTGACCACGTCCGATCAGTATTTCAGGCGGGTGTAGGAAAAAGTGGTACCGGAAAAATGGCACCCGGAAAAAATGGCATTATGCAAATTTGAAAAAATGGCACCTCAAGAAAAAATGTAAGCTTATTTTAATAGTTTTGCAGTATGTTTATTGATATTATTCATATAATATTATATATCTTAATTTAATAATACAAGTTATTAGTAGTAAGTGAAACCATTCCTTCATAATTGGTAACCAAAATCAAGTGGTTGAGTGATGCTACCAAAATCAAGTGGTTGAGTGATGAGTGATGCTACCAAAAGCAAGTGGTTGAGTGATGAGTGATGCTACCAAAATCATGTGGTTGAGTGATGAGTGATGCTACCACAATCAAGTGGTTGAGTGATGAGTGATGCTACCAAAATCATGTGGCTGAGTGATGAGTGATGCTACCAAAATCAGGTTGTTGAGTGATGCTATGTGTTACCGTATGCATAGTGAAAGATAGATGTTAATGTAGTATGTGAGATGGTACGATGGTCGCCAGATCGGACAGGTGGGTTTTCTCCGGGTACTCCGGTTTCCTCCCACATGAATGACCACATATACGCTTTCATCCGAGCCAACGAGAGTGATTAATATAAGTTGCTAAAACTTGCTTCACAATCGTTGTAAAATAAATAAAGTTTAAAAAAAAAATCTTTTTTTAATGTCTTTATTGTGATAACTCTGATATAATACATTACATGAACGTATACAACTTTGTTAAGCAGCTTGAGTATACATGTATACAACTTTGTTAAGCAGCTTGAGTATACATGCATCACTATTACATGAATAAATCAAATGTGCTGTAAGTGTTTTTTAAGCAATCATACAGAAAAAATAAATAGGGTGCCATATTTTCCAAATTTACATAATGCCATTTATTCCGGGTGTCATTTTTTCCGGTGTCATTTTCCCGTACCCCATTTCAGGCACGGGTGGTCACCCGGGTATAACGACATAGACGTAGACGAGAATAGTTGTCTGTTCTCATGTATGCACTTTCTTGCAGTTGTTGCAACGTTGCTTCCGTCACCCTCCGAATGTTCTAATAACGTTCGTTCTGATTACACCACCTGTCCGTATCCCGTTCTGGCCAGAGCGCACACTAAATGAAGTGACGCAGTGGCTGATATGGATCTATGTTGTTTGCAAATGTGATTTTATTTACTCAGCAGGCAAAAAGTTAATCACCCAAGATCTGATTGCTTAACTGATATTATGGTACGACTTGAAAACATGTTATCTGGAATATATTAACGATTCTTACGAACATCGTTCTCTCATACAATGAGAAACAGTAGTCAGTTAATTGCCCTGAATATTCCTAATAGTATATTGGTCCTCTTAATTGGTGTCCTCTGTTTATATCGTTGTTTTTTTGCATCACATGTTTTCCATTCGCATTCGTATTCTCGTCTTATAATTATGAAATTATTAAATCTCCACAGATATCCTTTAGCATGTCCAATGGATACCTTACAGTAAAAATTGGTTCAATTAATTAACACGATTTTGATAACATTACATTTATCCTAACGTAACATCTGTTTAGACGACAACAGTAAAAACAAAGGATTCTAACTAAGAGGACCAATATACATTTAGGGATAAATCTGATTTTATCCATCAAGGGAGATAATAGAAACACCAGTAATGTCTCTCATTTCAGAAACAAGGTGTCGTAACTCCCATTCCGAAGAAAGATATAAAGAACTGCCTAACTTAAACAACTGGTTTCCGGTCCGTTGTCGCTGTTAAGCGTATATTATAAAATAGCAACAAAAACCATCGCACATGTAATAAAATATGTACGCCTGATGATTCTCAATCAGGTTTTATGACAGCAAGCTATATTGGTGACAATATAATTATATAAGATTAATATATGACGTCATTTCTTAAAGCAGCATTACATCGTAATAAAGGATGTTTTGGGTAAAATATAAATACTAATGTGTGTCTGTTTACAAAAATCGAAATAGTCGCTCAGAAACGATAACATTCCAATAAATATAAACCGTCGTATACGCGAATTTGTTTATCAACACAGGAAATGTAAACACGCACAGCGCGCATGCGTGAAACAACAGAGGATGTAGAAAACAACGTATATATTTTGAACATGAAATACTATCTATCTATCTTCCTCTAATGTCGAACCCCTCGCGGGGATGTAGACATGTCCCTAAAAGACTTAGATAACAGAGGTATGAATCAACATCTGAAGTAATTTAATTAAAAAAGACAACGTGGGACAAATGGTGACGATGCATTCCGAATGTAAACAAGTGCGGACGATGCGTTCTGGTTGTAAACAAATGCGTGACCGATCGACTCGGAAAGTCCTACTTACGGTTTCAAACAAAGTATAATGTTAGAATGTGTAGTACCATTGCTACCCATACGTAAAATTTGATATTTTCAAATATCTTTTATTTCATACGATGTAATGCTGCTTTAAATGATACCAATAAGTCAGGATTGCTTTACTTCGTCGACTTTGAAAAAGCATTTGATAGCGTGACGTCGATGATAAATAAGTACATGTATGACACTGACTCGCGCGGAGATGAAGAGGATGGTATAAAGACGAGGACGATTCAGCCAGGAATGTTGAAGAAGATCCCATTCTGCAAAATTCAATTAACAACGTATTTGAAATCATGCCATTATACGTTTGATGAAACAGTCACCGATGTAATGCAGATACACCATACACGGCATGTAAAGAATGCTTAGACACAAGTGCCTTTATCATGGAATTATTTGAATGGTGGATATTCTTAGATATTCTCACTACCCGGATGTAGACCATCACTACCCTGAGGTAGACCCTCACTACCCGGGTGTAGACCCTCACTACCCGGATGTAGACCCTCATTACCCGGATGTAGACCCTCACTACCCTGAGGGAGACCCTCACTACCCGGATGTAGACTATCAATACCCCGAGGTAGACCCTCACTACCCGGATGTAGACCCTATGTACTTTGAGGTAGACCCTCTGTACCTGGATCACCACCCAATATTACTCTTGTTATGTTACTCTTGTCTCAGACAGGACTGGAAGTAGATTGGTTTTCAACTGAATGTCACCAATTCTATTAATAGTAGCTACGTACTGGAAATGACCAGAAAGTATGTTGCAATTCCATTTTAGGAGACCTTTGATGTAATATTCTTCAGCTTTGTATCGATTCTGTTTTACAGCAATTTGAATTAGAGATCAATCGAAGAGTTGTGAGAATATATGCATTATTAAACAGACCAGCGCACATTTAATTGCATGTACCAACGTCACAAACAGCTTCACAACAAACAAGATGCGCCAACACTTGTTTGACAGCACATCAAATGACTATTTAAATAATGGATTGTTTGTAGTGTAGAAACAAAATATAAATGTTTGGCTGCATAACAGGACAAGTGTTGCGACAAAAACAGCTTTATATCAACATATTAACTTATCATAGATTCCTTTTTGAAATGTTCAATGTTCTTTTGTTTGAGATCTCAAATGAGAACACATGTACATAGGGAGTTTCAATATAATTATATATGATAGAGCAATGCTATAGCATATATCCCATATGCAATATTGCGGGGCGCATGCGCGTACGCTTAATGCGTAAAATGCGATTTGTTTGCTACCATAAATAATACGTTTTCAGTCTTTCTTTCTGACTATTTTGAGATTCCTCGTCCGATTTATGTGACGCATGCGCACCGATCGCTTCATGGAGTGATTTACTTTGCCGTCCGTGCATTCGCATTCGCAACATGACATATGGACTAAACACGTGGCATTTCAGGCTCTTCCATTTTGGTTGCATTCGCATACCGCGTATATGGAATTTTAACTTAACTAAGTTAAAATCCTGCACATAACAAAGTGTCGAAATTACTCCGCTATCAATTTATATGTATTTATAGAATCGATTTTTTTTTCTATTTCCCATTACTTTGTAGATACATTGAAATAAAGAAGAAGGTTGTATACTATTTGTGTGTTGTACATTTATTTATCGTCGCTACCGGTTGCCCATATGATCGACGCCTCCTGAAGAGATGAGTCATTTTAGATTTTTGGAGGATAGTGCAATGATACAGACCCATTCCAGATTCTCCTCTGGTTCTTTTACGTGCACACTGTAAAGCACCGACACGAGACTTCCGTTTAATGTCCCATCTGAAAGACTGTTAATTTTATTAGGGTCAGACGGAGGATCGAACCTGCGATCCCTGGATTACCAGTCCAGCGTGTTACCACTGGACTACAGATCCGTCTGTGGCTGTATACGAAGAAATGAAACTGCTATTTAGTGTTCTTTTCATACCCATTGGCTTTTCCTAGCATATTATCCATTTTAGTGAAGACACCCAACGGACACAATGAGTTAGTAATATTAACTGCATCATCAGAGTAGTTGTGTATAACATCCAGAGTAGTTGTGTATAACATCCAGAGTAGTTGTGTATAACATCCAGAGGCAACTAATCATGTACGAGATCATGTATTACCATAACATATCATATAGAATATGTTTGATTTGTTGATAAGAAGGGATTTTAGTACAAATAACATCAGAGCGCTTTATATCATAACATCAAACGATTTGCATTTTACTCATTTCATATTAAACACTGGAATGAATACAATTAGGCTATAAGCACATCGCGTGCTTATAAACCATTTGATTATCAAGTCTTCATAGATTATTTCTCTTTGATTCTTGTTTCTTTCGCGCATTATTACATATAAAATGATATAAAATGATAATATTTAAAATTACATATGAAACAAACAGAAGCATTACAAGTGGCTATAACAATTAAATAGTATTCTAACATGGCTCGGCATTTTCGTCTCTATACGCAAAGAAGGAATTCACCGTGTTTAAATCTACAATAAAGAACTCCAAACCATGTTTTATTTGTGGTTAATTCCTACACGTCAGAACTCCAAACCATGTTTTATTTGTGGTTAATTCCTACGCGTCAGAACTCCAAACCATGTTTTATTTGTGGTTAATTCCTACACGGTAGAACTCCAAACCATGTATTATTTGTGGTTAATTCCTATACGGCAGAACTCCAAACCATGTTTTATTTGTGGTTAATTCCTACATGTCAGAACTCTAAACCATGTTTTATTTGTGGTTAATTCCTACACGTCAGAACACCAAACCACGTTTTATTTGTGGTTAATTCCTACGCGTCAGAACACCAAACCATGTTTTATTCGACTATAAATAACTGAAAGACAAATATTATTTCTTTATTAACCCTTTCAACACCACATACCTCTAAATAGGCTTACAAAAAGTGTAGATCCAGATGAGCCGGCTCGTGACGAGCCGTCTCATCAGGATCTGCACTTTTTGCCAGTGATATGACTATTTTTAGACATAATTACCCATTTTGATAAATGAACTGATTTTCTGATTCATTTATTGGTTTATGAATACCATGGATCAGTCCATGTGAGTTACTTGGTGTTGAATGGGTTAAACTATGCATATGAATGTAATCGAGAGTTTGTATTATGGGTTTAAAGTCGCACCAACAGCATGGATCATATCGCGGCTCTCCGGCTATTATTGGTGAACGAAGACCACGGGTGCCTCTCCGAGCTGTATTGCAGACACGGGTAGAACCACCGACTTTCCGTAAGCCAACATGATAGCTTCCTCACATGAAATAATTCGACACCCCGATGTGATTCAAACCTACAGCGGTGAAGGTAAGTGATTTGAAGTTAATAATCGTAACCACTCGGCCGGAGGCCCTATAATAGCCTTGCTATGTGTATAAAAACATGTTCCCCTAATATAATGCGTCATGTACATTATGTTAATACTAAGCAGCCAGCCAAGGGAATCACAGAAAGTGGTTGCCTAGCACAGGTCGTTGCATAATCGATGGCGAATGTTTAATAAAACAACATATTGGACATCTGGAAACTTACTGATAATACAGGTTGGCAGGCTTCTTAATGGATGGTACGAGTATTTGTCTGTACCTACATCTAGGTATGTATTCGCGAATTAACATCTGAATAAACATCTGAATAAACACCTGGCTGTGTATTCGCCAATAAACATCTGAATAACCAACTACCATCTACAAGCCAACTTCACAGACCTTGAAAATACTGTGTCTTTGATAACATTGGAGCGGGCGTGAGTTTAGGCATTACAGATGACCAAACCGTTATGTTTTTAGTATAAAGTCGTGTGTTGTGCTGACTGTTTGTTATACTGTTTGTATCCTCAGTCGAATTTGGATATCCAAATCATAACTGTGGCTATGTTTCTGAGATTATGCATGAAATTGCGCCTTTGAGTTGCAAAATAGGAACAGGTTAAAAGGAAGCGGCGTGAATCCTCAATTTCTCAGCATTGGCGGGCTATCAATAATGTTCTTAGAAAAGATCTTAATTCATCGATGTTCTTTATAGAAACTACAATGGGTTCGGAGTCGTGCATGTAATATATTGGCTATTCGCATACCATGGAGGCAATAGGAAGGAACTGTCTGTATATGTATGATCAGTTTCTTATTATATATTCTAAGAAATTGTGCACTTCTTGTTTCAGATTCTAGTTGGTTCCATTCACTAATACAATTAATTGTGGAAGTCGTGATAGCACAGTGGTAGCACGTTCGCTTCAGACGTGAGAGCCCGTATATGTAGCCGTTGCGATAGCGCACTTAGACGAGGCATTTAAATTCCACTTTGCCACTTCTTCCTCCCCCCTCGAGGATTACATCAGGAATGAGGTCTCGAGAGTGATTAATACAAGTTGCAATAACTTGTTTCGCAATCGAGCTAACATAAATGTGTATAAAACAATAACATTAATGTAGTGCAGAAAAAGAGTTAAAGTTTAAACTTTATTTATTTTACAACGATTGCGAAGCAAGTTCTAACAACATATATTAATCACTCTCGTTGGCGCGGATTAAAGCATAAATGTGGTCATTCGTGTGGGAGGAAACCGGAGTACCCGGAGAAAACCCACATGTCCGATCTGGCGACTACATACCATCTCACATACTTCCCGGTCCGAGAATCGAACCCGGGTTACATTGGTGAGAAGCGAGCGCGCTAACCACTGCGCTAATCGGACAGAAAAGAGTTAGAGAATGATTGTGGATTACAATGTATATAATTATACTAGCATGCATTACGTACGCTGTATATGGTGACATTTGCATCATTGTCAGGCACTAAGTCAGAAATATAAGTTGTGCTTTACGTTTATTTATCGTCGCTACCGGTTACCCATGTGAGCGACGCCTCCTGAAGATATTAGTCATATTAGATTTTTGGAGGATAGTGCAATGATACAGACAGAAACCCATTACAGAGTCTCCTCTGGTTCTTTTACGTGCACTATGTAAAGCACAGACACGAAACACTCGGTATAAAGTTCAAAACTGAAAGATTAGGGTCTGACGGGTGGTCGAACCTGCGATCCCTGGATTACCAGTCCAACGTGTGAACCACTGGACTACAGATCCGACTGTGTCAGAAAGATATGCAGAAGAAGAGCCAGTTAGTGTCACGTGGTGCACGAGGCAAGGCTTATAGCGAGATATAAGCTAGGGAGATTTTTGGGCAAAATATCGCCTAATTGTCACTAAATTGTAAAAGTTGTTACCGAACAGATAGCGCGCAGCCTTGTGGTGCACTTAATTTCTCTGAATTAGGGAATTATGCTTAAAGTAATAGACAGTAATAGTGAGATTATATAGCAATAGCATACATGCATTAGTTGAATTTATTTTAGCTCGATTGCGAAACAAGTTCTTTCAACTTATATCAATCACTCTCGAGACCTCATTCCTGATGGAATCCATCGCCACGAGGGAGAGAGAAGAGGCAACGTGGAATTTAAATGCCTTGCCTAAGGGCACACTCGTAACGGCTCCAGCGGTGCTCGAACTCCGGAACGTTCGCACCCGAAGCGAACGCGCATCCACTACAGCTATAACGACTTATAGACAGGGTTTAGGAAATATATATATTCGGACTAACCCAGGAGGCAGAATATAACATCCTGTAGTTTACAGTAAATGTGAGTTTTCTTGTAGATATAATAATTTCTAAACCTGCTTCTCTACGTCAGTTAGCTAGCTATTTATACGAGTTTCGTAGAATCCTATATTATTCGCGAGGTTTCAAGTTGTATTTGTTCTCCGGCAATGTCTGCATATTTCATAATTGGTTTGATAACGGATGTGTACAGTGTTTCCAAAGAGCTTCTATCAAGGATGAATTGAAGTTCCGAATAATAATTATTTGTTTCGCTGCCAACCTTTTAGTTGAGTGTTTCCTTAGTTGAGTGAGTGTTTTCTACGTTGAGCGAGTGTTTCGTTAGTTGAGTGAGTGGTTTCTAAGTTGAGTGAGTGTTTCCTTAGTTGAGTGAGTGCTTTCTTAGTTGAGTGAGTGTTTTCTTAGTTGAGTGAGTGGTTTCTTAGTTGAGTGAGTGGTTTCTTAGTTGAGTGAGTGTTTTCTTAGTTGAGTGAGTGTTTCCTTATTTGAGTGAGTGGTTTCTTAGCTGAGTGAGTGGTTTCTTAGTTGAGTGAGTGTTTTCTTAGTTGAGTGAGTGGTTTCTAAGTTGAGTGAGTGTTTCCTTAGTTGAGTGAGTGCGTTTTATTGTTTAATCATATTTTATTTGCTATTTTACATATATAGTACATATAGACTTAACATTCATTATATGTGATAAAATGCAAAATGGGTTGGGCAACAAGTTCTAGCAACATTAGTAAACTGCCCTCCCCAAGAAGAATAAATGAATAATTGGCAATCAGGCATTCTGCAAAGAAGCAAACAAATATGGTGGAATATAGAAAAGAATTAACAAAAAATAAAGCAAAACTGATAACTTAGTAAAGAGAAGGAAGATGAGTAGTAGCGATTAACCATGTGAGATACATGTGTTTATACCAACGTGATGTCTTGTTCCATGTCACGCTGTCACAATGAACATTTACTATAGGGTACAGGGTATTTGGTTAAGATGTACATGGGTATTGTCAGTTATATTTCTTTGTCGTTTATGATCTAATTAAAATCGTCGAGTTTGTTTTATATATTTATGAACAGATGAAAAAATATCAGTTCATTTTCTTCAGGTAACAGTCTATCATCTCCAAATAATAACATTCGTGTGTTTAGCTGATGAAATTGCCTCGTAGCTCTAAATAAATCGATTCTTTGCATGTGAAATCGTGGGCACTTAAAAAAAGGTTGAGTGAGTGGCTTCTTAGTTGAGTGAGTGGTTTCTTAGTTGAGTGAGTGGTTTCTTAGTTGAGTGAGTGGTTTTCTAAGTTAAGTGAGTGGTTTCTAAGTTGAGTGAGTGTTTTCTTAGTTGAGTGAGTGGTTTCTTAGTTGAGTGAGTGGTTTCTTAGTTGAGTGAGTGTTTTCTTAGTTGAGTGAGTGTTTTCTAAGTTGATTGAATGTTTTCTATGTTGAGTGAGTGTTTTCTATGTTGAGTGAATGTTTTCTATGTTGAGTGAGTATTTACTAAGTTGATTGAATGTTTTCTATGTTGAGTGAGTGTTTTCTAAGTTGAGTGAATGTTTTCTATGTTGAGTGAGTATTTTCTAAGTTGAGTGAGTGTTTTCTAAGTTGAGTGAGTGTTTTCTTAGTTGAGTGAGTGTTTTCTAAGTTGAGTGAGTGTTTTCTTAGTTGAGTGAGTGTTTTCTAAGTTGAATGAGTGTTTTCTAAGTTGATTGAGTGTTTTGAGTGAAATATGTCATTCCCAGTGACCTTGAGGCTGATCTTTTTAAGGTCAAATCAGGGTCATGTGTAACATGTGCTCTTGTCTTGTATCAAATACTAGCGGTGGAGAGAATTACTGTAAGCTCTAGTAGCTGTCAATTCAATCCAATTGTCTTGCTAGTTGCATTGTATGGATGGTATATGTACGAATGGTTATATATATGTTATACTGTACTGTACTGTGTTTGTTTATTATAGTGTCACCCCTATTTAAAGGGCCAGTCATTTCTGACTTATGAGACACCTCTTTTTTATGAGCATCAGTACTTCCCGAATCCTATGCTTGTGTGCCAGACGTCAGGCTGGTAGGCAATCGGTAACCATTATTTAACTAGCTGGCGGCTCACCAACCGGCCATATCAGAACGAACCCCTGACGAGATTCGAACCTTCGACCTCCCGCTCCGTAGGCGGACGCCTTAACCACTAGGCCACGGAGACGGTGTTATATGTCGGCTTTTACGCCTGCATCAGCACCATTTTTGGTCTATATCGCCGACGGGCAGTTTACCTAACAACACCTTTCCTGGGCAGGCTCCAGCGGCTAAACAGTACTTGGGTGCACCAACCTCCGTAAGAAACTGCCAACTTTTTCATATAAATGAAACACGGTCTGAGCGGGGCTCGAACCCGTGACCATCAGTGATGATAGGTTACAGTGATATACAAGTCATGGGAATGGTTATATGTTATGTTATCTTGATAACTTAAATATGTTTAACCCATTCAACCCAAAGTAACTGGCATGGACTGGTGCATGCTATTTTAGACCAATAAATGAATAAGAAAATGTATTCATTTATCAAAATGGGTAATTTGATCTAATCTAACTATTACTGACAAAACGTGCAGATCCTGATGAGACGGCTCGTCACCAGCCGGCTCATCTGGATCTATAAAAGTTTTGTAAGTATATTTAGAGGCATGCAGTGTTGAAAGAGTTAAACCAAATACCAGCCTGGGGTTTGCATATCATCGAGTGCCATTCAGTGTGTGACAAACTATTTAGAAGCAGAAGAAGAGGAATTTAGAACGCTATTCTAAAATCATTAATTGTGTAATCTGCGGTTTGTGATAATGCTCATAGCACTATGATTTTGTAAGATATTTCTTAAATATCGCATTAGTGCTTGTTTTTAAATTCAGTGTTGATATGCTCTCTTAGTATTAAAAATGTCATTCTAGATCTAACCGGTGGCGATAACTGATTTCTAAACGTGTTTTCTTAATATCGTGTTAGTGGTGAGTTTACTTCAGTGTTTTATCCCGTTTTTTGGTTTTAACTAGCATTTAAATTGAAAATTTCGCTTCAGGTGCGAAAGGTCCGGAGTTCGAACCCCGCTGGAGCCGTTACGATTGCGCCCTTAGGCAAGGCAATTAAATTCCACGTTGCCTCTTCTCTCTCCCTCGTGGCGATGGATTCCACCAGGAAGGAGGTCTCGAGAGTGATTAATATAAGTTGTAAGAACTTGTTTCGCAATCGAGCTAAAATAAATTTGTATAAACTAAATTGAAAATTAGTAACTGTTTCTTGAATTTAGATAGTAAATAAGTGGATACATTAAGTTATATTAGCATGTGATTTTTTATAATGTGATACGTTTTTGATACAATTTGTCTCTTACAATTTTATTCGGAATGGCTATGCACTTTTAATATGATTGTTTACGATTGTGTCTGCATTATAGATGAGACCTTAATAAAGATAAAAAGTTCGAGTTTGATGATAATCGTACACAACTCTCTGAGTTAATTGTTAATCGATTAGTTTATACAAATTTAGTTTAGCTCGATTGCGAAACAAATTCTTACAACTTATATTAATCACTCTCTCGAGACCTCATTCCTGAAGGGGCAACGTGGTATTTAAATGAAATGCATTGCATTGTACAATCGTAACAGCTCCAGTGGGGCTCGAATTCCAGGCCTTTCGCACATGAAGCGAACGCGCTAACACTGCGCTATCACGACTTCCAATCGATTGGAATACAACATTTAAATAATGGTCTGTTCTTTGCACCACCTGATATATAAAGCTTTGAAGTGTGGAACAGAATGTGCTGTTTTGTAGTGATAAGGGAGTGAATTCCACAAGTGTGACCCTGCATATAAGAAAGATTGTCTAAAAAGTTCAGTAGTTGGCTTAGGAGGGTAATGTTGGAGACTGGAGGATGATCACAAGTTTTGAGTTCGAACATAGGAAGTAATTCTGAATCACTCTGGCTGATAGACAGATGCTAGTCCATTGAGTGTTTTAAACATTAAAACTGCTTTTTGAAAGCTACGGTAAACCCATATAGTTGTTGATCTATGGTCGTAAGCATGACAGTGACCGTCTAGTCAATATTGAGTGGACCTGCATTTGTGAACCAGTCGTGACAGTTGGAAACTGTGGGAAAATGTGCAGCCTTCGCATTCTTGCATTCTTAGTTTAATCAATATAAATATCTTTGAATATGCATACTCTAGTAATCATAATATGTACGTACATGTAGGATGTCGTAGCATTCTTATTAACGTTATGTAAGTTGTGTAATGTAAATGTCGCTGAGTCCGAATATCATTTCGTGTTATGCTGTTCAAGATATTCTGAAATTCGGAATAAATATTTAGGCAACATATGGCCTACAGTATATATGTTTAATAGCATGATGTCTTCTAGAAAGAAAAAATCAATTAATTAATATATCAAAGTTTATAAATGAAGCTTTTAAAAGTCGTAAAGATACCATTGAACATATTTGTAAGTTTTGTAAATAGTTTCCTGTAATGTATTTGTGATGTTGAATGTATATTGTGTTGTAGTTGCCATACTTCATATTGTATTTGTTATACAATGTATGCAAATTGTATTTTGCTGGTTATGTCAATCAACTTGAATTGAATTGAATTGAAAATGTAACTGTTCTTTTCTCAATTGATGAGACAATTGGGTGGAGATCCTCAGAAATCTATGAGTTAACTTTAACCAGACTGAATGTGGTTCATGACCTGTACACCAGAATGTAAAGTGTTCAAAACCAGCAGTAAGGGCATCCCCAATTTTGTGATAATCCTTTGAAATCAATGGGTTTTATCGTTTTGCACGAGAAAAACAAACAAACTAGTAGAAATTGTAGATTTATTTAAAGTCGCCATTACCGAGGCGTACCAAACCATTAACCGGCCGAATAAAGTTGGAACGAATGTGCAAACAACATAGATCCAGATCAGCCGTTTCGACATGACCTATGTTGTTTGCTATTTCAGACAAGTGATTTAGCTCCACTATCCGACAGGCAAGCAACATAGAGCGTGATCAGATGGCACGTTCTGTGTCGTTTTGTCTCTGGCTCAATGTTGTTTGCAATAGCGACTTTAGTTGTGATTGGTAGGTTACGGGTTAATGTATACAGCGTTTATAAAAGCTCGCGTGGTGTCCTTTAGGCTATAATATCATTGTTTCAACTAGTTTCGCAGTATGAGATATAGGGAAGTCTCTACTTCGTCAGAATACTCCTGTTTGCTAAGGTACAATCTTTTTCAGAACGGAACATTAAACAGGACTTCACATACAATATGCGGATGGAAAGCAACCGGTCACCAAAACTGTCAGCTGCAAGAACACACACAATGAATGAACAGGTTCACTGATTTATTAGAAAACGTCATAAAACTATAACAGGAAATGGAATAGCGGAATTTAATAAACAGGATTCGTGCATTTATAAAAGTAAATAGATTTTCAAAAACTGCAATCCGAGCATATGAGATTGCAGGCATTAATCTAGTTAATCATTTTATAGCTTTAAGTCCAATTCTCAAATTACTTAATCAACAAGTTTCTCATTTATTCCACAACCTGACTGGGAAATGATGAACTAGCAACAAAAACATAGTTGTACAATGTAAATCCATCGAAACCTGACAGAGAGGTGAACTAGAAACACAAACATAGTTGTACAATGCAAATCCATCGAAACCTGACAGAGAGGTGAACTAGAAGCACAAACATAGTTGCACAATGCAAATCCATCGAAACCTGACAGAGAGGTGAACTAGAAGCACAAACATAGTTGCACAATGCAAATCCATCGAAACCTGACAGAGAGGTGAACTAGAAGCACAAACATAGTTGTACAATGCAAATCCATCGACACCTGACAGAGAGATGAACTAGAAACACAAACATAGTTGTACAATGCAAATCCATCGAAACCTGACAGAGAGGTGAACTAGAAGCACAAACATAGTTGCACAATGCAAATCCATCGAAACCTGACAGAGAGGTGAACTAGAAGCACAAACATAGTTGCACAATGCAAATCCATCGAAACCTGACAGAGAGGTGAACTAGAAGCACAAACATAGTTGTACAATGCAAATCCATCGACACCTGACAGAGAGATGAACTAGAAACACAAACATAGTTGTACAATGCAAATCCATCGAAACCTGACAGAGAGGTGAACTAGAAGCACAAACATAGTTGCACAATGCAAATCCATCGAAACCTGACAGAGAGGTGAACTAGAAGCACAAACATAGTTGCACAATGCAAATCCATCGAAACCTGACAGAGAGATGAACTAGAAACACAAACATAGTTGTACAATGCAAATCCATCGACACCTGACAGAGAGATGAACTAGAAACACAAACATAGTTGTACAATGCAAATCCATCGAAACCTGACAGAAACACAAACATAGTTGCACAATACAAATCCATCGAAACCTGACAGAAACACAAACATAGTTGTACAATGCAAATCCACTGAAACCTGACAGAGGTGAACTAGAAACACAAACATAGTTGTACAATGCAAATCCATCGAAACCTGACAGAGAGATGAACTAGAATAACAAACATAGTTGTACAATACAAATCCATCGAAACCTGACAGAAACACAAACATAGTTGTACAATACAAATCCACCGAAACCTGACAAAGAGATGGACTAGAAACACAAACATAGTTGTACAATGCAAATCCATCGAAACCTGACAGAGAGATGGACTAGAAACACAAACATAGTTGTACAATGCAAATCCATCGAAACCTGACCGAGAGGTGAACTAGAAACACAAACATAGTTGTACAATGCAAATCCATCGAAACCTGACAGAGAGATGGACTAGAAACACAAACATAGTTGTACAATACAAATCCATCGAAACCTGACAGAGGTGAACTAGAAACACAAACATAGTTGTACAATACAAATCTAGAGACATTTGTTTAATCCATATCGAAAAAGAGTGTACTATTTAAATTTCTCACCTATAGACAGGCTTTTGGCCCCGTGTTTGTGGTGTGAGATAAAGTGAATCTAGAACCTCCAAGAGTTGCAGATAAGGAACTCTCAACCCCATCCTCGTTATTTGCACGCATCTGCAGCCCTCGATGCGATTTCCTTATCTGTACATCAGTATTTATCAGTATATATTAGTATTTATCAGTATTTATTAGTTTTTATCGGTATTTATTACTAATTATCAGTATTTATTAATATTTATCAGTATCTATTAGTATTTATCAGTATTTATTAGTATTTATCAGTATTTATCAGTATGTATCAGTATGTGTCAGCATGTATCAGTATTTATTAATATTTATCAGTATTTATCAGTATATATTAGTATTTATCAGTATTTATTAGTATTTATCAGTATGTATCAGTATGTGTCAGTATTTATCAGTATTTATTAATATGTATCAGTCTCTATTAGTATTTATCAGTATTTATTACTAATTATCAGTATTTACAGTATTTATTAGTATGTATCAGTATGTATCAGTATTTATCAGTATGTATCAGTATTTAGTATTTATTAGATACATCATACTTATATATATATGTATGTTTACATCCATCTGACTTTTAATTGTCGAAACAATCGTATCTCATTCGATTGATAAAGCAGTGGTCTTTATAGATGCATAGCATACATACTTGCATACCGTATGGAATTGTTAAACATGGAGAAGAATGCAGTAGATTACATTTATAGATACGCACATACGCTAAGAGATCATTTTGGTATGTTTGAGCTGTGTTTAAGGATACTGTTCATCATCTTAATCATAATCATAATCATCATCATCATCATCATCATCATCATCATAATAATAATCATCATCATAATCATCATCATCATCATCATCATTTCTAGTGATTGCCTCATCCTGTCAAGAGTATACTCGCAATAATGTAAAACTACTATGCACAACTAGCAGTCAAAACTAACCAAGTTAGTAGTGGTATTGTTGGTTGACGAGGACCGATTGGTTTTGTTCCACAGTATGATGGTGGCTAGCTGGGATGAAACTGTTCTGATAAATAGTGATTCTTGCCTTAATCTGGCAATAACGTTGATTATGCCCTCGCGTGATTCTGGCATTTCGCAATGCTAGATCTGACATAACACGGTCCATTCACGGAATAACACTAACATATACATACAAGTCTGACATAATACGGTCAATTCACGGAATAACACAAACATATACACACACGTCTGACATAACACGGTCCATTCACGGAATAACACAAACATATACATACAGATCTGACATAACACGGTCCATTCACGGAATAACACAAACATATACATACAGATCTGACATAACACGGTCCATTCACGGAATAGCACTAACAAATAGTTATATAGATATAGATAAATGTTGTTTTTTTTTTGGTAATTAGTTTCTGGAAGGATGGGCACTGGCTCACACCTAAATTTCTCAGAGCCGACAACAAACAGTGCCATCATCTCACTATATTCACACAGAGGAGATAATGCGATCTAATGTTTCAATTAAACCTATATGTGTTGTCAGGACTAAGTACTGACTAGTTTTATTTTTCAAGTTCAGTTAATTCGTTTTTAGCATCAGTAAATGGGTGCAGGGGTTAGTTAATGAGGTCCGTCCACTGCAAGGAATATCCAATATTTACACATAGTAGTTTAATGTACAACATCCACAACCTTGCAAACAAACTGGTATAATACACAATATATAAAACATAACATATTTATGATACACAATATTCAATACACAATGTGGGTGAAGTTAACAGTGAGCAGTGTACTGTCAGCAGTGAGCAGTGCACTGCCAGTAGTGAGCAGTGTACTGCAAGCAGTGAGCAGTGTACTGCAAGCAGTGAACAGTGTACTGCCAGCAGTGAGCAGTGTGCTGCAAGCAGTGAGCAGTGTACTGCCAGTAGTGAGCAGTGTACTGCAAGCAGTGAGCAGTGTACTGCAAGCAGTGAGCAGTGTACTGCCAGTAGTGAGCAGTGTACTGCAAGCAGTGAGCAGTGTACTGTCAGCAGTGAGCAGTGCACTGCCAGTAGTGAGCAGTGTACTGCAAGCAGTGAGCAGTGTACTGTCAGCAGTGAGCAGTGCACTGCCAGTAGTAAGCAGTGTACTGCAAGCAGTGAGCAGTGTACTGTCAGCAGTGAGCAGTGTACTGCGAGCAGTGAGCAGTGTACTGCCAGCAGTGAGCAGTGTGCTGCAAGCAGTGAGCAGTGTACTGTCAGCAGTGAGCAGTGCACTGTCATCAGTGAGCAGTGTACTGCAAGCAGTGAGCAGTGTACTTCAAGCAGTAAGCAGTGTACTGCAAGCAGTGAGCAGTGTACTGCCAGCAGTGAGCAGTGTACTGCCAGCAGTGAGCAGTGTACTGCCAGCAGTGAGCAGTGTACTGCCAGCAGTGAGCAGTGTACTGCCAGCAGTGAGCAGTGTACTGCCAGCAGTGAGCAGTGTACTGCAAGCAGTGTACTGCCAGCAGTGAGCAGTGTACTGCCAGCAGTGAGCAGTGTACTGCAAGCAGTGAGCAGTGTACTTCAAGCAGTAAGCAGTGTACTGCAAGCAGTGAGCAGTGTACTGCCATCAGTGAGCAGTGTACTGCAAGCAGTGAGCAGTGTACTGCCAGCAGTGAGCAGTGTACTGCCAGCAGTGAGCAGTGTACTGCAAGCAGTGAGCAGTGTACTGCCAGCAGTGAGCAGTGTACTGTCAGCAGTGAGCAGTGTACTGCAAGCAGTGAGCAGTGTACTGCAAGCAGTGAGCAGTGTACTGCAAGCAGTGTACTGCCAGCAGTGAGCAGTGTACTGCAAGCAGTGAGCAGTGGGTAGTGTACTGCCAGCAGTGAGCAATGTACTGCAAGCAGTGAGCAGTGGGTAGTGTACTGCCAGCAATGAGCAATGTACTGCAAGCAGTGAGCAGTGTACTGCCAGCAATGAGCAATGTACTGCAAGCAGTGAGCAGTGAACAGTGTACTGCCAGCAGTGAGCAGTGGGTAGTGTACTGCCAGCAATGAGCAATGTACTGCAAGCAGTGAGCAGTGTAATCCAGCAGTGAGCAGTGGGTAGTGTAATCCAGCAGTGAGCAGTGGGTAGTGTAATCCAGCAGTGAGCAGTGGCTAGTGTAATCCAGCAGTGAGCAGTGGCTAGTGTAATCCAGCAGTGAGCAATGGGTAGTGTAATCCAGCAGAAAGCATTGGGTAGTGTAATCCAGCAGTGAGCAATGAGTAGTGTAATGCAGCAGTGAGCAGTGCATTCTAGTAATATTTTCGAAAATTGCTTAAGGATCGGTTGGGTAACCGGAAACAAGCCAATTAGGCTTTACTTTGGAAATGAGAGGTGTGATTTAGCGGTGATCGACTCATTCCAGTTATGTACTGCTGGCAGTGAGCAGTGAGCAGTGGGGAAATGTACGAGTTGTGTATTCCAGCAGTGGGTAGTGTAATCCAGCAGTGGGAAATGTAATCCAGCAGTGGGAAGTGTAATCCAGCAGTGGGAAGTGTATTCCAGCAGTGGGTAGTGTAATCCAGCAGTGGGTAGTGTAATCCAGCAGTGGGTAGTGTAATCCAGCAGTGAGTGGGGTAGTGTAATCCAGCAGTGAGTGGTGTGGTGTATTCTAGCATTGAATGATGTGTACATGCACATTTTCGAGAGAGAAAAAAACACGTTTCCTTCAGTTTCATGCAACGAAGGCTGTTTATTTCAATGATATAACTATAATTATAGCTATAACTCCGGTATAATATATAACCAAGCCATATACAATCACCAATATGTAATGGTTATGGTCGTAATCGAGTTGTTGTGAGTTCGACCCCAGCCAAGGTCATGGTGTATGTGTGTCATTGGGCACCAAGACACTTAGATCTGCATTAACTCTTCATATTTCCTTCAACACGATTGAATCCATCAGAAATGAGATCTCGAGAGCGATTAAGCTAAATTAAGTGTTGTATGAATAGAACTTGTGTATTTAGACTAAAGCAATATGTAAGGGGAGACAAATGACGTTTCCGTATGTATATTTAGACTAACGCAATATGTAAGGGGAGACAAAGACGTTTCCGTATGTGTATTTAGACTAACGCAATATGTAAGGGGAGACAATGACGTTTCCGTATGTGTATTTAGACTAACGCAATATGTAAGGGGAGACAATATACGTTTCCGTATATGTATTTAGACTAACGCAATATGTAAGGGGAGACAACGACGTTTCCGTATGTGTATTTAGACTAACGCAATATGTAAGGGGAGACAACGACGTTTCCGTATGTGTATTTAGACTAACGCAATATGTAAGGGGAGACAATATACGTTTCCGTATATGCATGTAACATAGAGTTTGCACAATGTAACATGCTTAACTCTGTCACCGCCAATGTCGCATAAAAGCGACTTTACAAAAAGCAGAGAACCATATCAGATAGAACAGAATGTGTCGTCTGGCCAAGCTATATGCTGACTGCTCTTCACACCGTGGAGCTGAAACACCTATCCAAATAGCAAACAACATAGATCATGATCAGACGGCTGATCTGGATCTATGTTGTATGCACATGCTCTGAAATTTATGATTTCGGCGCTGAAAGAGTTACGGGTATCTACGGAAATAATATGTAATACATGTAATAGATTTATAGCACGATGTGAAAATTGGACTTCATATGGTTCTTCTTTTTCTTGTTTCTTTCCTTCGTCTACCGTCCATCAATCATTTTCTGATTATTATTAGGAGGTCAGTCTATTGTGGCGGAGAGTAGACAATCCGCATTTCCTGGGTAAGAACCACTGTGTACCACTTGTAACCTATTGTCACGGATGGTCACGGGTTCGAGCCCCGCTCAGACCGTGTCTCTTTATATGAAAATGTTGGCAGTTTCTTACGGAGGTTGGTGCACCAAGTACTGGTTAACCGCTGGAACCTGCCCAGGAAAGGTGTTGTCATGTAAACTGCCCTTCGCTCATATGGGCAACCGGTAGCGATGTTAAATAAATTTATAATATATTGAAAAAAAGGGTAAGATCAAGAACTCCGTAAGCGACTGAGAACGTTTTCAAATATCACCATTTATCACTTGTCCCTGATAGGGAGCGAACCTGCAGCTCTGATGATAGCGATGAAAGGCTAGTTCTAACGACGGCGCATTAGACCACTCCGCCATGGAGGCTCTTCCTTAAATATAGCTCGCCACATCAGAAATATAAACAATTTATGTATTTGGACTTAATTCGGAAATGTTTGCAATATTACTTTGGGATTGTAACAGTTCACTGCATAGTTCGCTTTAAAGCTATTTGTATTCATAAAGAGTTGATAAGAACATTATTGGATTCACTGGAACGTATTTTATGATAGCATATAACATGATGTATTAGCAAAATGTTGATTCATGGGAATGGTGAAATATCTACTGAGGCGTATAACTCCTCCCCCTCTATCTTGCTTCGTGGTGTCGTGTTAACGCAGTACAGACGGATCTGTCGTCCAATGGGTAACACGTTGGACTGGTAATCCATGGTTCGATTCCCCGTCTAAAATTAAGTCTTTCAGATGGGATTTTAAACCGAGGTCTTGTGTCGGTGCTTTACATCGTGCACGTAAAAGAACCAGAGAAGACTCTGGAATGGGTCTCTGTCTGTATCATTGCACTATCCTCCAAACATCTAAAATGACTAATCTTTTCAGGAGGCGTCGCTCATATGGGCCACCGGTAGCGACGATAAATAAACGTAAAACACACACATGATAACGCAGCAGTAGCGGGTTCGCATTGGGTGTACGAGGTACGAGTTTGCGCTCAGCTGTAGCCACGATTGAGCCCTTAGGCACGGCTATTAATTCCAGATTGCCTTTCTCGCTTCCTGGATGTGCTACATCGGAATTGAGTGCGTCCCAAAACTATAAATAAGGGACCTGCCAGTCATAATCAGAATTGATTGTTCGACAGTATAATGTCGAAATAGAAATACACATTTCCGAATTACTGCCTGAACAAGCACACATAATTAGATTACATGTCTACTACTCTGGTATGCCCGTAATTCCTCGTGTAGCACATGCTAACTAACGTCTCCACGCATAGCCATACCCTTACTTGTCAATATCAATATATTGCAAACATTTCAAGCCCTCTTTCCGTGTTAACCCCAGTTAATTTTCACATCACATGACGAGTATATGTTCGAGGAGTCTTACAACGCATACTTATATCTACAATATTGTGCACAGGTAATGTACATACACACAGCAAAACAACAGTTTAAGAAGCAACCAAAAATACAATAACATTTTACAACGCCGTCCCTTTGAATTTATGTGCGTTACAATTGAATGTAATGTAGTTAAGATATCGTAGAACTTAGCCTGGGTTCCAGATTTTTCACTTTTTAACTTCTGGCAAAATGACACCAGAGTGTGTTTTACGTTTATTTATCGTCGCTACCGGTTGCCCATATGAGCGACGCCTCCTGAAGAGATTAGTCATTTTAGATTTTGGAGGATAGTGCAATGATACAGACAGAGACCCATTCCAGAGTCTCCTCTGGTTCTTTTACGTGCACAGTGTAAAGCACCGACACGAGACCTCGGTTTAAAGTCCCATCTGAAAGACTGTTAATTTTATTAGGGTCAGACGGGGGGATCGAACCTGCGATCTCTGGATTACCAGTCCAGCGTGTTACCACTGGACTACAGATCCGTCTGCGAATGACACCAGAAACTCAATACGGCCCAAATATAGTCTCGGTGTTAAAATATATTTATTTGATTGTCCAGGCAAAATATATCGACGCCTGTTCCAAGTAGTGACACTATGAAATTAATACCCGTTGTAGCAAATAACAGTCACGAAGTTTCATGATTATTGAAAGCGATATGTTTGTTTTTCATTATTTAGGGTTTAATTTTGCACCGACAAATTCGATTATATGGCGACTATCCGGGTCTTATTGCTAGAGGAAGACTTCCGGTGCCTCCCCGAGCAGTATGTCGTGCCGGTCACGCAGGTAGAACCTCCGACATTTCACAAGCCAGCTGAATAGCTTTTTCTCATATGAAATATTACGACTCCCCAAGTGGGAATCTACAGCGGTGAGGGGCAAGTGACTTGGGGGTGAAGTCTACGACCGTAATCACTCGACCCCATTGGAAAGCTTGGGGGTGAAGTCTACGACCGTAATCACTCGACCCCCATTGGAAAGCTTGGGGGTGAAGTCTACGACCGTAATCACTCGACCCCCATTGGAAAGCTTGGGGGTGAAGTCTACGACAGTAATCACTCGACCCCCATTGGAAAGGTATGCTCTAAGTGATTTACTTTCGGAACATTATGTAAGTGGTATTGCCAAATCCTCCAAATAATATTGTCAAGTTCTGTGCGTTACGTTAGTACAGCTCAGAACGTATGTCTTAACGATACGTGGCACATTGAAAACGTTAACCCTCACTGAAAACGTTAACCCTATTGTCAAGTTCTGTGCGTTACGTTAGTACAGCTCAGAACGTATGTCTTAACGATACGTGGTACATTGAAAACGTTAACCCACATTGAAAACGTTAACCCACATTGAAAACATTAACCCACAATGAAAACGTTAACCATTATTTTTGCTCTATGCATGAACTTGTTTATAGTTTTTATGTGTATTTAAACCATTAGTTGGGAAGATTTGTCTCTAATGTTGTAAGAACGTGTGGCTCGACCCATTGTTGCTGTCTTTGCATATAGTATATGTAGATCATAATAGAGAAAATAAAATCAAAATAAATAACATAAAAATAAATAAAATAAAATAAATAGAACAAAATAAAATATGATTAAACAAATGTGGCACAAACTTGTGTGTGTGAAGTATTGGTGCATATAAAGATGATAACATGACTGAATGCGTGTTTGGTCATGTGATATGGTGCGACTGATCTCAAGGCTTAGATCGTTTCCAAGCAATCTCACTATTTAAATTCGAATTGTTTAAGGAATTGGATCTATGGACGGGTTGCCATATTGATTTAAATGTTAAATAGGAATTGAATTTATAGTCGTTATTGTTAGAAGTATCATGCAGTATATCGTAAAACTGAGTACGAATATGTTATCGTATGGAATCTTTTTTAATCTACAAACAATCAAAGATATGTTGTTAGTAAAATATATGAAACATCCATGAGGTATATTGGATACAGTTTTCCATTGTTAGTAAAATATATGAAACATCTCTGAGGTACATTGTATACAGTTTTCCATTGTTAGTAAAATATATGAAACATCGCTGGGGTACATTGTATACAGTTTTCCATTGTTAGTAAAATATATGAAACATCGCTGAGGTACATTGGATACAGTTTTCCATTGTTAGTAAACTATATGAAACATCCCTGAAGTACAATGGATACAGTTTTCCATTGTTAGTAAAATATATGAAACATCCCTGAAGTACAATGGATACAGTTTTCCATTGTTAGTAAAATATATGAAACATCCCTGAAGTACAATGGATACAGTTTTCCATTGTTAGTAAAATATATGAAACATCCCTGAAGTACAATGGATACAGTTTTCCATTGTTAGTAAAATATATGAAACATCCCTGAAGTACAATGGATACAGTTTTCCATTGTTAGTAAAATATATGAAACATCCCTGAAGTACAATGGATACAGTTTTCCAGCGTTTGTTTTACAGTATCATTAATGGTTTTTTACCTCTCGTTTTTACCCTTGTCCCGTGTATCTCGGTCTGTGCCGAGGCTATGTTTCATGTATTCGACTATATGTACGTAGTACAGTCAAAGAGATTTAAAAACACGTGTTTTGTACTTGTAATTAACCTCGTAATTACAGTGAATTATTTTTGCCGATTGCAAACATAGTTTTAGTTATGTATGTAGTTCCGCTAAGACAATACAATATAGTGTTAAACCTAAATCGTTTTCACTATGCGTTTTCAAATCCAATAATAAAACTGTATTTAAATATTAATGTTGTTTCCCCATATACTTATCAGGTTTAGTTGATCGAATAGCTGACGAATATATACCCAAGAGACAGATAACAGTCTTAAATGTTGTTCTGCTGTAATGAAAGTTACTGTTACACAGCTTAAACCTCTCGGAGCCAACGAAACTGCAACGCGGAGAACAACTTGTAATTTAATTTGTCGCTAGCACCATTCTAAGCGGTAGTTGTCCTCGTGAATATACATATTTAATTGCCAGTAGCCACTGTTTCAGGGGAAACTACCACAGCTCTATAAACCCAGGAAAGCTTGGACATTTGGAATGGTTTTAACGATTGCTTCAACATTTACTCAGACCTGTTGTAGGTCTCAATATATACCGTCTCCGTGGCCTAGTGGTTAAGGCTTCCGCATACGGAGCGGGCGGTCGAAGGTTCGAATCTCGTCAGGGGTTCGTTCTGATACGGTTTGTGAGCCGCCAGCTAGTTAAATAATGGTTACCGATTGCCTACCAGCCTGGCGCCTGGCATACAAACATAGGATTAGGAATGTTCATAAAAAGAGTTGTCTCAGAAATGGCTGGCCCTGTAAATAGTGGTGACACTATAATAAACAAACACTTTACTTTAATTTTTTATATATTGACGGATGAAGTTCTATAATGTTTACAGAAAGTCGTGATAGCACAGCGGTAGCGCATTCGATTCAGGTGTGAAATGCCCGGAGTTCGAGCCCCCCTGGAGCCGTTACGATTGTACCCTTAGGCAAGGCGTTCTCTCTCCCTCGTGGCTATAGATTCCATCAGGAATGATGTCTCGAGAGTGATTAATATAAGTTGTATGAACTTCTTTCGCAATCGAGCTACAATAAATTGTATAAACTACAAACGTTTAGTAGATATGGAAGTATATGCATGGTCATTGCGCCTTTAAAAAAATGTTTAAGCTATTTTTATTATTTTACAACGATCTAGCGACCACCGTACCATCTCACATACTTCTCGGTACGAGGATCGAACACAGGTTACGCTAACCACTGCGCTAATCAGACATACATTAAGCATTACAACAAGATACAGTTGGTATATGACTTGGCGTAGACCGTTAACTTTCTAATTATAGAAACATGATTTTGTATTGTTCGAGCAGGACCAGCTTTAAGGCAACAATAATTCACAATATTCTGTAAACCATTATTCCTGGAAATTGTCTATGGTGAACTGTTTGTTTATTACTTTCATTTGTTGTTATATTGATATTGCACTCTCCTTTTGACGAGTTTACTGTTAAAATATTCCATTTTACTGTTGTCGTGTTTCGAGAGTTTGTATGTCAGCCCTCCTCTCGAATACACTGTAGATGAGGGACCAATATTCTCTCACACGTTGCAGCCTGACACCGACATGTAAGCTTCACGTCTTATGTATGTATGTATGTATGTTCCTTTGATGTCAAACCCCTCGCGGGGACTTATACATGTTTTCCTGGGCAGGCTTAACCGACCTAAGCGATTAACCAGTACTAAGCAATGTGTGTGAGGTGCCTTGCTCAATGGCACTACATACGTGGCCTGGCCGAGTATCGAACCCGGGACCGTTCGCTTCCAAATCCGACGCTCTACCACTGGACCACGGACGCCACTTTATAAGGGGGTACGGTTTAATGAAAGCAGCAGTTTGCTTAAAGTCTATATTGGATGCATTTTTATTTCCAATTATAAAGTTGCCCGGTGCCCGTCCGAGTAGGATTTCAGGCACCCAGATATAACTATGGACCTTCCGAGAGCCACCTGAATATCTTCCTCACAAGAGCGATTCGAACCTACAATGTCGAGGGGTGGGTTATTATTGTATTATGTTTGCCTAAGCAATATATTAGGATAATATCCCAGAACTGTCCAACCATTTATTGACATATGGAACTGCTTAGCGTGTCTTTCGCCAATCAAAATTCTTTGAATTGCACACATTTGAATGTGTATGTATTTTTATTTTATTTAAGTTATTAAATGTCGCTACCGGTTGCCCATTTGAGCGACGGCAGTTTACCTAACAACACCTTGTTGACACTGCCTGACCGAGGCTCGAACCAGTGACCATCAGTGATGATAGGTTACAGTGGTATGCAAGTCAATGACCGTAACCACTCGATCACGGAGGCGGACAGCTATCCAACCTTGTCCCACGCCAATCAAGATTCCTTGAAATGCACACAAATGAATGTGTATATGTAGTGTGTGTTTTACGTTTATTTATCGTCGCTACCGGTTGCTCATATGAGCGACGCCTCCTGAAGAGATTATTCATTTTAGATTGTTGGAGGATAGTGCAATGATACAGACAGAGACCCATTCTAGAGTCTCCTCTGGTTCTTTTACTTGCACGATGTACAGCACCGACATGATACCTCGGTTTAAATCCTATCTGAAAGACTGTTAATTGCATTAGGGTCAGACGGGGGATCAAACCTGTGATCTCTGGATTACCAGTCCAACGTATTAACCACTGGACTACATATCCGTCTTTGAGGTGTATTTGTAGTGTTGCATATGCAACATTTATACTAATATGAGATATCCATGACTTGTTTCCTGTACATTTACCCGAATGTTCTATTTGCTTGAATTCTCAGCACTCTCATATCTATCGATATGAAACGAATAAATTCATATAAATAACTTTAAACTGCAACATGATGCCTATTGTTCAGTGAATTTAAAATAGGCTTCGTACAGTTTTGATACAACCACAAATGGTGATTACCCGATTGTACCCGTTTATTCTTACACGAAACATCCTCACGTGATTTAGCTATTCGGAGCTATTCTGTCGTTACCAACGGTATTGTAATTCTAGAATTTTACTATTTTGTCAAGCACATCCACAAAGCGTTACCATCTAATAATTACTAATTTATATGTATAGGATATATGTCGAAAACGATCCAATATGTAAAATATTGGACTGCATGAGTCGCGCAGCGCCAAAGATTGTACTAATATTTTACATATTGGATCCGTTTGAGGCTTATATCTTACTTAAAACATACACTTATACAACAAGATCCTACTAATTAAAATTGTTAATTTCGTACATTTACGCGTATTATTTGATATAATACTCTGGCATTTTGACACCAGTCCAATATTAATAATAATGGATTGCAAGTACAAAGGAATGATGTCATGGCAGTGTTTTTGCAAATGAACAACGAAACGAACACCTTTTACATCAGATATTGGTCCAGTGGTTACGCTCGCTGACTTGTATACTGTAATATAGCATCACTGATGGTCACGGGTTCGAGCCATGCTCGCTCAGGCCGTGTATCTTTATATGAACAAGTTGATAGTTGTTTATGGAGATTGGTGCACGAAGTACTGGTTAACCGCTGTATCCTGTCCATCATATATTTTAATACTCTTTAATTGCTATAAACAAGTGTTTGTTTTATGCAATACATGTACTGTACTGTACTGTACTGTACCGTACCGTCCCGTCCCGTCCCGTCCTGTCCTGTCCTGTCCTGTCTGTCCTGTCCTGTCTGTCCTGTCCTGTCCTGTCTGTCTATCGATCAATATATATGTTAACGGAAGCAAAAACAATAGTCATTGATCTAAGAGATGATATTAGAAGTTCTAAATACGGCAAATACGGCAAACATCAAACGTATGCAGTGGTTCCACATGTAACCCTCATCAATACGCAATGAAGGTTTGTATCTTGTTCACTACTATTTATACAATATGATCAATTATCAATGTGTATGGTAAATTATGCGTGGGTGCGACTCATTTTTCTAATTATTGTTATCCCGGAAAGGCGGCGACTATATTTGATACGCTGTAGGAATTGTTATAATAACATCACGAGTACCACTAGGATTAGCACATGCAACAACCGTTTTGAAAATGTAAATGTTTACATGGTTCATTTAGTTTATACAAATTTATTTTAGCTCGATTGCGAAACAAGTTCTCACAACTTATATTATTCACTCTCGAGACCTCATTCCTGATGGAATCCATCGCCACGAGGGAGAGAGAAGAGGCAACGTGGAATTTAAATGCCTTGCCTAAGGGCACACTCGTAACGGCTCCAGCGGGGCTCGAACTCCAGAACTCCATGGTTCATTTACATTACAATAATGAAGATATAGTGTGTGTTTTACGTTTATTTATCGTCGCTACCGGTTGCCCATATGAGCGACGCCTCCTGAAGATACTAGCGTTCGCTTCAGGTGCGAAAGGCCCGGAGTTCGAGCCCTACTGGAGCCTTTGCGAGTGTGCCCTTAGGCAAGGCATTTAAATTCCACATTGCCTCTTCTCTCTCCCTCGTTGCGATGAATTCCATCAGGAATGAGGTCTCGAGAGTGATTAATATATGTTGTGAGAACTTGTTTCACAATCGAGCTAAAATAAATTTGTATAAATAAAAATACATGTGTGATGTACGTGAAAAAAAGATAAAAATATTATTATTATGAACACATGATGATAGTTGGTCCTAAGGACGACATGAACGTTTATCAATAACTCACCAAACAAAACAATGTATCTTTGGTTTAACTCACAACATGTAGGATGCATTATGGGTATATCGCGGTAACAGCTATTACAAATACGTCAGAAATAGTACCTGAATTTAATCCTCGTTTTGCACCATCCCACGAATTCTACACTTTGGTTTAAACATATTTATTTATCAGGATACATGTAATATACATTGAGAAATATACAGAAACATTCATTTATATCGTGATATGTGGATTGAACTGAAAGCTAAAAGCTTATGGTAATTCTTTCCATTGCGTACTAGATGTTGGTACCAGGTATATATCATTATGGCAACTTTAATAACTTTGCGTAATATCGAAATTGACCCATAAAACATATATTTTACCATAAAGGGATGTCCATGGATACTGGTACTTCTGTTCTTTAATAATGCTACTTATTAATAGTAAATATATGATTATAGGATGTTTAATTAATTAAAATATTTTATGTTTTTACTCAATTGCAGTTTTAGAATGATGAATTTTAAAATTGCATTTTTAACCCTTAAAATGATGACTAAATTGGAAGGAATGTGCAAACAACATAGATCCAGATCAGCCGCGGCGTAACGCCATATCTGACCAGGATCTATGTTGTTTGCTATAAATGTTTTAGCATCAATATCCGCATAGCAAACAGCATAGAACCTTCAATACTGTCTGATCTGATTCTATGTTGTTTGCAAAAGCAACTGTTGTGATTAACATTTTACGGGTCAAGCTGTAAATAATATTTGGAATGTGAACAAGGTTAGGCTTACAGTTTTCCATATAAATAGTTTTGCTATTCATCCTCAAATGTCATTTATTAACAAGCATACACTTTATTAACCCTTTCCTTCATAGAGACTTAGGTTAATATACTATTATATCTCCATAGAAAAGACAGCCATCTAGCTATCGTGCAGTGGATAAGTAGTCGCCATATCTATCCCACCTCCATAGGTATTACTGGGACTTTATAGAGATTTAGGTCAATATACTATTATATCTCCATAGAAACGACAGCCATTTAGCTATCATGCAGTGGATAAGTAGTCGCCATATCTATCCCACCTCCATAGATATTACTGGGACTACATGAGATTCTGGACTTTATTATGAACATTGGTTTGGCTACTACTGTACATCGTATGTGGTAATGGCGTCGAGAGGTGCTTCTAGGAGGGAAAGTGTTAATGGAAGACTTGTATTTACTGTATACATAAATAAATATGTGCTACGAATAATCTAAATATACATGTAGTACTTCGGTGTAATTAAGGTCAGTCATGATTTACGGGGAACAGAATGGCGGCCATGAAAGATCTACATGCAATACACCCATTTCTTTTTTTTTTATTTCTATAGTACATTTTCTCCGAGTCAATATTGCTTCATTAAGATCTATGCCCCATATAGTTACACGGCATTATTTCCTTCGCGTGATTATAGCTAAATTACCCACTTAACTTATACTCAATCGCATGAACTTTGCGACCTCTTCAAATGCGACCTTACAAACGACCTTCACATCACATTTCATCAGAGAAATATTTCAGAGCTTCTGAAACGTTTAATTATCCACCTCACTCAATACATGACTACCAGAGGAATCACGCAACTTCAACCAATAACTTAGTGGAAGTCGTGATAGCGCAGTGGATGCGAGTTCGCTTCAGGTGCGAAAAGTCCGGAGTTCGAGCCATTGTAACTGGAGCCGTTACGATTGTGCCCTTAGGCAAGGCATTTAAATTCCACGTTGCCTCTTCTCTCTCCCTCGTGGCGATGGATTCCATCAGGAATAGAGTATCGAGAGTGATTAATATAAGTTGTAAGAAGTTGTTACGCAATCGAGCTAAAATAAATTTGTATAAACTAACCAATAACGTTTACCTCTACATATTCATGTCCATTTATTTGTTCATTTCAGGTACACGTAATAATTTACTAACAATGCTATATCGTTATTATACACCCCTTGCGATTCAATTACAAATGTACTAACTGTATAGATATGTTTGTAGTCACAGACGGATCTGTAGTCCAGTGGTAATACGCTGGACTGGTAATCCAGAGATCGCAGGTTCGATCACCCCGTCTGACCCGACTTTAAACCGAGGTCTCGTGTCGGTGCGTTACTCCGTGCACGTAAAAGAACCAGGGGAGACTCTGGAATGTATCATTGCACTATCCTCCAAAAATCTAAAATGACTAATCTCTTCAGGAGGCGTCGCTCATATGGGCAACCGGTAGCGACGATAAATAAACGTAAAACACATACACACAGTATGTTTATAGTCGTATGTGAACCACAGTAACATTAAGTAAGTAAAAACAGCCATAATTCTAGTATGTATTTGACTTCATTTCAATTAATTTTAATAAATTTCGATTTAACAACAACTTACAACAGTGGTATAATAAATATTACATTTTGTTCATGTGTATCTGCTTCGCGTTGTTTGGAGGTTGTGCAATAATGTGACGTAACCCGTTATCCGCCGTTTTGTGACATCCTGGTCACGGCACCAAAAACAAACGTTGCGTCATAACCATGTGTATGTGTCCGCTACTGTGACTTCCTTGTCATGCGGACCAAAGAAATAATGTGACATACCGGTTTACACAGTTATGCTGTCCTATGGTCCAGTAAAGACCGTATCAATCTATTGGGAACTTGAATACTCTGACCTTGTGATATCTGTATTTTAGAAACCCTCTGTCCCAACCATATGTGAAGTATGATACATACATATTATGATCTCACTACATCCGCTAGAATGTAATCATATAAATCAGCCAGTACAATTCCATACGAATAGCCAACGATAAAAATCAAACAATTAAATTAGATGCATAACATACAGAAATAATATAGATGTATGTTACTGCGCTGGTTGGTCTCAGTCGCTCTAGTCTGAGTGCTTGCCGTGATTGGACTGAGTTGTCTGTGGTATACCATTCCATCATATTGTGACTATATTGGTGCGTTATCATTGTAATAGTGGTCTTTATTAGCATCTTCAATTATGTCAAAGCGTAACCGACCGTGTTATTGAACTCGGCATAATTTCATTACCTCCGCTAGTTTTGTGTTTCATATCGGATACAATCTGCCGACTACTGGAAACAGAGTGTATATATATATGATTTTGATACAATTATGTGACAAGATTGTCAGGCCGGCGTCATCAATCTCTATTAAATACAAGAGGACAGACATATAGTGTTCCCCATCACTTTGCTCACACAAATACATTACCCCCTCCCCACCCCAAAGTTTCCTAATAGGAAAAACATACGCCAAAATAGAGTGGAATTTAAAAGCAGCTTACAAAAATAGTTTATTAAATTCATTTAAACTTTATTTATTCTACAACGATTGCGAAGCAAGTTTTAACAACTTATATTAATCACTCTCGTTGGCGCGGGTGGAAGCGTATATGTGGTCATTCGAGTGGGAGGAAACCGGAGTACTCGGAGAAAACCTGGCGCCTGACATACAAGCATAGGATTCGGGAAGTACTGATGTTCATATAAAGAGGTGTCAGAAATGGCTGGCCCTTTAAAAAGGGCTGACACTATAATAAAACAAACACTTTACTGGAGACGGTCCGGTCCGCACTAAGTTGTAATTTAAAATAAATATATCAGTGGGTGGGTGTACACATAACAGGAAGAAGACTAGGAAAATGATATAAAATGATTCAAACGAAGAACACTACATGTATCAGGAAACGTGATGATTGACGCATGTAAGCCAGGACCACATGGGCGTATCCACTACACCACAACACCCGAACACAAGACCCCGTATTCATTAGAATTCAGCGTATGAGATGTGATCTTTGGGAGGCTATGTTGGATGATGTGATCTGTCGATTGCTATATGTTTATTAAATCGAATTCTAACTGCATTTTAAGAACTGTTTGAAGTATATCATTAAACTGGAAATGGTTGGTTTTATGTGATTAAAAGAGCATTAAAGTAACTGTATTTTACAAATGTTTGGTTAATTTCACTGAGATTTTATGATCCATCTTATTGCATACACTGTCCCTGTGATATCTTTATTTTGGAAACTCTCTGTCGGTGATGTATGAAACATATATATACTAGAGGACATAGAAAACGCACACATATAGTATATGATTATTATTACACGAAAACGAAATAAAAATATTCCAAAATGTTTAAAACTATGTATTTATATAGTTATTGTTTTTCATGTAAAAACACACTTATCCGAAGCGTGCGTTTTCTATGTCCTCTAGTAAGTTATGAGTTGACTGCATTGGCTTGAGTGTAATCGTATAATTCCAGTAACAGCCAGCGATAGAAAGCAAAACAATTAATAATTCATATAGAAGTATAAATTATAGAAATAATAGATAATGTATGTTACTGCGTTGGCTGGCCTGGCTTGATACATAGATCTAATCTAGCCAAAAGAAATGTCCCCATTGTCTATGTTCGTCACAGGTTGCTATACTCATAAAACACTGAATATATTAAGTGTATATTTGCTTATTTCAGTAAATGATCTAGTTATCGCGTAAATAACGTCATAAAATGCGTCATAAATGACGTCACTGACAACATTTCAACATGAGGGGAGGGGCTAGGTACCACAAGTACAAAGCAGTGAGAAATAAAATGTGTTATTCCACAGCTTTCCACCAGTGAAATAACACATTTTAGTCCACTGATAAATTTCTATATTTCATTGCAAAGTATAAAATACTCGGATTATTTGAAATTTGCTAAGAATATATGCCATAATACACTGATAAAATCTTCCTACATAACGGCAATTTCTTTTCGATGCGAAGGAGAAACGCTGTCAATATTGTATTGTAGCATTGTCAATATTTAGAGAACATCATAGAACTTAGATATGTTCAATATGGTGTAAGTTGTGCTGCTGCGGTATTAATCACATTTAATTGATATATGGTGTACGTGGTGTTGCGGCGGCGGCGGCGGTATTAATCACATTTAATTGATATATGGTGTAAGATGTGTTGCGGCGGCGGCGGTATTAATCACATTTAATTGATATATGGTGTAAGATGTGTTGCGGCGGCGGTATTAATCACATTGAATTGATATATGTGGTGTTGCGGCGGTATTAATCACATGTAATTGATATATGGTGTATGTGGTGTGGCGGCGGTATTAATCATATTTAATTGATATAGGTGCAAGTGGTGCTGCGGCGGTATTAATCACATTTAATTGATATATGGTGTAAGATGTGTTGCGGCGGCGGTATTAATCACATTAATTGATATATGGTGTAAGTGGTGTGGCGGCGGTATTAATCATATTTAATTGATATATGGTGCAAGTGGTGTTGGCGGTATTAATCACATTTAATTGATATATGATGTACGTGGTGTTGCGGCGTATTATCACATAATTGATATATGGTAGTGCGGGGCGGTGGTGTTGCGGCGGTATTAATCACATGTAATTGATATATGGTGTAAGTGGTGTGGCGGCGGTATTAATCATATTTAATTGATATATGGTGCAAGTGGTGTTGCGGCGGTATTAATCACATGTAATTGATATATGGTGTAAGTGGTGTGGCGGCGGTATTAATCATATTTAATTGATATATGGTGCAAGTGGTGTTGCGGCGGTATTAATCACATTTAATTGATATATGGTGTACGTGGTGTTGCGGCGGTATTAATACCATTTAATTGATATATGGTGTACGTGGTGTTGCGGCGGTATTAATCACATTTAATTGATATATGGTGTACGTGGTGTTGCGGCGGTATTAATCACATTTAATTGATATATGGTGTACGTGGTGTTGCGGGGTATTAAACGCATTTAATTGATATATGGTGTACGTGGTGTTGCGGCGGTATTAATCACATTTAATTAATATATGGTGTAAGTGGTGTTGCGGCGGTATTAATCACATTTAATTGATATATGATGTACGTGGTGTTGCGGCGGTATTAATCACATTTAATTGATATATGGTGTAAGTTGTATTGCGGCGATATTAATCACATTTAATTGATATATGGTGTAAGTGGTGTTGCGGCGGTATTAATCACATTTAATTGATATATGGTGTACGTGGTGGCGGCGGTATAATAGCATTTAATGATATATGGTGTACGTGGTGTTGCGGCGGTATTAATCACATTTAATTGATATATGGTGTACGTGGTGTTGCGGCGGTATTAATCACATTTAATTGATATATGGTGTACGTGGTGTTGCGGCGGTATTAATCACATTTAATTGATATATGGTGTACGTGGTGTTGCGGCGGTATTAATCACATTTAATTGATATATGGTGTACGTGGTGTTGCGGCGGTATTAATCACATGTAATTGATATATGGTGTACGTGGTGTTGCGGCGGTATTAATCACATTTAATTGATATATGGTGTACGTGGTGTTGCGGGGTATTAAACGCATTTAATTGATATATGGTGTACGTGGTGTTGCGGCGGTATTAATCACATTTAATTAATATATGGTGTAAGTGGTGTTGCGGCGGTATTAATCACATTTAATTGATATATGATGTACGTGGTGTTGCGGCGGTATTAATCACATTTAATTGATATATGGTGTAAGTTGTATTGCGGCGATATTAATCACATTTAATTGATATATGGTGTAAGTGGTGTTGCGGCGGTATTAATCACATTTAATTGATATATGGTGTAAGTTGTGTTGCGGCGGTATTAATCACATTTAATTGATATTCCTAATGCCATCCCGCTTTTATTATGGTTATCCCGAAGTGTATCTATGTATGTGTTCGAGAGCTTAGTAAGTGGCACTACTGAATCCACTGTTTCAAAATCCAGTAGAGAAATATAGTCACGAGTGAGGCAGTCAATTACATTACTATATGCGAGGTGTAACTATTACCCTATTATGAGATATGTGTTGCATGTTTGAATTAGAAACATTTCGTATGGTGTTGTTGTTGTTGTTGTTGTTGTTGTTGTTGTTGTTGTTATTTTTGCCGATGAGAATTCTACATTCTACTTGACTCGACTTTGACTTGAGTTAGTGTAGGACATGTTGTTGAGCACACTGTTGATAGCTTTGCTTATGGCTGGGGTTGTTGTTTGGTGACCTACAACAAAAACAATTGGATAATTTAATTAACACACATACAAATATTATTTCGATTCTAACATGACCAAAATATCTAAAAAGCGCAAACAATAGTTTGTGTTATGTCTTAGAGTGCGTAAATGACATCGCAAAACTACAACCATGCTAGTCAAATGTCACGTGCTGATATCACGCACTAAACCATGTTTTATTGCAGATTTAAACACGGTAAATCCCTTCTTTGCGTATACAGACAAAATGCGGAGTCATGTTAGAATTCAGGTTTAAACACGATAAGATTTAAACACGACAACTCCCTTCTTTGCGTATACAGACAAAATGCGGAGCCATGCTAGAATGCAGATTTAAACACGATAAGATTTAAACACGACAAATCAAATCCCTTTGTGTATACAGACAAAATGCCGAGTCATGTTAGAATTGAAATTGCTTGGAATTGTGCGATTCTAAAGGAATATCCTACAGGTAATATAAAATTCCCGAGAGAAACGAAGGTGTTGTAACTATACAGATACTAATTCAGTTTGATGTTGGATACAAGTGAATAATGTATTCATATATCCAAACGTGTTCGTTATCTCAGTGTTTGATATAAAGTGATTAGCGTTCATTATGTAGTCGGATATAAGGGTACTAGATGTAATGATGGATTATAAATGTATACAAACAATTTACTGGGCAGACATATAAGCAATCGTTAGCAAAACCAAAGGACAACATTTTAATAGATGTAGAAGTCGATAGTGTGGAAGTAGTGCGCAGTAGGGAACATCATTTAAAGCGCCATTACATCGCAAAAAGCAAATAAAATGCATTTTTTCATCACGTATAAATGCATTGCTACTACAAATTCCGCCGAATACATTCGAACACTAACATTGAATCAATGAATAGTGTTTTTGTGATCTACAAACTTTCAAAAATTGAAAGTAGGATTTCATATAACGATCATCCACGCTCATGAATTGACGTTTGTTTGTCATCGGAGTCAATACTAAACGCGAGATAATGTCGTTTAAAGATAATTTAACTAAGACTAGTCTACAAATAAATATGCATAGGCACACACGTGATATATAACGGTAAATCTGTACCATAAATCGTGTTATTCAGGATACGCGATTTGTATTACGCATGAATGTCGACCCTATTTACATTATTTTGTTATGTCAACAAACCGCCTATACGACGTTCGCTTATTAGTTGAAGTACTCAGTATTTGAGGCAACGATTTGGAAAACAATTATACCATATAATAGGAAAATACATTCTGTAGAAATTTGCGTTTGCACTAATGTAGTGTCGCTTTAAGTAATTGTCAGAACTTGTGGCCCAACCCATTTGCTAATTAGTTATCGGTTATTGTTGCATACATGTATATATAGCAATACAATATTATCAAATCAAAATGAAGTAATACATAAAGGTTCTTACACTCATGGTGATTTCATACCATATTTTATGACACTAGTTATAACATTACCATAGTAACCATACGTTTCTGTGTGCCATATTTTTGAGTCTTAATACAGTAAGCTACATATGCACGCAGTAGTAAATAGTCCCTGATAATCAAACAACTTCACTCAAATCATCGACACAATATTTTAATCACTGTATTCTGCTAGTTCATATTTAGCATTTTATTGATTTAGCAGCTGATTAACAACAAATAAAGCTTGAATACAAACAATATGTAATGTCTATTGCAATCTGCCAATGCCATTCCGCGACCAATCAGAATGCTTCCGGGTGTTATTAAACGTGTGGTCATACAAGCATTTATGAGATGACTGTATTACACTGATCATCATTTAAATAATTCCGTCAATGCCATTCCGCGACCAATCAGAATGCTATCAGGTGTTATTAAACGTGTGGTCATACAAGCATTTATGAGATGACTGTATTACACTGAACCTCATTTAAGTAATTTGATAGTGTTTGTAATCAGACGCATGCAGTGATTATATGTGTGTTTTTTTTATTATTATAGTGTCACCCCTATTTAAAGGGCCAGTCATTTCTGACTTATGAGACACCTCTTTTTATGAACATCAGTACTTCCCGAATCCTATGCTTGTATGCCAGGCGCCAGGCTGGTAGGCAATCGGTAACCATTATTTAACTAGCTGGCGGCTCACCAACCGCGAGATAATGTCGTTTAAAGATAATTTAACTAAGACTAGTCTACACATAAATATGCATAGGCACACATGTGATATACAACGGTAAATCTGTACCATAAATCGTGTTATTCAGGATACACGAGTTGTATTACGCATGAATGTCTACCCTATTTACATTATTTTGTGTGTTGTGGGAACGACAATATATAAATGCTAAAATGCTAATATATCCAGGTTTTGTAGAAAGACAATAAATGGCCACAAAAGGCCTGTAATTGTGTGTTGTGTTTTACATTTAGTTATCGTCGCTACCGGTTGCCCATCTGAGCGACGCCTCCTGAAGAGATTAGTCATTTTAGATTTTTGGAGGATAGTGCAATGATACAGACAGAGACCCATTCCAGAGTCTCCTCTGGTTCTTTTACGTGCACGGTGTAAAGCACCGACACGAGACCTCGGTTTAACGTCCCATCTGAAAGACTGTTAATTTTATTAGGGTCAGACGGGTGATCGAACCTGCCAAAAATGACCAATCTCTTCACGAGGCGTCGCTCATATGGGCAACCGGTAGCGACGATAAATAAACGTAAAACACAAAACGGAACCCATGCATTCGTCAGTTTACCAATTAAACGTGCTGGTTGAGTAGTACAACTATTAAAAGTTTTTATTAAAAATTAAATAAATAAAGTGGCATAAATAGATGGAATAAAACACCATATAAAACCTACTCACGTACAATAAATATAGATATTAAGTATGTTATATAAGACATTGTCGCATTATTGAGGCTCCAACGTTTTTAAATCACAATACTGTTTTAGTTTAGGTGCTATCAATATCATAAATAGTTTGATCATATAACTATGCTTGTAGTCAGTGTAATGCAACCATGATACAACGTGACGTGTTATTGTGGATAAAATGTGACCTGTTATTGTGCATACAACGTGACGTGTTAGTGTGGATACAACGTGACCTGTTATTGTACATACAACGTGACCTGTTATTGTACATACAACGTGACCTGTTATTGTACATACAACGTGACGTGTTATTGTACATACAATATGACGTGTTATTGTGGATACAACGTGACCTGTTATTGTACATACAACGTGACCTGTTATTGTACATACAACGTGACCTGTTATTGTACATACAACGTGACCTGTTATTGTACATACAACGTGACGTGTTATTGTACACACAATATGACGTGTTATTGTACATACAACGTGTACTGTTATTGTACATACAATGTGAACTGTTATTGTACATACAATGTGAACTGTTATTGTACATACAATGTGAACTGTTATTGTACATACAATGTGAACTGTTAGTGTACATACAATGTGAACTGTTATTGTACATACAACGTGACCTGTTATTGTACATACAACGTGACCTGTTATTATGCACACATGCGACGTGTTAGTGTGGATACAATGTGAACTGTTATTGTACATACAACGTGACCTGTTATTATGCACACATGCGACGTGTTAGTGTGGATACAACGTGACCTGCTATTGTACATACAACGTGACCTGCTATTGTACATACAACGTGACCTGTTATTATGCACACATGCGACGTGTTAGTGTGGATACAATGTGAACTGTTATTGTACATACAACGTGACCTGTTATTATGCACACATGCGACGTGTTAGTGTGGATACAACGTGACCTGCTATTGTACATACAACGTGACCTGCTATTGTACATACAACGTGACCTGTTATTATGCACACATGCGACGTGTTAGTGTGGATACAATGTGACCTGTTATTGTACATACAACGTGACCTGCTATTATGCACACATGCGACGTGTTAGTGTGGATACAACGTGACTGTTATTGTACATACAACGTGACCTGTTATTATGCACACATGCGACGTGTTAGTGTGGATACAATGTGAACTGTTATTGTACATACAACGTGACCTGTTATTATGCACACATGCGACGTGTTAGTGTGGATACAATGTGAACTGTTATTGTACATACAACGTGACCTGTTATTATGCACACATGCGACGTGTTAGTGTGGATACAACGTGACCTGCTATTGTACATACAACGTGACCTGCTATTGTACATACAACGTGACCTGTTATTATGCACACATGCGACGTGTTAGTGTGGATACAATGTGAACTGTTATTGTACATACAACGTGACCTGTTATTGTACATACAACGTGACCTGCTATTGTACATACAACGTGACCTGTTATTATGCACACATGCGACGTGTTAGTGTGGATACAATGTGACCTGTTATTGTACATACAACGTGACCTGTTATTATGCACACATGCGACGTGTTAGTGTGGATACAATGTGACCTGTTATTGTACATACAACGTGACCTGTTATTATGCACACATGCGACGTGTTAGTGTGGATACAACGTGACCTGCTATTGTACATACAACGTGACCTGCTATTGTACATACAACGTGACCTGTTATTATGCACACATGCGACGTGTTAGTGTGGATACAATGTGAACTGTTATTGTACATACAACGTGACCTATTATTATGCACACATGCGACGTGTTAGTGTGGATACAACGTGACCTGCTATTGTACATACAACGTGACCTGCTATTGTACATACAACGTGACCT
>CM026404.1:88015235-88066946 GCA_014843695.1 Archivesica marissinica
TGCGCTACAATTTAAACCCTACCACTTTAAAACTACATTACATCGCAGAAAGCCAAAACAATGCATTCTTCACGTATAAATGCATTGGTCATATTTATCGCATCAGAACATGGCAATAACGATAGAAAAGACATGCCCATTAAGCTCACCTTTTTAAGCGCTACAATTTAAACCCTACCACTTAAAACTACATTACATCGCAGAAAGACAAAATAATGCATCCTTCACGTATAAATGCATTGCTACTACAAATTCTTCCGAATGCATTCGAACACAAATATTGAATCAATAAATAGTGTGTTTGTGGTCTACACACTTTCAAAAGTGAATGTAGGATTTCATATACCGGTCATCGAGATACACAGGTTGTATTACGCATGTATGTCGACCCTGTTTACATTATTTTGGTATGTCAACAAACCGCGTATACGACGCTTGTTTATTAGTTGAAATACCCAGTTTTTTAGGCAAATATTTGGGAAAAAATTATACGATATATTAGGAAATTACATTCTGCATAAATTTGCGTTTTCACTGATGTAATGTCGCTTTAAACCGATCGCTTGAACACCAACTTCAGTAAAGCCCAACCACATCCATCTCACTTTAGCAAATCACAATATTACCAATCTCATTTGAGTAAAACACAATAGTATCCATCTCAATAATAGAGGCATCACGAAGTCGGGTATAAAATTAGAAATAAATATAATGCTAACTTATCCAAGGTCTATATTAAGAGTATAACTATGAATGTAATCGATAAGTAGGAAGAGATCTTAGAGGAATAATAACAGCAATGCACGCAACCATTGAAATGTTCATCTATATATAGATATATATATACCTGGACGCAATAATTATGTCGACAGACGGATCTGTAGTCCAATGGTAACACGCTGGACTGGTAATCCATGGATCGCAGGTTCGATCCCACGTCTGACCCTAATAAAATTAAGTCTTTCAGATGGGACTATAAACCGAGGTCTCGTATTAGTGCTTTACACCGTGCACGTAAAAGAACCAGAGGAGACTCTGGAATGGGTCTCTGTCTATATCATTGCACTATCCTCCAAAGGTATAATATGACTAATCTCTTGAGGAGGCGTCTGTGCACTTGCCTTAGATGTAACATTCTCTATGTCCTTTCAGAAACAAATATAGACAAATTTGGTATTCCGTAAAGAAGGAATGAGTAATTAACGTTATTGTGTTGGCAACGTTTTAAAGCAGCATTACATCGTATGAAATAACAGATATTTGAAAAATCCAATTTTTACGTATGGGTAGCAATGCTGCTACACATTCTAACATTATACTTTGTATGCTTATGTTCATTTGGTAAACAGTGTTTTTTTGTGATAAAAAAAACTCGAAACCGAAAGTAGGACTTTCCGAGTCGATCGGTCACGCACTTGTTTACATCGTCCGCAGTTGTTTGCATTCGGAATGCATTTGTCCCACGTTGTCTTTTTTAATTAAATTACTGGGGTTCGACATTAGAGGAAGATAGATAGATAGTCTTTCATGTTCAAAATATATACGTTGTTTTCTACATCCTCTGTTGTTTCACGCATGCGCGCTGTGCGTGTTTACATTTCGTGTGTTGATAAACAAATTCGCGTATACGACGGTTTAAATTTATTGGAATTTTATCGTTTCTGAGCGACTATTTAGATTTTTGTAAACACACACACGTTAGTATTTATATTTTACCCAAAACATCCTTTATTACAATGTAATGCTGCTTTAACGGAATACTATTTTTGTTCCCAAATGGACATACAGAATTGTACCGTAAGGCAAGCGCACGGTTTCATTTTGGTGTCAGTATATTTACTTGTGAACTTCCTCACTAATGATATGCAGCTGACATGCGCACTCGAAGTAACGGGCATTCGCAGTGTCTTTGGTATTTATCGTTAGTGTGTGCAGGCTCCACACCTTGAATCCAGGGATCGCAGGTTCGATCCTCCGTCTGACCCTAATAAAATTAACAATCTTTCAGATGGGATTTTAAAACCGAGGTCTCGTGTCGGTGCTGTACCCGTGCACGTAACAGAACCAGAGGAGACTCTGGAATGGGTATCTGTCTGTATCATTGCACTATCCTCCAACATTCTAAACTGACTATTCTCTTCAGGAGGCGTCGCTCATATGGGCAACCGGTAGCGACGATAAATAAACGTAAAACACACACACATAGTATGTATGTCGACAGGGCTTTGGATCCGACGATTCCTTCACTTTGGCCTATAGGAACAATGACACATCGCTTACTCTCTATTACCTCCCTTGGCAGATAAAGTCTGTCGACAAAACATAATAAATAACATTATGAAAGTGATGAAATGAAATACAATATTTTTATGTAGTTTCAGGTTTACGAAATTGGAATAATGTCATAGGCATTAAGTTTGAAAATTGAACATGCAAATCAAGTTAACAACACATACCATGTTGTGCTTTTATCCAAGCGCAACATTTGCAGATCAGTTATATTTATCAGTTAGTAGTATCAGCTCTTTCTTAAGCCTTTCAACACTACATACCTCTAAATAGGCTTACAAAAAGTGTAGATCCAGATGAGCCGTCTCATCAGAATTTTAATAAATGAACTGGTACAAATGTAATTTTCTGATTAATTTATTTGTCTAATAATGTCATGCACCAGTCTATGTCAGTTACTTGGTGTTTAATTGGTTAACTAAATGCGAAATATGTATTTGATGGCTTGAGTGAGGAGATAAAGCGAATAATTAATAACAGAGAATGAGAAAGAGAAAGAGAGAACGAGAGAGAAAGAGCGATATATATAGAGAGAGATAGAGAGAGATAGGGATATAGAGAGAGATAGAGAGAGAGAGAGAGAGAGAGAGAGAGAGAGAGAGAGAGAGAGATGGAGAGAGTGATAGAGAGAGATAGAGAGATGAACATAGATAGATAGAGAGATATATATAGAGAGAGAGAGATAGAGAGAGATAGAGAGAGAGATGGAGAGAGATAAAGAGCGAGAGGGAGAGATAGCAAGCGAGAGATAGAACGAGAGAGGGAGAGAGAGCAAGCGAGAGAGATAGGGAGATAGCAAGCGAGAGAGAGACAGGGAGAGTGAGAGGAGAGAGCAAGCGAGATAGAGAATAAGGGAGAGCAAGTGAGAGATAGATAGAGAGAGAGAGAGTGAGAGATAGAGCGAGAGATATATAGAGAGAGAGCGATAGATAGAGATATATATATAGAGAGAGATATATAGAGAGAGATAGGGATAGGAGAGAGAGCGAGATAGAGAGAGATATAGAGATAGAGCGATAGATAGAGAGAAAGCAAGATAGAGAAAGTGAGAGGGGAGATATAGGGAGAGAGATATGTAGAGAGATAGAGAGATATATATAAGGAGATATACAAAGGGAGAGAGATATGGAGAGTGAGAGGGATGGGGAAGGAGAACGAGAGAGAAAGAGAGAGGGGGAACCTCAAACTTGTATTACACTCGGGCGTCGGGAATATTATTTCAGAGTTACATTCACAAACTAATTATAAGTCAGATCTAGTTCAACAAATCTCTTTTATTCTTGACCTACGTTTGTCATGAACGCGCAGTGTGCCAGCCACGTATGATGAAAATAAGAATGAAGCTGTCGCCTTACACAATATATCTGCCATTCACAGAACCTTTCGTAAATAAACTATCACTCATCCTTTATCAAGCGGTTTGAGGGATATTAACAATATATCCATATTCTTGTAGTTTTATCTGTTGTCCTGTTAATATTGTTTCTAGTAATAACACAGTTTTTGTCATAGCGTACATAGATATACATCATGTTAAGCATTGCATGAATTACAAAGTAGGTGTCACATTGTACACAGATAAACACCGTGCTAAAGCAACAGTATGTCGCAAAAAGCAAATATAATGCATGTTTTCACGTATAAATGCATTGCTACTACACATTCTTCTGAATACATTCGAACACTAATATTGAATTAATAAACAGTGTTTTTGTGGTCTACAAAATTTCAAAAAGTGAAAGTAGGATTTCATATAACGGTCATCCACGCTCCTGAAATGACGTTTGTTTGTCATTGGAGTCAATACAAAATGTGCGATACTTTCGTTTAGAGATAATTTGACTAAGATTAGTCTACAAATAAATATGCATAGGCACAAATATGAGATATAACGGTAAATGTGTACGATAAATTGTGTTATTCAAGATACACGCGTTGTATTATGCATGAATGTCGACTCTATTTACATTATTTTGTTGTCAAAAAAACGGGGAAAACGACGATTGTTTATTTGTTGAAATACTCAGTTTTTGAGGCAAATATTGGAAAGAAATGTATGCGATATAATAGGAAATTACATTCTGCAGACATTTGCGTTTTCACTGATGTAGTGTCGCTTTAAGCTGTTCCCAAGGATGAGCTATTTACCTGTTCCGGCACACGGTAAGTTGCAAATCATGGACTAATACATTTTAAATGCAAGGTGTGCTATAATTTCTTTGTCACATTGAAAAGAATAATTAATGTAAATATAAGTAATGAATCGCGGGTTAATAGTTTCCATCGGGGTATGAACTACATTGGGCGTTCCTTAAAAATGAGCCTAAAATGGAACAGTATCTTTACATTTTAATAAATGGTATTTGAGGTGAATATAATTACCAATTTGACTGTGGTTATTTTTCTGGTGCTAGACAAATACATATGAAACAATATTAATACAGTCATGTATATACACATTTGAACAATTAATGAATATATCCCACTATACCGTGTATTCCAAACTGTGTGTGTCTTTAGAAAAATTGTGTTGCTTTCTGTTAAGTAATTGTGTGTGTTTTACGTTTATTTATCGTCGCTACCGGTTGCCCATATGAGCGACGCCTCCTGAAGATATTAGTTATTTTAGATTTTGGAGGATAGTGCATAATACAGACAGAGACCAATTCCAGAATCTCCTCTGGTTCTTTTACGTGCACGGTGTAAAGCACCGACACGAGACCTCGGTTTAACGTCCCATCTGAAAGACTGTTAATGTTATTAGGGTCAGATGGGGGATCGAACCTGCGTTCCCTGGATTAACAGTCCAGCGTGTTACCACTGGACTACAGATCCGTCTGTAGTTAGAATAATATTTGTATTTGCGTTATTTATATTCGAATAATTTCTATACGAGTATGCTAGTATTGCTATTGGTCAACATTGTTTGATGACGTACTTAACCCTTTGCATGCTGGGTAAAATAAAAGCTATAAATAGACAATAGTTCAAATAATTGTAGCATACTGACGGATCTGTAGTCCAATGGTAACACGCTGGAATGGTAATCCAGGGATCGCAGGTTCGATCCCCCGTCTGGCCATAATACAATTAACAGTCTTTCAGATGGGACTTCAAACCATACTGACGATAAATAAACGTAAATCACACAAATAATTGTAGCATACGGCAATTTATGGAGCGTTTTTCTTATTTGTAACTGAAAGCTGTGGAAATTGACTGATACTTTGAACTCTATCGTGGAAAGAGTGTATCTATGTTTATTTAGATATAAATATGAATATGTGATAAAAGTTGTAATCTCATAGGTTGCTACGAGCAGAAATGTTGAGGAATGAAACTGTTTATCTATCAGAGAAACGTTACATCAATATACAAATATTTCATAGATACCACGTGTCCAATACAAGCACCTTATATTAGTAATAATTCATTCAGTTATGCCGCCCTTGTGCTGTGGAACTCTGCCAGAATATATGTTAGAACATCCACATATTTCAATGACATTAGAACCACAATTTTAACATTGAAATGGACTTGTTTTTTTTAGTTTTAGGGGTTTTAAAGACGTACCAACAACTTACGTCATACGGCGACTCTTCAGTTATTATTGGTGGAGGAAGACCCAGGAGGATGCACTTCCGAGACTTATTTCAGGCACACACGGGTACCATAGTAAACCACCGACCTACAGGAAGCAAGTTAAATAGGTTCCTCAGTTGAAATCATTCGACACCGCCAGTGGGATTTGATCCTACAGCCGTGAGGGAAAATGATTTGACCGTAACCACTCGGCCACGGAGCCTCCCCCACCCACACTTTGAAATGAAAGAATAAATACACGAATTGCATTCAACTCTAGTTAGAGGAGTAACGACAGCGACTGGTTGCACATGTGACAACTTTGTTAGGTGGCATAATTAAAGCAGCATTACATCGTATGAAATAAAAGATATTTTCAATTTTCAATTTTTACGTATGGGTAGCAATGCTGCTACACAATCTAACATTATAATGTGTATGCTTATATGTTCATTTGGTAAACAGTGTTTTCTTGCGATAAAACAAACTCGAAACCGAAAGTAGGACTTTCCGAGTCGGTCGGTCACGCACTTGTTTACAACCGGAACGCATCGTCAGCGCTTGTTTACATTCTGAATGCATCGTCCCCATTTTCCCCACGTTGTCTTTTGTAATTAAATTACTTGATATGTTGATTCATACCTCTGTTAGCTAAGTCTTTAGGGACATTTCTACATCCCCGCGAGGGGTTCGACATTAGAGGAAGATAGATAGATATTCTTTCATGTTCAAAATATATATGTTGTTTTCTACATCCTCTGTTGTTTCACGCATGCGCGCTGTGCGTTTTTACATTTCGTGTGTTGATAAACAAATTCGCGTATGGTTTATATTTATTGGAATTCTATCGTTTCTGAGCGACTATTCCGATTTTTGTAAACACACAAACATTAGTATTTATATTTTACCCAAAACATCCTTTATTACGATGTAATGCTGCTTTAAATATTTATTATTTCCAAACTTCCAAATATTTCCAAAGAGGCAACGTGGAATTTAAATGCATTGCCTAAGGGCACAATCGTAACGGCTCCATGGGGGCTCGAACTCCGGGCCTTTCGCACCTGAAGCGAACGCACTACCACAGCGCTATCACGACTTCTACCTTCTCGTTATTTAAAATGCAGTTAAATGATCCATATAAGCGGGTCAGTAGTCCAGTGGTAACACGCTGGACTGCGAATACAAGGATCGCAGGTTTAATCCCCTGCCCGACCTTAATACTATTATCAGTATTTCAGATGGGACTTTAAGCCGAGGTCTCGAGTCGGTGCTGTACACCGTGCACGTACAAGAACCGGAGGAGATTCTGGAATGGGTCTCTGTCTGTATCATTGCACTATCCTTCAAAATCTAAAATGACAAATCTCTTCAGGAGGCGTCGCTCATATGGGCAACCGGTCGTGTGTGCGTGCGTGTGTGCGTGTGTGCGTGCGTGCGTGCGTGCGTGCGTGCGTGCGTGCGTGCGTGCGTGTGTGTGTATGTATGTGTGTATGTATGTGTGTATGTATGTGTATATGTATGCGTGCGTTCGTGTGTGTGTGTGCTTTCTAAACTTTGATGCCGCTTATTGGTCACACGTCGCATGCCAGTTCTATCCTTTCACTAACTGGACTGTCAATATTAATTTGTCCATTACATGCGTCATGCTGTCCGGTAATTCAGACTGCATACCGAGTTCCTAAACACGTCGTGTGGTATATGGGCTGGAGATTTGACAGGCGATAGATGAACATTTAAATGCTGTCTAAGGCAGCTCATAGTGTTGTATGATGTACTGTATGTATATATTTCATGTGCGTGCGTGCGTATGTTCTCTATACATATTGCTTACTTATCCTTAGTGTTGATTAAGTTTGATTATTGCCTCACTTTTTGTACATATCCTAAGCGTCGTGTCCTTGTGTTATTTATCATGTGACGTAGATTCCACATTCATTAATCACCCTCAACGCCATTACCGATTCCACATCCATTAATACCCTCAACGCCATTACCGATTCCACATCCATTAATACCCCTCAACGCCATTACCGATTCCACATCCATTAATACCCCTCAACGCCATTACCGATTCCACATCCATTAATACCCCTCAACGCCATTACCGATTCCACATCCATTAATCCCTCTCAACGCCATTATCGATTCCACATTCATTAATACCCCTCAACGCCATTACCGATTCCACATCCATTAATCCTTCTCAACGCCAATACCGATTCCACATCCATTAATCCTTCTCAACGCCAATACCGATTCCACATCCATTAATCCTTCTCAACGCCAATACCGATTCCACATCCATTAATCCCTCTCAACGCCATTATCGATTCCACATCATTAATACCCCTCAACGCAATACCGATTCCACTCCATAATACCCTCAACGCCAATACCGATTCCACATCCATAATCCTTCTCAACGCCATACAGATTCCACATCCATTAATACCCCTCAACGCCAAACCGATTCCACATCCATTAATACCCCTCAACGCCAATACCGATTCCACATCCATTAATCCTCTCAACGCCAATACCGATTCCACATCCATAATCCTTCTCAACGCCAATACCGATTCCACATCCATTATACCCCTCAACGCCAATACCGATTCCACATCCATTAATCCTTCTCAACGCCAATACAGATTCCACATCCATTAATACCCCTCAACGCCAATACCGATTCCACATCCATTAATCCCTCTCAACGCCAATACCGATTCCACATCCATTAATCCTTCTCAACGCCAATACCGATTCCACATCCATTAATCCTTCTCAACGCCAATACCGATTCCACATCCATTAATCCTTCTCAACGCCAATACCGATTCCACATCCATTAATACCCCTCAACGCCAATACCGATTCCACATCCATTAATACCCCTCAACGCCAATACCGATTCCACATCCATTAATCCTTCTCAACGCCAATACCGATTCCACATCCATTAATCCTTCTCAACGCCAATACCGATTCCACATCCATTAATACCCCTCAACGCCAATATCGATTCCACATCCATTAATACCTCTCAACGCCAATACCGATTCCACATCCATTAATACCTCTCAACGCCATTACCGATTCCACATCCATTAATACCACTCAACGCCATTACCGATTCCACATCCATTAATCCTTCTCAACGCCAATACATGTAGCCGTTACGATTGTGACATTAGGCAATGCATTTAAATTCCACATTTCCTCTTCTCTCTCACAGACGGATCTGTAGTCCAGTGGTCAACACGTTAGAATGGTAATCTAGGGATCGCAGGTTCGACCCCCGTCTGACCCTAATGGAATTAACAGTATTTCAGAAAAAAGAACCAGAACAGACTCTGGAATTGGTCTCTATCTGTATCATTGCACTATCCTCTAAACATCTAAAATGATTAATCTCTTCAGGATGCGCCGCTCATATGGGCAACCGGTAGCGACGATAAATAAACGTAAAACACACACACTCTCACTCGTGACGATGGATTCCATCAGGAATGTGGTCTCGATGGCGAATACACTAATGTTGTAAGAATTAATTTCGCAATGGAATGAAATAAATATGTATAAACTAAATCGTATATGAAATAAATATATAAATAATATGTCAATAACTCACACGCTCTCCTTGAACATACATTACAGTATGGTGGCATGTCCCGATCTGTATATTATTGAACACATTGCCCGGGTGGTGGGGGGGGGGGCGTTACTTCGGTTATTTTGTAGTTCTGACTACGGCATATACCATTACGACTACGGCACATGCCAGTACGACTCACATACCATTACGACTACGGCACATACCATTACGACTACGGCACATACCATTACGAATACGGCACATGCCATTACGACTTACATACCATTACGACTACGACACATACCATTACGACTACGGCACATACCATTACGACTACGGTACATACCATTACGACACGACACATACCAGTACGATTACGACACATACCATTACGATTACGACACATACAATTACGACTACGGCACATATCATTACGACTACGGCATATACCATTACGACACATACCATTACGACTACGGCACATACCATTACGACTACGACACATACCATTACGACTACGGCACATATCATTACGACTACGACACATACCATTACGACATGACACATACCATTACGACTACGGCACATATCATTACGACTACGACACATACCATTACGACTATGACACATACCATTACGACTACGGCACATACCATTACGACTACGGCACATACCATTACGACTACGACACATACCATTACGACTACGACACATACCATTACGACTCACATACCATTACGACTACGACACATACCATTACGACTATGACACATACCATTACGACTACCGCACATACCATTACGACTCACATACCATTACGACTACCGCACATACCATTACGACTATGGCATATACCATTACGACACGACACATACCATTACGACTACGGCACATACCATTACGACTACGGCACATACCATTACGACTCACATACCATTACGACTACAGCACATACCATTACGACTACGGCACATACCATTACGACTACGACACATACCACTACAACTATGGCACATACCATTACGACTACGACACATACAATTACGACACGACACATACCATTACGACTACGGAACATGTAAATTATTATGTTATATATACATGTTATGTAAATGTTGTTATAATCTAAATAAAAGAAGAAAAAAAACGACTACGGAACATACCATTACGACTACCGCACATACCATTACGACTACGGAACATACCATTACGACTACGGCACATACCATTACCTCCCAGACAACTCGGTATGTCCTTCCTCCTAAGCAAGAATACTCGATCATACTTATAAATGAACAGCATCAATATAATTTCTTGGAACAAATCACAGACTTGGAATCGAGGATGAAAGAAATGCAATACAGACTGACTCACCTGTGACCTATGATGATTTAATTGGATGAGTGTTTATTACATAGCTTAGAGACATCATAGTGTGTGTATGCTATGCAACAAAGTGAGCACATCATTCAGTGGGTTACTTTCTGTGTATTCATATTATTAGTATATGGGGAAATCAAGATTATTCTCACCAATGTAATCGATCCTCGGACCGGGAAGTATGTGAGACGGTACGGTGGTCACCAGGTGGGTTTTCTCTGGGTACTCCGGTTTCCTCCCACACGAATGACTACATTTACGCTTTCATCCGCGCCAACGAGAGTAATATAAGTTGTTAAAACTTGCTTCGCAATCGTTGTAAAATAAATAAAGTTAAAAAAAAGAAAAATATCAAGATTAAACAACGGGAGGAGGGTGGGGTTCATCGGATAACCGAGATTTGTTGTCCTGGATTTCGGATAAGAATGTTAAAACCTTCACGTGTATTCGGTACTTTTAATAGTATATAACACATTTAGTCATCATACAGACGGATCTGTAGTCCAGTGGTAACACGCTGGACTGGTAATCCAGGGATCGCAGGTTCGATCCCCCGTCTGACCCTAATAAAATTAACAGTCTTTCAGATGGGACTTTAAACCGAGGTCTCGTGTCGGTGCTTTACACCGTGCACGTAAAAGAACCAGAGGAGACTCTGGAATGGGTCTCTGTCTGTATCATTACACTATCCTCCAGAAATCTAAAATGACTAATCTCTTCAGGAGGCGTCGCTCATATGGGCAACCGGTAGCGACGATAAATAAACGTAAAACACACACAAACTAGTCATTATTTCTAGCAAGTGTGTTAATGTTGGTAAACAATATTAGCTTAACAATATTGTATTGCATACATGTATATAATAACACAATAATAATACAACATAACACACACAAATGGGTTGGGCAACACGTTTTAACAAGGTTGAGTCCTTCCAAGGTAGCGAGTAATGAAAATTATACAGAATTATATAACTGGCGAAATACAATTGTTTATTTACCTAACAGTTAATGGAAACATATATTTTGTTGGAAGATGGAAGAAAAAATATGCTAGTGATACATTCTTTATAATATTATAATTATATTATATTAATGTTATTATTAATATTATTATAAAAAAATTATTCGCATAGACATGAAGTATCATGCATAACAGAGCCAAGCTCTCCCTCCCTCTATCTCTCTCTCCTTCCCCCTATCTCTATCCCCCTCTCTCCCCTCTCTCCCTCCCTCCCTCTCCCTCTCTCCCCCTCTCTCTATCTCTTTCCTCCTCCCCCTCCTTCCTCTCCCTCTCGCGTGACTATGAATTTTCATCAGGAATGAGGTCTCGAGAGCGATTAATCTAACGTTCTAAACACTTGTTTCGCAATGGAGCTAATAATAAAGTTGTATAAACTAAGCATCCCCAGCTGACAATGTACACCGCTTGTCTTGTCCAGGGGGGGGGGGGGTACATCACATAGATCTTACTTAACACTGCTCTATTAATCATGTAACACATTGAACTATTCAAACTAGTCTTTCATTTATAACTGTTTCTATTCTTTCCATTGTTGCGGTAATTAATTGAACATCACCGACAGAGAAACAAAGTGATCTCATTCCAATATGTACGAGAGAGAATGGTAATTATTGCAAAGAACAGATTGAAGGATTGGAGGACATCTATTCCATCTCTTGTAAACATGCTGCCGCCAACTGGAGAAATAGTTGATTGATAATTCACGAACGCTTCGTTAGAGTGACAGATATATTGTACTGTAGTACAGTCATGGTTTTATCGTGTTCGTCGGCGTATGAATATAAATGAACATATCTCTATTCATTAAGAGAGTAAATATACACTCTATCACCCAATAAATAGTTCCGCCTTAATTAACTCCTGTGGAAGTCGTGATAGCGCAGTGGATGCGCGTTCGCTTCAGGTGCGAAAGGTCCGGAGTTCGAACCCATCTGGAGCCGTTACGAATGTGCCCTTACGCAAGGCATTTAAATTCCACATGTATCTTCTCTCTCCCTCGTGGCGATGGCTTCCACCAGGAGTGAGTTCTCGAGAGTGATTGATATAAGTTGTAAGAACTTGTTTTGCAATCGAGCTAAAATAAATTTGTATTAACTAACTCCTAGTAGGCATTATGATATAACATAATCGCCGTATACTATGGACATGAACTGTGGATATATGACCTGTTATGGACATGAACTGTGGATATATGGCCTGTTGTGGACATGAACTGTGGATACATGGCCTGTTGTGGACATGAACTGTGGATATATGACCTGTTATGGACATGAACTGTGGATATATGACATGCTATGGACATGAACTGTGGATATATGACCTGTTGTGGACATGAACTGTGGATACATGGCCTGTTGTGGACATGAACTGTGGATATATGACCTGTTATGGACATGAACTGTGGATATATGACATGTTATGGACATGAACTGTGGATATATGACATGTTGTGGAACTTATACAGGATCATGCTGAACGCCACACCGTTTAATTAACTTTAAGGGCTTGCCACACCCACATGTCCTGGCATGGCGTTCGTATCGCGACAGAGAAAAGTTAATAAAACGTGGCGAAGACTCCACGAACGCAAACGAACATCCTGTCACATTTTTGCGTCCTCCATGACGTCATAAAAAGTAGTTTTTGCAATCAAGCAGATCATAGTTTGATGATGTTTTACCGTAGAACAAGAGACTGTTTGCATTTCTTATTGTGATTGTGTGTTTATTTGAAAAAGACATTTTGTGAATTTATTGCAGTATTAATTGCTGCAATGAGTTAGTGAGTAAACAGTCCTACATGTCAGCTAGGATCCCTACGCGTTCCATTTTGAACAGGTGTTCGTTTACATTGGGAAATTGTGAAAAACATTCATGGTGATGCCGAGTCCAACTATTTAGACATGAAAAATGTGACATTTTACTATCCAGGCATTTTTCAAAGTCTAAACGCTAAACCCAAATTACGCGTAGCATATTTTATATTCTAAAAAGTCGTTTTTATAAATTAAAATTGCTAACAAGATGAACACACATACCGTTGTTTGAATTCTACATAGTCTATAACGTTTCTTGACACAATATTATACACGACATCAACGTTTAAATTTCATGGAAGAATTTCACCATTCCATTTCGTCCATTTTGAATTGTTTGGTTATTACGAAAAGCCAAAATAGAAATCATTGGACGAAATTGCTTTGAAGATTTATCTCCTGAGCCATTACGGTGAACCAACTAAGATTTCGTTCAATATCCAATTGTTCATACGCATGCAATGTATTAACACATAATTAATAATAATACTAATAATAATAATAATAAAGACTTTATTTAACGAGAGTACTCATTTAACAAAAGTTAATCTACCATGATTCATTCGGATTTCTTATGCTCAGAAAAGGTGGCAGAATCTCACATGTCGACTTCAAACAGCTAAATGATATGTACAACGGTAAGACAATACATGTACATTTGAAACGTTCTTAATATCTATATTTATTATTATTCTTAACACCAATGCACACATTTAAATTCCACGTTGCCTTTTCTCTCTCACTCATGGCGATGGATTCCATTAGGAATGAGGTATCAAGAGTGATTAATATAAGTTGTAAGAACTTGCTTCGCAATCGAGCTAAAATAAATTTGTATAAACTAAACATTTATAACTACTCATATCCGGAAAGCTTCAACATATTGGTCAGAAATCCCGCCATCGGATCAGGGCGGAAAGTGCTATGCGAAAATGAGGTTCAACGATAAGACCTCTAAATAACAGAAAACAATAATTTATGTAGAGGTCTTATATGTAGAACTAGGTGATGTCATGACTTACTGGTGTCTATCATCAACCAGAAACCATGGAGTTCACAGTAGGGTAGTGCATGTGCTATACGTGGATTCTTGTAATGGATAGTTCATCTATTTACCATAGCACGAAGAAGGAGAAAATACACTGATGTGCATCCTGGGGTTGTGTGTGTTTTTACGTTTATTTATCGTCGCTACCGGTTGCCCATATGAGCGACGCCTCCTGAAGATATTAGTCATTTTAGATTTTGGAGGATAGTGCAATGATACAGACAGAGACCCATTCCAGAGTCTATGCTGGTTCTTTTACGTGCACGGTGTAAAGCACCGACACGAGACCTCGGTTTAACGTCCCATCTGAAAGACTGTTAATTTTATTAAGGTCAGACGGGGGATCGAACCTGCGATCCCTGGATTACCAGTCCAGTGTGTTGCCACTTGACTACAGATCTGTCTGTATCCTGGGGTTCTTAAGACATATATAAGGTTGTATATACGTAAATAGGCAGAAGTGCATCCGCGGTCCAAATGTAGTCTCAATAACTAATATAGTTCATTTTTCTATTTGGTAAAAATGCATTTTCATGACAGGCAGTGTATAGTTTTTGTGTTTTTTGAGAAATTATGTGACTTGAGAAGACTTCAGACTAGTTGATGTATAGAAAAGATGTGGTATAACAATTCAGGCCATTGCAAAATGAAGGTTGGTATACTGTATTATTTGGCGGAGGAATACAGTGTGTAAACACAGTGACGTTATTCACAGGTGAGCACTGGCTGTGGAAAACATTATAATTGGAAGAGTTTTGCTCTTTTAGAGTTTTATTTGAATACCTCTTCACATTGGATGTGGTATGAGAAGAAATGAAAGATTGGAAATATAAATGAACAGACTGTATGTTTTTATTTTTTACTATGTATTTAATAGGCGATTTATTTGTTGTTTACAACCATAAGACGTGGTCATGACGTAGGATAATCGCCATCCGATTGCCGGTCATCCATCATACTGAGTATGTGCCATGTTCTATCCCGTCCTTAGCCCGTACACGAACAATATATCCCGTCCTCAGCCCGTACACGAACAGTATAGCTCGTCCTTAGCCCGTACACGAACAGTATATCCCGTCCTCAGCCCGTACACGAACAGTATATCCCGTCCTCAGCCCGTACACGAACAGTATATCCCGTCCTTAGCCCGTACACGAACTGTATATCCCGTCCTCAGCCCGTACACGAACAGTATATCCCGTCCTTAGCCCGTACACGAACAGTATATCCCGTCCTCAGCCCGTACAGTCCGCACGATGTAGTAGTGGTACGGACGTAATTACAACACACTGAGGTCGACACATGTACTAGGTGATAACGGCATAGACGTAGGCGACGCTGGGGAGACGCGCAGTCCACATGTATACACGTGCTTACAGTTGTTACTACGTCACTCTCGTCGGTTTCCGAGGTGTCTGTATGTCAACGCCGTTCGAGTAACGTTTGTACGGAGTTCACAAATAGTCATTTTATTCAGTTCTGGTCAGAACGCGGTAGCTCGGCGTTTGTTTTGAACAGTCCTAAGCAATCGTGACGGCTTTGCGCTCAATGAAGTTAGATTAACTAAGAATAGTCTACAAATATATAGGCACACATGTGAGATATAGGCCTAACGGTAAATATGTACAATAACTCGTGTTATTCAGGATACACTAGTTGTATTACGCATGAATGTTATGAATAGTTATGTCAACAAACCGCGTATACGACGTTTGTTTATTAGTTGAAATACTCAGTATTTGAGGCAAAAATATGGAAATAATTATACCATATAATAGGAAAATACATTCTGTAGAAATGTGTGTTTTCACTGATGTAGTGTCGTTTTAAATAATACTTCTTAATTGTATAGTTAGATACTTTTAAATGAGTATTAGCTTGATCTTGCTTTGAGGCATTGACTTATTCATATTAGCTTTCTGTGTTCATACGTGAACACTTATTCGATCGTTCACTTAAACAAACATCTATTTTTTATAAATAAAATTAAATTTTAGGCTATTAGGTTTTTAAGATAGAAAACGATGCAATCGTCCGCTAAATGACGCTATAACGTCATGTTTAGACTACCAAAAATGACGTCATAAAAGACGACATAAATACGTCACTGAGAGCTTGAGTTTGGTACCATACTTGCAAAGCAATGAGAAATAAAATGTGTTATTCCACTGGTTTTAGCTGCTTTAATATAATAATATTAATAATAATAATAATAATAATAAAGACTTTATTTAACGAGAGAACTCATTTGAACAATTAAATCAATCTACCATGGGGCCCTCGACAAATTAAAACATGAAATAGCACAATAAAACATGTAAACAGTAACCAGTAAATCTTTCATAGGAAATACGATATAATATAATATAAGCTGCAAGAACTAATACTTATATTCATGTAGGCCTATATATGTATATTATCGGTATATTAGGTTATTGGTCTGTTCTTTGCATCACATAATATATAAAACTTTGAAGTGTGGAACAAAATGTGCTGTTTTGATGTGACAATGGAGGGAATTCCACAAGTGTGACCCTGAATATATGAAATATTTCCTAAAAACTTAATATAATGCCTGATACTGATATAGCAGACAACCCAGATATAATGCATACTCCTGCTTCATATAATAATATTCATTCTACTTCAAACACGAAACATGTTGAAATAAACGCCACTTTTGAAAACGAGCGTCCGGCACATGATCGATTTACTGCTGTTAGACGAGAGAACGAGGTCTCCTAGTTTATAGACAGTATCGATCCAGATACTAATGAACTGAATTTACGTGACTATTTAAAACATGGCAGCAAAGATGCAACTAACATTACTAGAATAGAATATGTTTTACTGTAAAATCGGCAATAATCTTGCCTTTGGCAATACAATATACATGCATAATGTTATATACATGGCATGAGGAACACAATGTAATATATATTCTAACACGACCCAGCTAATAACATACTTGTAGAGTAAACTCTACCTTGGGTTATTCTGCGATATACCTACCTACCGTGTTTTGGCTCTTCCATTTATACAATGCGTGTAAAGTTTTATGAATGAAAGTCACGTGATGTTTGTAAATACTACCGTGGGAATTAGCGGAAGTGAGCTATTTTTAGAATCAGATAATCTCTTGTCCGTCTTATTTTTCTGTTAAGTAACGTTTCAGTTACTATTCTGTACAGTTTTATTTGACAAATTAAATAAAATTATTGATCAGTTACAACTTTTGTTCATGTATGCACTAGATTGATATTTTCCATTAAAAATAAGGTCATCACCCCTTACGCGGGAGGAAATTTCGAAAGCCAAATGCAGCGGAGTAGCACCACGTTTGAAGAATATACTCCTTTGATTCTCGTCTAAAATTAGTAGAAGTAAGTCGTGTTAGAATCGAAATAATAAGTATCAACCGTAGTATATCGCAGAATAACCCGAGTTTGAAGTTCGTATGCGTAGAAATATATCACGAAAGCCTCGGCCTTCGTGATATATTTCTACGCATAAGAACTTCAAACTCGGGTTATTCTGCGACATACCACGGTTGATACTTATTACTTCTTAAATATAATACTAATATTTAAAGCAACGATAAAGCAGCTAAGAAGTTATATTGTCAAAAAGCGAAACCAATTCGTCTTGTTGTGATAATACATAGTATGCTATAGCATCAATGTAATGCCGTTATGTTGGTATAAATGTTTCATATAATGATTACTATGTTATGATGATGGCGTCAGCAGTGTCACCGAGCTGACACACGCTTAAAAGGCCCTGGGTACACCCAACTGCCAAAATAGACATTATATAGACGTGATCTTAGTAGAAACCACAACCAGCAGCACAGCAAATTAATAGAATTGTTATTCTTGGAGATAGCGAAAATATTTGCATCTGATCCATTACCTACACGGAAATCGTGTATTTCTTCGAACAAATGACTGTCCGATTAGCGCAGTGGTTAGAGCGCTCGCATTTCACAAATGCAACCCGGTTTCGATCCTCGGACCAGGCAGTATGTGAGATTGTACGGTGATCGCCAGATCGGACAGGTGGATTTTCTCCGGGTATGGTTTTCTCCCCACACGAATGACCATACTTACGTTTTCATCCGCGCCAACGAGAGTGATTAATATAAGTTGTTAACACTTGTTTCGCAATACTTATATAATAAATAATAGAAAGTTTAAATGAACAAATGTACAGTGTCAGATATAAACACACATCAACGGAGACCTTTCAACAGGCACAATTATAATATTGACACATTCGAAAATAAATCGCCTGACGCAATTGCAGCTGCTCTCAGTCCAAATGTGCGCAACTAATATTACCCCCATGGGAATAAATTTAACCAGTTGCAAACCATATTGGAGCATTTCAATGATAGAATCATATAAATAATTAACGTGTCTATATATGCACGGGATTGCAGAGGGATGCCCAAGTGCACCATAACTCAATACAATGCAAAGAATAACATTGTAACTTATGAATCATACAACACTGCAGAAACAGAACTACCACTTAATACAGACGGATCTGTAGTCCAGTGGTAACACACTAGACTGGTAATCCAGGGATCGCAGGTTCGATCCCCCGTCTGACCCTAATACAATTAACAGTCTTTCAGATGGGACGTTAAACCGAGGTCTCGTGTCGGAGCTGTACACCGTGCACGTAAAAGAACCAGAGGAGACTCTGGAATGGATCTCTGTCTGTATCATTGCACTATCCTCCAACATCTAAAATGACCAATCTCTCCAGGAGGCGTCGCTCATATGGGCAACCGGTAGCGACGATAAATAAACGTAAAACACACGATCATTTACTTTGGAGAAGGCTTCGAACAAATAAAAACATAAACTAAATTATGAATGCAGAGTTAAATGTTGGTAAGATTCTCTTTACCGATGAGAGAATTGTAGAAGTCTTAAAACCCATTACAAGTATAAATGGTACCGCGCATGAACACCGTAAATAATTCACTTGCTGATCTCTGTGTGATTAAAGCGCCAGAGTCATAGTTTGTATGAAAATCGCAAGGACGAGGTTAGTAAGATTTTAAAATCCCTGAAAATGCAACATATCCATGTTAAGAGAGAATGTAGTATATGGCACTACTTCTCTGTGCAAAGCTATTATAGCGCCGTTAAAAGCAATTACTTATTCAACATGAAATTATCCCAAACAAATGGAAGTCGTGATAGCGCAGTGCGAAACGCCCGGAGTTCGAGCCCCCGCTGGAGCCGTTACGATTGTGCACTTAGGCAAGGCATTTAAATTCCACTTTGCCTCTTCTCTCTCCCTCGTGGCGATGGATTCCATCAGGAATGAGGTCTCGAGAGTGATTAATATAAGTTGTAAGAACTTGTTTCGCAATGGAGCTAAAATAAATTTGTATAAACGAAACAAATGAAAAGTGGCCTTATATAAACGTGGTGGCAAAAGTAAGTCCAACACATACAATGTCAGGCCTACCTAATTCCTATTCTTACCCTGCCTAAATAAATAAATTATTCGGAGAAAATCCTGCTCGATCGTTTGCAAGCTCTCTTGGCAGTTAATGCACTGCACTGTCATGCCTTTTGCCCAACAGTACAGTTTTCAAGATGGACACAGTTGTATCATTCCTACATTAAAGCGACATTACATCGCAACGAGCATATACAATGCATTTTTTGACGTATAAATGCGTTGCTACTACAAATTCTTCCGAATACATTCTAACACTAACATTGAATCAATTAAGTGTTTTTGTGATCTACAAACTTTCGAAATTGAAAGTAGGATTTCATATAACGATCAACCACGCTCCTGAAATGACGTTTGTTTGTCATCGGAGTCAATACTAAACACGAGATAATGCCGTTTAAAGATAATTTAACTAAGACTAGTCTACACATAAATATACATAGGCACACATGTGAGATATAACGGTACATATGTACCATAAATCGTGTTATTCAGGATACACGAGTTGTATTATGCATGAATGTCGACACTATTTACATTATTTTGTTATGTTAACAAACCGCGTACACGACGTTTGCTTATTAGTTGAAATACTCAGTATGTGAGGCAAATATTTGGAAAACAATATAGATCTAATAGGAAAATACATTCTGTAGAAATTTGCGTTTTCACTAATGTAGTGTCGCTTTAAATTTACAAGAAACGATTTACAACAATATTGAGCGCACATCTGATGCCCACACGGCAACATATTTTTATTTTAAAGGAACATCGGATGTCGTGTGATTATTCTTTAAACTAGGCAGTATTTGTATCACGGGTAAACGTGTGGTTATTCTTTAAACTAGACAGTATTTGTACCACGGGTAAATGTGTGGTTATTCTTTAAACTAGGCAGTATTTGTATCACGGGTAAACGTGTGGTTATTCTTTAAACTAGACAGTATTTGTACCACGGGTAAATGTGTGGTTATTCTTTAAACTAGGCAGTATTTGTATCACGGGTAAACGTGTGGTTATTCTTTAAACTAGACAGTATTTGTACCACGGGTAAATGTGTGGTTATTCTTTAAACTAGGCAGTATTTGTATCACGGGTAAACGTGTGGTTATTCTTTAAACTAGACAGTATTTGTACCACGGGTAAATGTGTGGTTATTCTTTAAACTAGGCATTATTTGTATCACGGGTAAACGTGTGGTTATTCTTTAAACTAGACAGTATTTGTACCACGGGTAAATGTGTGGTTATTCTTTAAACTAGGCAGTATTTGTATCACGGGTAAACGTGTGGTTATTCTTTAAACTAGACAGTATTTGTACCACGGGTAAATGTGTGGTTATTCTTTAAACTAGACAGTATTTGTATCACGGGTAAATGTGTGGTTATTCTTTAAACTAGGCAGTATTTGTATCGCGGGTAAACGTGTTGTTATTCTTTAAACTAGACAGTATTTGTAGCACGGGTAAACGTGTGGTTATTCTTTAAACTAGGCAGTATTTGTATCACGGGTAAACGTGTGGTTATTCTTTAAACTAGGCAGTATTTGTATCACGGGTAAACGTGTGGTTATTCGTTAAACTAGGCAGTATTTGTATCACGGGTAAACGTGTGGTTATTCTTTAAACTAGACAGTATTTGTAGCACGGGTAAACGTGTGGTTATTCTTTAAACTAGACAGTATTTATATCACGGGTAAACGTGTGGTTATTCTTTAAACTAGACAGTATTTATATCACGGGTAAACGTGTGGTTATTCTTTAAACTAGACAGTATTTATATCACGGGTAAACGTGTGGTTATTCTTTAAACTAGACAGTATTTGTACACGGGTAAACGTGTGGTTATTCTTTAAACTAGACAGTATTTGTAGCACGGGTAAACGTGTGGTTATTCTTTAAACTAGACAGTATTTGTAGCACGGGTAAATGTGTGGTTATTCGTTAAACTAGGCAGTATTTGTATCACGGGTAAACGTGTGGTTATTCTTTAAACTAGGCAGTATTTGTATCGCGGGTAAATGTGTGGTTATTCTTTAAACTAGACAGTATTTGTACCACGGGTAAATGTGTGGTTATTCTTTAAACTAGACAGTATTTGTACCACGGGTAAATGTGTGGTTATTCTTTAAACTAGGCAGTATTTGTATCACGGGTAAACGTGTGGTTATTCTTTAAACTAGGCAGTATTTATATCACGGGTAAACGTGTGGTTATTCTTTAAACTAGACAGTATTTGTATCGCGGGTAAATGTGTGGTTATTCTTTAAACTAGACAGTATTTGTACCACGGGTAAATGTGTGGTTATTCTTTAAACTAGACAGTATTTGTACCACGGGTAAATGTGTGGTTATTCTTTAAACTAGGCAGTATTTGTATCACGGGTAAACGTGTGGTTATTCTTTAAACTAGGCAGTATTTATATCACGGGTAAACGTGTGGTTATTCTTTAAACTAGACAGTATTTGTATCGCGGGTAAATGTGTGGTTATTCTTTAAACTAGACAGTATTTGTACCACGGGTAAATGTGTGGTTATTCTTTAAACTAGACAGTATTTGTACCACGGGTAAATGTGTGGTTATTCTTTAAACTAGGCAGTATTTGTATCACGGGTAAACGTGTGGTTATTCTTTAAACTAGGCAGTATTTGTATCACGGGTAAACGTGTGGTTATTCTTTAAACTAGCAGTATTTGTATCACGGGTAAACGTGTGGTTATTCGTTAAACTAGGCAGTATTTGTATCACGGGTAAACGTGTGGTTATTCGTTAAACTAGGCAGTATTTGTATCACGGGTAAACGTGTGGTTATTCGTTAAACTAGGCAGTATTTGTATCACGGGTAAACGTGTGGTTATTCGTTAAACTAGGCAGTATTTGTATCACGGGTAAACGTGTGGTTATTCGTTAAACTAGGCAGTATTTGTATCACGGGTAAACGTGTGGTTATTCGTTAAACTAGGCAGTATTTGTATCACGGGTAAACGTGTGGTTATTCGTTAAACTAGGCAGTATTTGTATCACGGGTAAACGTGTGGTTATTCGTTAAACTAGGCAGTATTTGTATCACGGGTAAACGTGTGGTTATTCTTTAAACTAGGCAGTATTTGTATCACGGGTAAACGTGTGGTTATTCGTTAAACTAGACAGTATTTGTATCACGGGTAAACGTGTGGTTATTCGTTAAACTAGGCAGTATTTGTATCACGGGTAAACGTGTGGTTATTCGTTAAACTAGGCAGTATTTGTATCACGGGTAAACGTGTGGTTATTCGTTAAACTAGGCAGTATTTGTATCACGGGTAAACGTGTGGTTATTCGTTAAACTAGGCAGTATTTGTATCACGGGTAAACGTGTGGTTATTCGTTAAACTAGGCAGTATTTGTATCACGGGTAAACGTGTGGTTATTCTTTAAACTAGGCAGTATTTGTATCACGGGTAAACGTGTGGTTATTCGTTAAACTAGGCAGTATTTGTATCACGGGTAAACGTGTGGTTATTCGTTAAACTAGGCAGTATTTGTATCACGGGTAAACGTGTGGTTATTCGTTAAACTAGGCAGTATTTGTATCACGGGTAAACGTGTGGTTATTCGTTAAACTAGGCAGTATTTGTATCACGGGTAAACGTGTGGTTATTCGTTAAACTAGGCAGTATTTGTATCACGGGTAAACGTGTGGTTATTCGTTAAACTAGGCAGTATTTGTATCACGGGTAAACGTGTGGTTATTCGTTAAACTAGGCAGTATTTGTATCACGGGTAAACGTGTGGTTATTCGTTAAACTAGGCAGTATTTGTATCACGGGTAAACGTGTGGTTATTCGTTAAACTAGGCAGTATTTGTATCACGGGTAAACGTGTGGTTATTCGTTAAACTAGGCAGTATTTGTATCACGGGTAAACGTGTGGTTATTCGTTAAACTAGGCAGTATTTGTATCACGGGTAAACGTGTGGTTATTCGTTAAACTAGGCAGTATTTGTATCACGGGTAAACGTGTGGTTATTCGTTAAACTAGGCAGTATTTGTATCACGGGTAAACGTGTGGTTATTCGTTAAACTAGGCAGTATTTGTATCACGGGTAAACGTGTGGTTATTCGTTAAACTAGGCAGTATTTGTATCACGGGTAAACGTGTGGTTATTCGTTAAACTAGGCAGTATTTGTATCACGGGTAAACGTGTGGTTATTCGTTAAACTAGGCAGTATTTGTATCACGGGTAAACGTGTGGTTATTCGTTAAACTAGGCAGTATTTGTATCACGGGTAAATGTGTGGTTATTCGTTAAACTAGGCAGTATTTGTATCACGGGTAAATGTGTGGTTATTCGTTAAATTAGGCAGTATTTGTATCACGGGTAAACGTGTGGTTATTCGTTAAACTAGGCAGTATTTGTATCACGGGTAAATGTGTGGTTATTCGTTAAACTAGGCAGTATTTGTATCACGGGTAAATGTGTGGTTATTCTTTAAAGCAATTCAATACAATGCTCATGCCAGCCCCTAGTTGTTCTATACCCTTGCTGCTTTCAAACTATTAACCCAACTTATTTTTCATTACTTTCTTATATCTATGCTTTTAACTACTCATATGTTTTAACTTCTTTGCGGTTTTTGACGCGCAACATCTACAGCCCGCCGTGAGGTGTTTGACATTACAGATAAACGTCAACCATTTTTTATATGAAACAAGGCGTCCGCCAGGGAGGCACTGAGACTGGCATGTTGTCCACTCCTTTCCGCATAGTGTGTATCAATACACTATATAATTATGTATCTGATGTGTGTATTTTGTCAACAAAATATGGACACCCTTCGTTTGCAGACGCTAATATTATGCTAATCGCTAGTTCACCTACAGAGTTGCAGAGTCTAGTCGATATAGTCTATTGTTTTGTTTGCATATGATAGTGTAGCACCGCCATTCAGAAATCCTCCACTATCACCTTCTCAATGAAAGTATAACATCCAGCTCTATGTACCATGTGCCTTGAAAACTTGCTAGACCAGGTTAATAGCACCGCCATTCAGAAATCCCGCACTATCACCTCAATGAAAGTAAAACATCTCGCTCTCTGCATCATGTGCCTTGAAAACTTGCTAGAACAGGTTAATAGGACCGCCATTCAGAAATCCCGCACTATCACCTTCTCAATGAAAGTAAAACATCTAGCTCTCTGTACGTACCATGTGCCTTGAAAACTTGCTTGAACAGGTTAATAGCACCGCCATTCAGAAATCCCGCACTATCACCTTCTCAATGAAAGTAAAACATCTCGCTCTCTGCATCATGTGCCTTGAAAACTTGCTAGAACAGGTTAATAGGACCGCCATTCAGAAATCCCGCACTATCACCTTCTCAATGAAAGTAAAACATCCCGCTCTCTGCATCATGTTCCTTGAAAACTTGCTAGAACAGGTTAATACTATAATTCATTAAGGTATAAGGCAAGCATGTCCTTAAACATTCCTATTTCTAAACGTTGTCAGAAAACATCTTGGATATAGAGTACATCCACATGGACTTAATTCTCTGGTCGCCGCATGTGTACAAGGAACTTGTCGTCGAGATAGCTCTGTACAGATCGGAACTATGGAACAATATGACGACTGCAGACGTAATGGTATTATGTCGTCTGCAACATTTCATTTATAAATTGATACAATGTTTACATATACTAACTAGATCAGAAATATCTAAATGAATGTCATGGTGATATCGACTTGGTGCGGATATTGACAGACGAAAGCTAATATTTTAGTAACAAAATAAGGTCCTTCTGTTGGATTCAACATAGAAACGTTCTACCTTCATATTTATAGTAGAGCTATATAGTATAGTACTGGCTCCGGGGTTATAAAACATTTCTCAAATCTCAAACTCAGACTCAAGTGGTATGATTGGTTTAGTTCGAGATTTTATCCTGTCTCAACCATTCAGAATTTGAACTTGAAAACAAGTTGTATAACATCTAGGTCTGGATTATTACATGTTTAATAGAGTCATGTACCACTGGATTATTACATGTTTAATAGAGTCATGTAGAACTGGATTATTACATGTTTAATAGAGTCATGTAGAACTGGATTATTACATGTTTAATAGAGTCATGTAGATCTGGATTATTACATGTTTAATATAGTCATGTAGATCTGGATTATTACATGTGTAATAGAGTCATGTACCACTGTATTATTACATGTTTAATAGAGTCATGTAATGTTTAATAGAGTCATGTATAACTGGATTATTACATATTTAATAGAGTCATGTACCACTGGATTATTACATGTTTAATAGAGTCATGTAATGTTTAATAGAGTCATGTAGAACTGGATTATTACATGTTTAATAGAGTCATGTATAACTGGATTATTACATATTTAATAGAGTCATGTACCACTGGATTATTACATGTTTAATAGAGTCATGTAATGTTTAATAGAGTCATGTAGAACTGGATTATTACATGTTTAATAGAGTCATGTAGAACTGGATTATTACATGTTTAATAGAGTCATGTATAACTGGATTATTACATATTTAATAGAGTCATGTACCACTGGATTATTACATGTTTAATAGAGTCATGTAATGTTTAATAGAGTCATGTAGAACTGGATTATTACATGTTTAATAGAGTCATGTAGAACTGGATTATTACATGTTTAATAGAGTCATGTAATGTTTAATAGAGTCATGTATAACTGCATTATTACATGTTTAATAGAGTCATGTAGATCTGGATTATTACATGTTTAATAGAGTCATGTAATGTTTAATAGAGTCATGTACCACTGGATTATTACATGTTTAATAGAGTCATGTAGAACTGGATTATTACATGTTTAATAGAGTCATGTACCACTGGATTATTACATGTTTAATAGAGTCATGTACCACTGGATTATTACATATTTAATAGAGTCATGTACCACTGGATTATTACATGTTTAATAGAGTCATGTAGAACTGGATTTTTTTTCTCTCTAAGCCTTTCCATTTCTGTGTTAATATTGAATGTTATTAACCATCTCCGCACTGAATTTTTCGCATACTGACATATGTCAAGATAGATAGATAGATAGGTACTGTATATAATTCGCCAATATAAATACTTATACTTGACATTAACAACTAAACCCCTTTCTCCATGTTTCTATGTTTTATTTGAATTATTGGCCCAACTACAATGTTTAGAAATATAGACTTGAGTTTGAATTGGCATGGCTAATTAATTCATCTCTAAAGTAATTGATTATAGATTTAATTGTATGTAACCAATATTGACAATAAGAAACGGACACTTTATTTCTCTATTGTACACAATTATATTTTGAGTTAATATCTGTGTGTGTTTTACGTTTATTTATCGTCGCTACCGGTTGCGCATATGAGCGACGCCTCCTGGAGAGATTAGTCATTTTAGATGTTGGAGGATAGTGCAATGATACAGACAGAGACCCATTCCAGAGTCTCCTCTGGTTCCCATCTGAAAGACGGTTCATTTTATTATGGTCAGACGGTGGATTACCAATCCAATGTGTTAACCACTGGACCACATATCTGTATGTGGTTAATATGTAGTGTTTAGTAGACTATTATATACATAAGCTATGCAGAAGGAGCACAGCTTCTGATGACATAGTTAACCTTGATTTGATCGCGAAATTAACTGATGGTAAGAAACAATTTCCATTTACACAAACAATCAAATAACATATAATTTTATATGAAACACCAAAATATACACAACACATAAATGTGGAAACTATTAATATACAGTCAAACCTGTCCTAAGCAGCCAGTCAAGGGAATCGCAGAAAGTGGCTGCTTAGCACAGGTGGCTGCTTAATAGAGGTCAAATGCATAGTAAAACAACATATTGGGAATCTGGAAACTGGCTGCTTAATACAGGTTGGCTGCTTAATAGAGGTGACCACTAACACAGGTGTGACTGTAAAGTGTTTTGTCATTTATGGTCGATATTGTGTTGTGTAAAATAATATATCTTTCAAGAGCTTCATTAATTAACCAATGCATACATCACTAAGCTCAAGTTTCTATTGGGCCAATACTGATATTTAATTTACAGAAAATGAAGCCCATCGGCCATACTCTAGTTCTCTATTTGCAATGTATTTGTTCTGAGTCAATAGTTGACATATATTAGAGGTTATTCCGCCTTTAATGTAGATGGTGACAATCTTCTAAGCTTTCCTCACAAACGTTATTAATATTTCTGTTACATGCATCTGCAAAAAATGTCTTTGGAACGTAAATCAGGAATTTACGCTTAGAAAGTAGTAGAACTCACCTAGATGGTCGATAACGAATATATCATAACTTCATAAATACAATGATATGCATAGAGTTAGTGAAAGAAATTTCCATCTCCCGCTGTTTTCCAACAGTGAAAGTTGGCATTTTCTCTGTCACTGCTAGAGCTTCCTATTCCTCCGCGGTTAGATTTTGTATTTTAGCTATTTTCGGATTATCATTCACAGTTAATTCTAAAGTAATATATTTTAATGAATGTCATGCGTTGTCTGTAGTTTTTAATTTTAACAGCAAATATAAACAAACTTGAAAAGCAAACTATTTCTTACAGCAGAAGTGGTTGTGCGGTTATGTATTGCAGTGCAATGAGGCTCCCGACGTATATTTAGACAAATTTATTTTTAGCTCGATTGCGAAACAAGTTATTTCAACTTATATAAATCACTCTCGAGACCTCATTCCTGATGGAATCCATCACCACGAGGGAGAGAGAAGAGGCAATGTGGAATGTAAATGCCTTGCTTAAGGGCACAATCGTAACGGCTCCAGTGGGGCTCGAACTCCGGACCTTTCGCACCTGAAGCGAACACTTCCACTGCGCTATCACGACTTCCACTTGGCCCGACGTGGCAGTTAAAATGAATTAAATTTGATACCAACTATTATAATTATTAGTAACAATCATTGGAAATCATAAAAGACACAGAATAGTTGTGTTTATTAGTGTAAGATAGGATTTTATTTCATGGTCATGATCACCGAAATATGTATCTATCAGCTAAATCCACTTGTGGAAATACAAATTGCGGTGACCACTCGATGAAAATAAAAATCCTATCTTACACTAATAAACACAACTATCCTCTATATAGTTAACCGGACTTTCTTTGGGTACGTGTATTTATCGTCGGCCCCTGATTAATCGGGGCTCCAGAAACATAATAGTATCTTAATTTGTTGGATGATAATGTAAGATACACAAGCTGCTACAAGGCCATAGGCATCTCTGCTTCTTTTAGATGGCCGATGTATATCACCAATACATCGGTTTATTGACCCATCTGAAACACTGTTAATATTAGTAGAGTCAAACGATGGATCGCGGATTTGTGGAGGTCGTGATAGCGCAGTGGATGAGCGTTCGTTTCAGGTGCGAAAGTATTCATATACTATTATAGTACATATTATGTGTAAAACAGTACTATGTTCCCTTTCATCTGTTCGTTTTGTTTTCAATTTACTGTGTTTATTATGTGCATGTATCTCGTCATATAGTGGAATAAAAAAATATATACCTAGCTATCTATCTTTCAAATCTTTCAAAGTGGAAGTCGTGATAGCGCAGTGGATGCACTTTCGCTTCAGGTGCGAAAGGTCCGGAGTTCCAGCCCCGCTGGAGCCGTTACGATTGTGCCCTTAGGCAAGACAATTAAACTCCACGTTGCTTCTTCTCTCCCTCGTGGTGATGGATTCCATCAGGAATGAGGTCTCGAGAGTGATTTATATAAGTTGTAAGAACTTGTTTAGCAATCGAGCTAAAATGATTTTACGATGGATCGAGCCTTCTACCCCTGGATTCTCAGTTGAACTGATTTGGGTACGTAATAAATACAAGGACACGAGATCATGACGACATTAGCAATAATACATCACGCATACAATCTAGCGTATCTATAGCACGTCCTACCCATCACTGTATCTGGCATTAGGTCAATAGGAGAAAATAACATAACATTCTTTTGCCTGGGAAAATATCTCATCATAAAACAAATGGAATGAACTCTTATCATGTTGTGAAGTATGAACACTCATTTGAATGTATTGAAAAACGTTATCAAAATTTAGTTATTACAGCTTGTCTCTTCAAATCCTTATATTTCATTATGCCCTCCTTGACTCTGTATAAACTTGACGAGTATTGTATATTAAGGTATACGACCTGGTGAAAATAAAAGCATGCGAGTATGAATACAGTTTTCCTGATTGTAACTTGTCAAATAAAATTTAACATGTGGGCGTCCGTTGTCCAGTGGTATAGAGTCGGATTTGGAATGAAACGGTCCCGGGCTCGCTACTTGGTCAAGCCTAGTATAGTGTTATTGAGCATGCCACCTCACACACATTGCTTAATACTGGTTAACCACTTAGGTCGGCTAAGCCTGCTCAGAAAAAAAACATGCATAGATCCGCGCAAGGGGTTTGACATTTATGGAACAAACATATACCACAATGGTCTGCAATACTTTATATGTACATATCGTACTCTACAAAAGGACATTTTGTAACACACTATATGGATGCTCTTCTCTTCTGATTGAAAAACAATAGCTGTTTTGAATTAAATAGCCATTATAACATACCTTGTTTTTCCGTTCTCACATGAGGATGACGATTGATTTTATTCCGTAATCGTGTTATGTTGTATTACACAGTGATCACCGCACAGCCACAATTTAATTTGCTGTGATACAAGCTGTCAGTAACATATCGGTTACATACATCCGTGCCATCCCGCACAAACTTATCAATCAGTGTCCACTGCTTCTTATCCAATGATTCTGAGAAATTCCCGAGCACTCTTCACAGTTGTTCAACAACCAATAAATGTATACGGTGCCTGCAATGATAGAACACTAAGTCTTACTGGAATACCAAGAGAATACGCCGATGCATTAGAAGTTGTTGTGCGTTGTCCATTGCCGTGTAAGACTAGTGTTCAGTTTGCACTTACGTACTATCGGCTTGTTTAAAGCGACACTACATTAGTGAAAACGCAAATTTCTACAGAATGTATTTTCCTATTATATGGTATAGTTCGTGTTCGTAATCGCACATCGTACCTAAAAAAACATTGGATATATGTCAGTTAATTACCTAATACAACATGGGATACATACCAGTCATGTTCATGTTCATAATCGCACGTCGTACCTAAAAAAAACATTGGATATATGCCAGTCAAGTACCTAATACAACATGGGATACATGCCATACAAGTTCATGTTCGTAATCGCACGTCGTACCTAATACAACATGGGATACATGCCAGTCAAGTACCTAATAAAACATGGAATACATACCAGTCAAGTACCTAATACAACATGGGATACATGCCAGTCAAATTCATGTTCATAATCGCACGTCGTACCTAATGCAACATGGGATACATGCCAGTCAAGTTCATGTTCATAATCGCAAGTCGTACCTAATACAACATGGGGATACATACCAATCAAGTACCTAATGCAACATAGGGATACATACCAGTCAAGTACCTAATACAACATGGGGATACATACCAGTCAAGTACCTAATACAACATGGGGATACATACCAATCAAGTACATAATGCAACATGGGGATACATACCAATCAAGTACATAATACAACATGGGGATACATACCAATCAAGTACCTAATGCAACATGGGGATACATACCAATCAAGTACCTAATACAACATGGGGATACATACCAATCAAGTACCTAATACAACATGGGGATACATACCAATCAAGTACCTAATACAACATGGGGATACATGCCAGTCAAGTACCTAATACAACATGGGGATACATACCAATCAAGTACCTAATACAACATGGGGATACATGCCAGTCAAGTACCTAATACAACATGGGGATACATACCAATCAAGTACCTAATACAACATGGGGATACATGCCAGTCAAGTACCTAATACAACATGGGGATACATACCAATCAAGTACCTAATACAACATGGGGATACATGCCAGTCAAGTACCTAATACAACATGGGGATACATACCAATCAAGTACCTAATACAACATGGGGATACATGCCAGTCAAGTACCTAATACAACATGGGGATACATACCAATCAAGTACTATCAACATGGGGATACTACCAATCAAGTACCTAATACAACATGGGGATACATACCAATCAAGTACCTAATACAACATGGGATACATACCAATCAAGTACCTAATGCAACATGGGGATACATACCAATCAAGTACCTAATGCAACATGGGATACATACCAATCAAGTACCTAATACAACATGGGGATACATACCAATCAAGTACCTAATGCAACATGGGATACATACCAATCAAGTACCTAATGCAACATGGGGATACATACCAATCAAGTACCTAATACAACATGGGGATACATACCAATCAAGTACCTAATGCAACATGGGATACATACCAATCAAGTACCTAATGCAACATGGGGATACATACCAATCAAGTACCTAATACAACATGGGGATACATACCAATCAAGTACCTAATGCAACATGGGATACATACCAATCAAGTACCTAATGCAACATGGGGATACATACCAATCAAGTACCTAATACAACATGGGGATACATACCAATCAAGTACCTAATGCAACATGGGATACATACCAATCAAGTACCTAATGCAACATGGGGATACATACCAATCAAGTACCTAATACAACATGGGGATACATACCAATCAAGTACCTAATGCAACATGGGATACATACCAATCAAGTACCTAATGCAACATGGGGATACATACCAATCAAGTACCTAATACAACATGGGGATACATACCAATCAAGTACCTAATGCAACATGGGATACATACCAATCAAGTACCTGATACAACATGGGATACAACCAATCAAGACCTAATACATGGGGATACATACCAATCAAGTACCTAATACAACATGGGATACATACCAATCAAGTACCTAATGCAACATGGGGATACATACCAATCAAGTACCTAATGCAACATGGGATACATACCATCAAGTACCTAATGCAACATGGGATACATACCAATCAAGTACCTAATCAACATGGGATACATACCAATCAAGTACCTAATCACATGGGATACATACCAATCAAGTACCTAATACAACATGGGATACATACCAATCAAGACCTAATGCAACATGGGGATACATACCAATCAAGTACCTAATCAACATGGGGATACATACCAATCAAGTACCTAATACAACATGGGGATACATACCAATCAAGTACCTAATACAACATGGGATACATACCAATCAAGTACCTAATACAACATGGGGATACATACCAATCAAGTACCTAATGTAACATGGGATACATACCAATCAAGTACCTAATGCAACCTGGGGATACATACCAATCAAGTACCTAATGCAACATGGGGATACATACCAATCAAGTACCTAATACAACATGGGATACATACCAATCAAGTACCTAATGCAACATGGGCATACATACCAATCAAGTACCTAATGCAACATGGGGATACATACCAATCAAGTACCTAATGCAACATGGGGATACACACCAATCAAGTACCTAATGCAACATGGGGATACATACCAATCAAGTACCTAATACAACATGGGGATACATGCCAGTCAAGTACCTAATACAACATGGGGATACATACCAATCAAGTACCTAATACAACATGGGGATACATGCCAGTCAAGTACCTAATACAACATGGGGATACATACCAATCAAGTACCTAATACAACATGGGATACATGCCAGTCAAGTACCTAATGCAACATGGGATACATACCAATCAAGTACCTAATGCAACATGGGGATACATACCAATCAAGTACATAATGCAACATGGGGATACATACCAATCAAGTATCTAATGCAACATGGGGATACATACCAATCAAGTACCTAATACAACATGGGGATACATACCAATCAAGTACATAATGCAACATGGGGATACATACCAATCAAGTATCTAATGCAACATGGGGATACATACCAATCAAGTACCTAATGCAACATGGGGATACATACCAATCAAGTACCTAATACAACATGGGGATACATACCAATCAAGTACCTAATGCAACATGGGATACATACCAATCAAGTACCTAATGCAACATGGGGATACATACCAATCAAGTACCTAATACAACATGGGGATACATACCAATCAAGTACCTAATGCAACATGGGATACATACCAATCAAGTACCTAATGCAACATGGGGATACATACCAATCAAGTACCTAATACAACATGGGGATACATACCAATCAAGTACCTAATGCAACATGGGATACATACCAATCAAGTACCTAATGCAACATGGGGATACATACCAATCAAGTACCTAATACAACATGGGGATACATACCAATCAAGTACCTAATGCAACATGGGATACATACCAATCAAGTACCTAATGCAACATGGGGATACATACCAATCAAGTACCTAATACAACATGGGGATACATACCAATCAAGTACCTAATGCAACATGGGATACATACCAATCAAGTACCTAATGCAACATGGGGATACATACCAATCAAGTACCTAATACAACATGGGGATACATACCAATCAAGTACCTAATGCAACATGGGATACATACCAATCAAGTACCTGATGCAACATGGGGATACACACCAATCAAGTACCTAATGCAACATGGGATACATACCAATCAAGTACCTGATGCAACATGGGGATACATACCAATCAAGTACATAATACAACATGGGATACATACCAATCAAGTACCTAATGCAACATGGGGATACATACCAATCAAGTACCTAATGCAACATGGGGATACATACCAATCAAGTACCTAATGCAACATGGGGATACATACCAATCAAGTACCTAATGCAACATGGGATATATACCAATCAAGTACCTAATGCAACATGGGATACATACCAATCAAGTACCTGATACAACATGGGGATACATACCAATCAAGTACCTAATACATGGGGATACATACCAATCAAGTACCTAATACAACATGGGATACATACCAATCAAGTACCTAATACAACATGGGGATACATACCAATCAAGGACCTAATGCAACATGGGGATACATACCAGTCAAGTACCTAATACAACATGGGGATACATACCAGTCAAGTACCTAATACAACATGGGGATACATACCAATCAAGTACCTAATACAACATGGGATACATACCAATCAAGTACCTAATACAACATGGGGATACATACCAATCAAGTACCTAATGTAACATGGGATACATACCAATCAAGTACCTAATGCAACATGGGGATACATACCAATCAAGTACCTAATGCAACATGGGGATACATACCAATCAAGTACCTAATACAACATGGGATACATACCAATCAAGTACCTAATGCAACATGGGCATACATACCAATCAAGTACCTAATGCAACATGGGGATACATACCAATCATATACCTAATGCAACATGGGGATACATACCAATCAAGTACCTAATGCAACATGGGGATACATACCAATCAAGTACCTAATACAACATGGGATACATACCAATCAAGTACATACTACAATATGGGGATACATACCAGTCAAGTACCTAATGCAACATGGGGCTACATACCAATCAAGTACCTAATGCAACATGGGGATACATACCAATCAAGTACCTAATACAACATGGGATACATACCAATCAAGTACATACTACAACATGGGGATACATACCAGTCAAGTACCTAATGCAACATGGGGGCTACATACCAATCAAGTACCTAATGCAACATGGGGATACATACCAATCAAGTACCTAATGCAACATGGGGATACATACCAATCAAGTACCTAATACAACATGGGGATACATACCAATCAAGTACCTAATGCAACATGGGGATACATACCAATCAAGTACCTAATACAACATGAGGATACATACCAATCAAGTACCTAATGCAACATGGGGATACATACCAATCAAGTACCTAATACAACATGGGGATACATACCAATCAGGTACCTAATACAACATGGGGATACATACCAATCAAGTACCTAATGCAACATGGGGATACATACCAATCAAGTACCTGATGCAACATGGGGATACATACCAATCAAGTACCTAATACAACATGGGATACATACTAATCAAGTACCTAATGCAAAATGGGATACATACCAATCAAGTACCTAATGCAACATGGGATACATACCAGTCAAGTACCTAATACAACATGGGGATGCATACCAATCAAGTACCTAATACAACATGGGATACATACCAGTCAAGTACCTAATGCAACATGGGCATACATACCAATCAAGTACCTAATGCAACATGGGGATACATACCAATCAAGTACCTAATGCAACATGGGATACATACCAATCAAGTACATAATGCAACATGGGGATACATACCAATCAAGTACCTAATGCAACATGGGGATACATACCAATCAAGTACCTAATGCAACATGGGATACATACCAATCAAGTACCTAATACAACATGGGGATACACGAGTCAAGTACCTAATGCAACATGGGGATACATACCAGGTATATAAATCATATATCCAAACAGTGAGACAAACACTGAACAGTTAAGCAACACTGAATTGAATACAATAGCATGCTCACATTTAATATATAAGTGTCTCATTGCGTTTAAAATTTCACATTAGTATATGAACGATATTAGTTTTGTTTCTTTCTTTGTTTGGGGAGGGGGCGGGGTTAAAGTCGCTCCAACGGCTTAGGTCATATGGTGACTCTCCAGCTATTATTGGTAGAGGAAGACCCCGGATGCCCTTCCGTGCAGTATTACAAATAAATCGACACCCCCATTTGAGATTCGAACCTATAGCGGACGATATTAGTGGGATAAATAAGGAATATGAGATCACCTGACTTATATTTCGAACCGAATAAACAGCCACACCCAAGAACATATTAGTATGCATTACATTACAGCGGTTTAGGTTCGAATCCCACGTGGTGGTGTCGAATTATTTCAAGTGAGGAAGATATCCTTACGGAAGCTCGGTGGTTTTAGTCAGGTACCCGTCCGTGCCCGAAATACTGTTTAGGAAGGGCACACAGGTGCTTCCCACGCTAATAACAACTGAGAGTCGTCGTATTTCCTAAGTTGTCGTTGTGAACTTAAACCCCAAAAGAAACAAGCAGGCAAAACAATGACATACAATAACAGTTTAAAATGTAATATTATTATAAGATTAGTTTATATTCAGCATAAGCGTGACACTAAATATTACCTCAATCGGCAATGGAAGTATTGATAGCGCAGTGGTAGGGCTTTAGCTTCAGATGTGAAATACTTTCTTTGAATACTTTCTAATTGAAGACAGCGCTGCTGGCTTCAGGTCGAGTTCCGAATAACTGCGGCGTATGGACGAGCTCCGAATAACTGCGGTGTATGGCCGAGTTCCGAATAACTGCGGTGTATGGACGAGTTCCGAATAACTGCGGTGTATGGACGAGCTCCGAATAACTGCGGTGTATGGACGAGTTCCGAATAACTGCGGAGGATGGCCGAGTTCCGAATAACTGCGGTGTATGGTCGAGTTCCGAATAACTGCGGTGTATGGACGAGTTCCGAATAACTGCGGTGTATGGTCGAGTTCCGAATAACTGCGGTGTATGGTCGAGTTCCGAATAACTGCGGTGTATGGTCGAGTTCCGAATAACTGCGATGTATGGTCGAGTTCCGAATAACTGCGGTGTATGGTCGAGTTCCGAATAACTGCGGTGTATGGTCGAGTTCCGAATAACTGCGATGTATGGTCGAGTTCCGAATAACTGCGGTGTATGGACGAACTCCGAATAACTGCGGTGTATGGTCGAGTTCCGAATAACTGCGGTGTATGGTCGAGTTCCGAATAACTGCGGTGTATGGACGAACTCCGAATAACTGCGGTGTATGGTCGAGTTCCGAATAACTGCGGTGTATGGTCGAGTTCCGAATAACTGCGGTGTATGAACGAGCTCCGAATAACTGCGGAGTATGGTCGAGTTCCGAATAACTGCGGTGTATGGTCGAGTTCCGAATAACTGCGGAGTATGGTCGAGTTCCGAATAACTGCGGTGTATGGACGAACTCCGAATAACTGCGGTGTATGGTCGAGTTCCGAATAACTGCGGTGTATGGTCAAGTTCCGAATAACTGCGGTGTATGGACGAGTTCCGAATAACTGCGGCGTATGGCCGAGTTCCGAATAACTGCGGTGTATGGACGAGCTCCGAATAACTGCAGTGTATGGACGAGCTCCGAATAACTGCGGAGTATGGACGAGCTCCGAATAACTGCGGCATATGGACGAGCTCCGAATAACTGCAGAGTATGGACGAGCTCCGAATAACTGCGGTGTATGGACGAGCTCCGAATAACTGCGGAGTATGGACGAGCTCCGAATAACTGCGGCATATGGACGAGCTCCGAATAACTGCGGTGTATGGTCGAGTTCCGAATAAATGCGGCATATGGCCGAGTTCCGAATAACTGCGGTGTATGGTCGAGTTCCGAATAACTGCGGTGATGGACGAGCTCCGAATAACTGTGGAGTATGGACGAGCTCCGAATAACTGCGGTGTATGGACGAGTTCAGAATAACTGCGGTGTATGACAAATGTTTTACTATGCAGCTGTAGGAAGGTGGTGTATATCTTGATGTCATAGCGACCTCTGGGCGTGAGGCATTGTACCTCCTTGAACACGCAGACAGCATCTCCTGAAGCTTGAATAATATCGGCATTCTCGAAAAAATCAGAATAACTGTGGTGTATGGACGAGCTCCGAATAACTGCGGAGTATGGACGAGTTCCGAATAACTGCGGTGTATGGACGAGCTCCGAATAACTGCGGTGTATGGTCGAGTTCCGAATAACTGCGGTGTATGGACGAGTTCCGAATAACTGCGGTGTATGGCAGAGCTCCGAATAACTGCTGTGTATGGCCGAGCTCCGAATAACTGCGGAGTATGGACGAGTTCCGAATAACTGCGGTGTATGGCCGAGTTCCGAATAACTGCGGATTATGGACGAGTTCAGAATAACTGCGGAGTATGGCCGAGTTCAGAATAACTGCGGATTATGGACGAGTTCAGAATAACTGCGGTGTATGGCCGAGTTCAGAATAACTGCGGATTATGGCCGAGTTCAGAATAACTGCGGATTATGGCCGAGTTCAGAATAACTGCGGCGTATGGACGAGCTCCGAATAACTGCGGTGTATGGACGAGTTCCGAATAACTGCGGTGTATGGACGAGTTCCGAATAACTGCGGAGTATGGACGAGCTCCGAATAACTGCGGAGTATGGACGAGTTCCGAATAACTGCGGATTATGGACGAGTTCCGAATAACTGCGGAGTATGGACGAGCTCCGAATAACTGCGGAGTATGGACAAGTAGAGAGTTACGTATTGTAGGTTGTTTTTAAAATCGCATCAACAGCTTAGATCATATGGCGATGCTGTTATTGGTGGAGGAAGATCTCAGGTAACCCTCCAAGCAATATTTCAGGAACGGATTGGTACTCTGGTAGACCCACCGACCTTCCATACGTCAGTTGGATAGCTTTTTGATGCGAAATATGATGCCTCAGTGGGATTCGAACCTACACCAGTCAGGGGCAAGTGATTTGAAGTTAATGACCGTGACCAATCGGCCACGAATGTCTCCTAAGTAGGTACGTACTCTCGACAGGAACAATCATATACGGTAACAGGGTACATATACTTGAATAGTGAAATTTAATATATAAGGTTACCTCAATCGGCATGAACATAGCAAGTCACCAAAAACAAAAAAGTTGAAATAAAAAATGAAAATCAATAAAATTGGAAATCACTACATAACCATGAGTTCTTACATAGCAGGTTACACTGTTTGGCACTGACGCAATGAATGTGTGCGTGATAAGTCAGGAGTTATTTAATTGTTCGTGTATAATTGATAAGTTTCTCCTTTGATTCGTCATCTATTGTATTCTGCTGATTTTATTATACTATATTAACGAGTCTTAGATAACTGCGTGGCACCGTGACGATAGCCAACCTATATGGCACCGTGACGATAGCCAACCTATATGGCACCGTGACCATAGCCAACCTATATGGCACCGTGACGATAGCCAACCTATATGGCACCGTGACGATAGCCAACCTATATGGCACCGTGACTATAGCCAATCTATATGGCACCGTGACCGATAGCCAACCTATATGGCACCGTGACGATAGCCAACCTATATGGCACCGTGACCATAGCCAACCTATATGGCACCGATAGCCAACCTATATGACCATAGCCAACCTATATGGCACCGTGACGATAGCCAACCTATATGGCACCGTGACGATAGCCAACCTATATGGCACCCGATAGCCAACCTATATGGCACCGTGACGATAGCCAACCTATATGGCACCGTGACGATAGCCAACCTATATGGCACCGTGACCATAGCCAACCTATATGGCACCGTGACGATAGCCAACCTATATGGCACCACCATAGCCAACCTATATGGCACCGTGGACCATAGCCAACCTATATGGCACCGTGACCATAGCCAACCTATATGGCACCGTGACCATAGCCAACCTATATGGCACCGTGACCATAGCCAACCTATATGACCGTGACCATAGCCAACCTATATGGCACCGTGACCATAGCCAACCTATATGGCACCGTGACCATAGCCAACCTATATGGCACCGTACGATAGCCAACCTATATGGCACCCGTGACCATAGCCAACCTATATGGCACCGTGACCATAGCCAACCTATATGGCACCCATAGCCAACCTATATGGCACCGTGACTATAGCCAATATATATGGCACCGTGACTATAGCCAACCTATATGGCACCGTAGACCTATATGGCACCATCTATATGGCACCTCGATAGCCAACCTATATGGCACCGTGACTATAGCCAACCTATATGGCACCGTGACGATAGCCAACCTATATATGGCACCGTGACTATAGCCAACCTATATGGCACCGTGACGATAGCCAACCTATATGGCACCCGATAGCCAACCTATATGGCACTATAGCCAACCTATATGGCACCCTATAGCCAACCTATATGGCACCGTGACGATAGCCAACCTATATGGCACCGTGACCATAGCCAACCTATATGGCACCGTGACCATACCTATATGGCACCGTGACGATAGCCAACCTATATGGCACCGATAGCCAACCTATATGGCACCATAGCCAACCTATATGGCACCGTGACCATAGCCAACCTATATGGCACCGTGACTATAGCCAACCTATATGGCACCATAGCCAACCTATATGGCACCGTGACGATAGCCAACCTATATGGCACCGATAGCCAACCTATATGGCACCGTGACATAGCCAACCTATATGGCACCGTGACGATAGCCAACCTATATGGCAGACCATAGCCAACCTATATGGCACCGTGACCATAGCCAACCTATATGGCACCGTGACTATAGCCAACCTATATGGCACCGTGACTATAGCCAACCTATATGGCACCGTGACTATAGCCAACCTATATGGCACCGTGACGATAGCCAACCTATATGGCACCGTGACCATAGCCAACCTATATGGCACCGTGACGATAGCCAACCTATATGGCACCGTGACCATAGCCAACCTATATGGCACCGTGACGATAGCCAACCTATATGGCACCGTGACCATAGCCAACCTATATGGCACCGTGACGATAGCCAACCTATATGGCACCGTGACCATAGCCAACCTATATGGCACCGTGACGATAGCCAACCTATATGGCACCGTGACTATAGCCAACCTATATGGCACCGTGACTATAGCCAATATATATGGCACCGTGACTATAGCCAACCTATATGGCACCGTGACGATAGCCAACCTATATGGCACCGTGACCATAGCCAACCTATATGGCACCGTGACGATAGCCAACCTATATGGCACCGTGACCATAGCCAACCTATATGGCACCGTGACGATAGCCAACCTATATGGCACCGTGACCATAGCCAACCTATATGGCACCGTGACGATAGCCAACCTATATGGCACCGTGACCATAGCCAACCTATATGGCACCGTGACGATAGCCAACCTATATGGCACCGTGACGATAGCCAACCTATATTGCACCGTGACTATAGCCAACCTATATGGCACCGTGACTATAGTCAACCTATATGGCACCGTGACAATAGCCAACCTATATGGCACCGTGACCATAGCCAACCTATATGGCACCGTGACGATAGCCAACCTATATGGCACCGTGACCATAGCCAACCTATATGGCACCGTGACTATAGCCAACCTATATGGCACCGTGACCATAGCCAACCTATATGGCACCGTGACGATAGCCAACCTATATGGCACCGTGACCATAGCCAACCTATATGGCACCGTGACGATAGCCAACCTATATGGCACCGTGACAATAGCCAACCTATATTGCACCGTGACTATTGCCAATCTATATGGCACCGTGACTATAGCCAACCTATATTGCACCATGACTATAGCCAACCTATATGGCACCGTGACTATAGTCAATCTATATGGCACCGTGACAATAGCACCCTATAGCCAACCTATATGACACCGTGACCATAGCCAACCTATATGGCACCGTGACGATAGCCAACCTATATGGCACCGTGACGATAGCCAACCTATATTGCACCGTGACTATAGCCAACCTATATGGCACCGTGACTATAGCCAATCTATATGGCACCGTGACGATAGCCAACCTATATGGCACCGTGACCATAGCCAACCTATATGGCACCGTGACGATAGCCAACCTATATGGCACCGTGACAATAGCCAACCTATATTGCACCGTGACTATTGCCATCCTATATGGCACCGTGACTATAGCCAATCTATATGGCACCGTGACTATAGCCAACCTATATGGCACCGTGACTATAGCCAATATATATGGCACCGTGACTATAGCCAACCTATATGGCACCGTGACTATAGCCAACCTACTATATGTTATCGTGACTATAGCCAACCTATATGGCACCGTGACTATAGCCAACCTATATGGCACCGTGACTATAGCCAACCTATATGGCACCGTGAATATAGCCAATCTATATGGCACCGTGACTATAACCAACCTATATGGCACCGTGACTATAGCCAATCTATATGGCACCGTGACTATTGCCAACCTGTATTGCACCGTGATTATAGTGAAGCTGTATGGCACAGAATATGTGTAGATAGCGACTATATATGTTTATAATCTGTATGGTTTGGGCGTTTAACGTGGAACCGACAGCTTAGGCCATAGGGTTATTGTCCAGCTGTTATTCGCGGTGAACCACCGAGCATTTCACCACCGACCTTCCTCAAACCAGCTGGATAGCTTCTTCACATGAAAGAAGCCGACACATCCCAGTGGGATTCGAACAAATTGAGAAACAAGGGGTTGAGGTCAACGATGATAGAGTGCACGCGTAGATAACTTGCATGACATAGTACACACGTGTGGTTAACCAGTATGATAATGTACACGTGTAGATAACTTGCATGACATGGTACACACGTGTGGTTAACCAGTGTGATACAGTACACGTGTAGCTGCTAACTTGCATGAAGTGGTACACACGTGTGGTTAACCAGTATGATACAGTACACGTGTAGATAACTTGCATGACATGGTACACACGAGTGGTTAACCAGTATGATACAGTACACGTGTAGATAACTTGCATGACATGGTACACACGTGTGGTTAACCAGTATGATAAAGTACACGTGTAGATAACTTGCATGACATGGTACACACGTGTGGTTAACCAGTATGATAAAGTACACGTGTAGATAACTTGCATGACATGGTACACACGTGTAGTTAACCGGTATGATAAAGTACACGTGTAGATAACTTGCATGACATGGTACACACGTGTGGTTAACCAGTATGATAAAGTATACGTGTAGGTAGCATATATGTTACAGCTGTAACCTAGCCAATGTGTCACAGTAAACGTGTAGGTAACATATATGTTACAGTTGTAACCTAGCCAATGTGTCACAGTAAACGTGTAGGTAACCTATATGTTACAGTTGTAACCTAGCCAATGTGTCACAGTAAACGTGTAGGTAACATATATGGTACAGCTGTAACCTAGCCACGTGCACACATGCGACAACATTACGATTTGAATAGTTTGTTGATATCGTTCACTGGATATATGGACATACTAAATTCTCACCAATGCCTATATGTATGAGTAGAACAGAACATACATATACTGCAACTTGAATATATTTAGGTTAAACAATATTTATTTATTTGAATAAACATAGTCAAGTCAAGCATAGGCCTACTCAGTCACCGCAGAAGATGTTCCCCAACAAGAGCGCAATCCATCGTCTCATAAGACGGACGGAGGCTGATGAGTCAAGTATAAATATTGTGTACATACATGTAGGATTGAGGAGAAAGCAACATGCTTGTATGGTTGCCTCTTTCCTAGAAACTAATATATTTATTAAGGAGGGTTTCCTAATTATTGATAGCACAAGGATAGTACATCTAGTCTCACAGTCGACTGACATTATTTGCTGCTGACTAAGCAGTTATGATTGGATGGAGATAGATTACATCACAGTTCGATGTCATCCTCACATGATTGCATGATTATATACCGTAATTGCCGTCAGCAATACTTGTCCTAGTGAAGCTTGGTTGCCGGTTTTCATAATGAGGCTAATACTTAATTGGCAACATTTTTAGTTTCAGAATTGATTGTTGGCTGGCTGTCCGATTAGCGCAGTGATTAGCGCGCTCGCTTCTCATCGACGCAACCCGGGTTCGAACCTCGGTCCGGGAAGTATGTGAGATGGTACGGTGGTCACCAGATCGGACAGGTTGGTTTCCTCCGGGTACTCCGGTTTCCTCTCACATGAAGGACCACATTTACGCTTTCATCCGCGCAAAAGAGAGTGATTAATATAAGTTGTTAGAACTTGCATCGCAATCGTTGTAAAATAAATAAAGTTTAAACTGTAAAATAATAGGTATAGTAGCCCGTATCGCGTGCATCATGTGAATATAGGTTCATATAGTTAGCCAGTGTTTAAAGCTAAATTAATTTGCTCAGTTGTTAGTCATATTTAACGCTAATTTTATTAGCACATATTAAAAGCTCAGTTGTTAGCCAGTGCTTAACGCTAACAGTAATAGCAAGGTGTGGGAAGTATCAGCACTATTATATGTTGAACAGCGAGATTTAGTGAATGTAGATATCTAGAACGAACGCGATGAATTGAGATGGACTCTCGTTAATATAAATTGGTCTAGACCATACTAGCATTAAGTTATCAGGCATTTAACTCCCTTTTATTGTAACATCGATTGTATTGGTGTTCATTACATTAACTGACAAGTACGTTCAACCGTATCACATTACATAGCACGGTACATTTATCTGACAAGTACATTTAACCGTATCACACTAAATAAACTGTATTAACGCGGTACATTTAACTGACAAGTACATTAAACCGTATCACATTACATAGCACGGTACATTTAACTGACAAGTACATTAAACCGTATCACCATACATAGCACGGTACATTTATGTGACAAGTACATTTAACCGTATCACACTAAACAAACTGTATTAACGCGGTACATTTAACTGACAAGTACATTAAACCGTATCACATTACAATAACTATATTAGCATGGTACATTTAACTGATAAGTACATTTAACCGTATCACATTATACAAACTATACAAACACGGTACATTAACTGACAAGTTTGTTTAACCGTATCACATTATGCCAACACGGTACATTAACAGACAAGTATGTTTAACCGTATCACATTATGCAAACTATACAAACATGGTACATTAACTGACAAGTATGTTTAACCGTATCACATTATGCAAACTATACAAACACGGTACATTAACTGACAAGTATGTTTAACCGTATCACATTATGCAAACTATACAAACGCGGTACATTAACTGACACGTATGTTTAACCACATCACATTATGCAAAATATACAAACACGGTACATTAACTGACAAGTATGTTTAACCGTATCACATTATGCAAACTATACAAACACGGTACATTAACTGACAAGTATGTTTAACCGTATCACATTATGCAAACTATACAAACACGGTACATTAACTGACAATTATGTTTAACCGTATCACATTATACAAACTATACAAACACGGTACATTAACTGACACGTATGTTTAACCACATCACATTATGCAAAATATACAAACACGGTACATTAACTGACAAGTATGTTTAACCATATCACATTATACAAACACTGTACATTAACTGACAAGTATGTTTAACCGTATCACAGTATACAAACTATACAAACACGGTACATTAACTGACAAGTATGTTTAACCGTATCACATTATGCAAACTATACAAACACGGTACATTAATTGACAAGTATGTTTAACCGTATCACATTATGCAAACACGGTACATTAACTGACACGTATGTTTAACCGTATCACAGTATACAAACTATACAAACACGGTACATTAACTGACAAGTATGTTTAACCGTATCACATTATGCAAACTATACAAACACGGTACATTAACTGACAAGTATGTTTAACCGTATCACATTATGCAAACTATACAAACACGGTACATTAACTGACAAGTATGTTTAACCACATCACATTATGCAAACTATACAAACACGGTACATTAACTGACAAGTATGTTTAACCGTATCACATTATGCAAACTATACAAACACGGTACATTAACTGACACGTATGTTTAACCACATCACAGTATGCAAAATATACAAACACGGTACATTAACTGACAATTATGTTTAACCGTATCACATTATACAAACACGGTACATTAACTGACAAGTATGTTTAACTGTATCACAGTATACAAACTATACAAACACGGTACATTAACTGACAAGTATGTTTAACCGTATCACATTATGCAAACTATACAAACACGGTACATTAACTGACAAGTATGTTTGACCGTATCACATTATGCAAACTATACAAACACGATACATTAACTGACAAGTATGTTTAACCGTATCACATTATGCAAACTATACAAACACGGTACATTAACTGACACGTATGTTTAACCACATCACATTATGCAAAATATACAAACACGGTACATTAACTGACAAGTATGTTTAACCGTATCACATTATACAAACACGGTACATTAACTGACAAGTACATTAAACTATATCTCACTAGACAAACTATATAAACACGGTACATTAACAGACAACTGACAAGAACAATAAAACAATTACTGACAACTGACAAGAACAATAAAACAATTATTAGAACTGCACTATATACTAAAAAATCATTTATTTTAAGAAACGCAAGCAATGAACCAGCAGCTGGTTCCTTATAACTTGCTTTGTTCATTAATATAGAAATATATATAACTTGGTAAATTGAAATTACATGTAGTGAATTGCCAGGTTACAGGTTATGTGTATATAGTGTTTGTTTATTATAGTGTCACCCCTATTTAAAGGGCCAAACATTTCTGACTTATGAGACACCTCTTTTTACGAAATCAGTACTTCCCGAATCATATGCTTGTATGCCAGACGCCAGGCTGGTAGGCAATCGGTAACCATTATTTAACTAGCTGGCGGCTCAACAATCGGCCATATCAGAACGAACCCTTGACGAGATTCGAACCTTCGACCTCCCGCTCCGTAGGCGGACGCCTTAACCACTGGGCCACGGAGATATATATTTGGCCATATTCATCTATGTTACATTTTAAGGTTGTATTTACGTAAATAGGCAATAATCGAATGTAGTCCCAATAACTAATATAGTTCTTTTTTTTTCTTTTTCGTCAACATGCCTTTTCATGACAGGCAGTGTATAGTGTTTGTGTTTTTTGAGAAATTATGTGACTTGAGAGGACTTCAGACTAGTTGATGTGTAGAAACGGTGTGGTATAAGAATTCAGGTCGTTGCACTGAAGGTTGGTTTTATTTGGCGGAGGAATACAGTGTGTAAACATAGTGACGTTATTCACATGTGAGCACCGGATATGGAAAACATTATAATTGAAAGTGTTTTTCTCTTTTACAGTTTCATTTGAATACCTCTTCACAGTGGATGTGATATCAGAAGAAATGAAAGACTAGAAATATAAATGTATGTTTTTACTTTTTACTAGGCAATTTATTTGTTGTTTTACAATCTATAAGCCGTCCAAATCCAACAAGTTGCCGATTTGCTGTATAAGTTTAACCGTTTCAGACTATACTGACCGCTTGACGTATCAATGTATAATATTATAGTGGAAGTCGTGATAGCGCAGTGATAGCTCGTTCGCTTCACTTGCAAAAGGCACCGAGTTCAAGCCCAGCTGTAGCCGTTAAGATTGTGCCGAAGACATTTATATTCCACATTGCCTCTTCGCTCTCCCTCGTCGCGATGTATTCTATTAGCATGAGGTTTGGAGAGTGACTAATATCAGTTGTAAGAACTTGTTTCGCAATCGAACTAAAATAATTTTGTATAAACTAAGGCATGCAGTAAGGATTCAACAGCTCGATTGCGAAACAAGTTCTTACAACTTATATTAATCACTCTCGAGACCTCATTCTTTATGGAATCCATCGCCACGTGGGTGAGAGAAGAGGCAACGTGGAATTTAAATGCCTTGCCTAAGGGCACAATCGTAACGGCTCCAGCGGGGCTCGAACTCCGTACCTTTCGCACCTGAAGCGAACGGCCATCCACTGCGCTATCACGACTTCCAGTTTATAGTTTGTATACAGGTAAACACTAAATAGATTCCATGACATTCTCGGACTGCGTGCATCTATGAAAATTAAAGAAACATATCCCGTGTGGTTTGATTAGACACACGCAATGATATGGACGCATACAGTATTGAGTACAGCTCTGAATAATAAATCACAATAACCGTCGGTTCATGGGAATACCCCTGATTGGTTTATAACATTGTCTATCAGAGTGTTTCCATATTGTGTAGTTTACAAGTTGTACGGTTTATGAGAATACCCCTGATTGGTTAACATTGTCTATCAGAGTGTTTCTGTAGTGTGTAGTTTACAAGTTGTACGGTTTATGAGAATATATCTGATTGGTTTATAACATTGTCTATCAGCGTGTTTCCGTATTGTGTAGTTTACAAGTTGTAAGGTTTATGAGAATATATCTGATTGGTTAACATTGTCTATCAGAGTGTTTCTGTAGTGTGTAGTTTACAAGTTGTACGGTTTATGAGAATATATCTGATTAGTTTATAACAGTTTCTATCAGAGTGTTTCCGTATTGTGTAGTTTACAAGTTGTAAGGTTTATGAGAATATATCTGATTGGTTAACATTGTCTATCAGCGTGTTTCCGTATTGTGTAGTTTACAAGTTGTAAGGTTTATGAGAATATATCTGATTGGTTTATAACATTGTCTATCAGCGTGTTTCCGTATTGTGTAGTTTACAAGTTGTACGGTTTATGAGAATATATCTGACTGGTTTATAACATTGTCTACCAAGGTGTTTCAGTATTGTGTAGTTTACAAGTTGTACGGTTCATGGGAATACCCCTGATTGGTTAACATTGTCTATCAGAGTGTTTCCGTATTGTGTAGTTTACAATTTATAAGGTTCATGAGAATATATCTGATTGGTTTATAACAGTTTCTATCAGAGTGTTTCCGTATTGTGTAGTATACAAGTTGTAAGGTTTATGAGAATATATCTGATTGGTTAACATTGTCTATCACTGACACCTGCATTTATAATATGGTGTTTATTTTCACCAAATAGTATGCAAATATTCTAAAATATTCCAAAATGCAGCTCATATATTGTATTTCAATATTTAGTAGTCATGTTCACTATTGCTGACAATATCTACTCAGCCAATCAGTTCATGTATCAATAACTCTTAAGGGCTTCCCTGCACTTGTTCAACCAATCACAGACCACTATATCAATAACACCGTCAGACCTACAGGGTAATAATGAAATATATTGTACTTTCCAGCTGTACATCAAATAATGTCATTTAGTTTATACAAATTTATTTTAGCTCGATTGCGAAACAAGTTTTTTTTTTTTTTTTTTACAACTTATATTAATCACCCTCGAAACCTCATTCCTGCTGGAATCCATCGCCAAGAGGGAGAGAGAAGATTCAATGTTGAATTTAAATGCCTTGCATACGCGCAAATCGTGACGGCTACAGCTGGGCGCGAACTCCGGACGTTTCCACCTGAAGCGAACGCGTTACAACTGCGCTATAACGTAATGATATTGTGCATGCTAAAACATATCACAGACAGTATAGTGTAATGAATTCGCATAAATGAAATCTGTAGTCCAGTGGTAACACACTGGACTGATAATCCAGGGATCGCACGTTCGATCCCCCGTCTGACCCTAATAAAATTAACAGTCTTTCAGATGGGACGTTAAACCGAGGTCTCGTGTCGGTGCTGTACACAGTGCACGTAAAAGAACCAGAGGAGACTCTGGGATGGGCCTCTCTCTGTGTATCATTGCACTATCCTCCAACATCTAAAATGACTAATCTCTCCAGGAGACGTCGCTCATATGGGCAACCGGTAGCGACGATAAATAAACGTAAAACACACACACAAATATTATTTCAAGTACAGTTGTAGTATCATTGCTTGCTCTGAAGTGCGTATTTCTGTAGTGTCGTTAGGTGGTTCAGGAAAGGCATGACACGTGTGAATTCGCGTTACTCTCATTGGTATAATTTAATGTCATCATTTAAAATTGCAAATAATATTACCCTATCACTTCATGTATCTTTTTTATATTATTGTTCTGGGGTTCAACGTTGCATCAACACCTTAGGCCATATAGTAACTCGATCTCCGGCTAGTTTTGGTGGACCCTGGATGCCCCCTGAATAGTATTTCAAATACGGGACAGAACCACCGACCTACTGCAAGCCAGCTGGATAGCTTTATCACATGACAAAATTCGACATCCTCCTTAGGATTCGAACCTACATGGGTGAGGAGCAAGTCGTGATTGCTACAGGTGGAGGGGCAAGTGATTGCTACAGGTGTGAGGGGCAAGTGATTGCTACAGGTGTGAGGGACAAGTGATTGCTACAGGTGTGAGGGGCAAGTGATTGCTACAGGTGTGAGGGGCAAGTGATTGCTACAGCTGTGAGGGGCAAGTGATTGCTACAGGTGTGAGGGGCACGTGCTTGCTACAGCTGTGAGGGGCAAGTGATTGCTACAGGTGTGAGGGGCAAGTGATTGCTACAGGTGTGAGGGGCAAGTGATTGCTACAGGTGTGT
>CM026404.1:88067946-88091116 GCA_014843695.1 Archivesica marissinica
TGTGTGGTGAATGTGTGGTGAATGTATGGTGAATGGGTGGTGAATGGGTGGTGAATTGGTGGTGAATGGGTGGTGAATGGGTGATGAATGGGTTGGGTGGTGAATGGGTGGTGAATGTGTGGTGAATTGGTGGTGAATGGGTGGTGAATGGGTGGTGAATGGGTGGTGTGGTGAATGGGTGGTGAATGTGTGGTGAATGGGTGGTGAATGGGTGGTGAATGGGTGGTGAATTGGTGGTGAATGGGGGTCGGGAAAATCACTGAAATGAATGTTGATCTAGCTTCTTGTCCAACAAATTAATAGGTTCTTAGTGGTGATTTATAGGACATGAGTGGTCATTTATAGGGTCTGAGTGGTGATTGATAGGACATGAGTGGTGATTGATAGGACATGAGTGGTGATTTATAGGACATGAGTGGTGATTTATAGGGTCTGAGTGGTGATTTATAGGACATGAGTGGTGATTGATAGAGTCTGAGTGGTGATTTATAGGATCTGGGTGGTGATTTATAGAGATTGTGTGGTGATTTATAGAGTCTGAATGGTGATTTATAGGGTTTGTGTGGTGATTTATAGGGTCTGAGTGGTGATTTATAGGACATGAGTGGTGATTTATAGGACATGAGTGGTGATTTATAGGATCTGAGTGGTGATTTATAGGACATGAGTGGTGATTTATAGGACATGAGTGGTGATTTATAGGGTCTGAGTGGTGATTTACACGATCTGTGTGGTGATTTACACGATCTGTGTGGTGATTTATAGGGTCTGAGTGGTGATTTATAGGACATGAGTTGTGATTTATAGGGTCTGAGTGGTGATCTATAGGACATGAGTGGTGATTTATAGGGTTTGTGTGGTGATTTATAGGGTCTGAGTGGTGATTTATAGGACATGAGTGGTGATTTATAGGACATGAGTGGTGATTTATAGGACATGAGTGGTGATTTATAGGACATGAGTGGTGATTTATAGGGTCTGAGTGGTGATTTATAGGGTTTGTGTGGTGATTTATAGGGTGTGAGTGGTGATTTATAGGGTCTGAGTGGTGATATATAGGGTCTGATTGGTGATTTATAGGGTCTATGTGGTGATTTATAGGGTCTGAGTGGTGATTTATAGGGTGTGAGTGGTGATTTATAGGGTCTGAGTGGTGATATATAGGGTCTGAGTGGTGATTTATAGGGTCTGTGTGGTGATTTACACGATCGGTGTGGTGATTTACACGATCTGTGTGGTGATTTATAGGATATGTGTGGTGATTTCTAGGAGGAATACATGACACAAACACGTGTTGACGAGGAATACATGACACAAACACGTGTTGACGAGGAATATATACCACAAACACGTGTTGATGAGGAATACATGACACAAACACCTGTTGATGAGGAATATATGACACAAACACGTGTTGACGAGGAATACATGACACAAACACGTGTTGACGAGGAATACATACCACAAACACGTGTTGAGGAGGAATACATACCACAGACACGTGTTGATGAGGAATACATGACACAAACACGTGTTGATGAGGAATACATGACACAAACACGTGTTGAGGAGGATACATGACACAACACGTGTTGAGCAGGAATACATGACCAAACACGTGTTGAGCAGGAATACATGACACAAACACTTGTTGATGAGGAATATATGACACAACACGTGTTGATGAGAATGAGCAGGAATACATGACACAAACACGTGTTGATGAGGTATACATGACACAAACACGTGTTGAGGAGGAATACATGACACAAACACGTGTTGATGAGGAATACATGACACAAACACATGTTGATGAGGAATACATGACACAAACACGTGTTGAGCAGGAATACATGACACAAACACGTGTTGATGAGGAATACATGACACAAACACGTGTTGATGAGGAATACATGACACAAACACGTGTTGACGAGGAATACATGACACAAACACGTGTTGATGAGGAATACATGACACAAACACGTGTTGATGAGGAATACATGACACAAACACGTGTTGATGAGGAATACATGACACAAACACGCGTTCAGCAGGAATACATGACACAAACACGTGTTGATGAGGAATACATGACACAAACACGTGTTGACGAGGAATACATGACACAAACACGTGTTGACGAGGAATACATGACACAAACACGTGTTGATGAGAATACATGACACAAACACGCGTTGAGGAGGAATACATGACACAAACACGTGTTGAGAGGAATACATGACACAAACACGTGTTGATGAGGAATACATGACACAAACACGTGTTGATGAGGAATACATGACACAAACACGTGTTGAGGAGGAATACATGACACAAACACGTGTTGAGCAGGAATACATGACACAAACACGTGTTGAGCAGGAATACATGACACAAACACTTGTTGATGAGGAATATATGACACAAACACGTGTTGATGAAGAATGAGCAGGAATACATGACACAAACACGTGTTGATGAGGTATACATGACACAAACACGTGTTGAGGAGGAATACATGACACAAACACGTGTTGATGAGGAATACATGACACAAACACGTGTTGAGGAGGAATACATGACACAAACACGTGTTGAGCAGGAATACATGACACAACACGTGTTGATGAGGAATACATGACACAAACACGTGTTGATGAGGAATACATGACACAAACACGTGTTGAGGAGGAATACATGACACAAACACGTGTTGATGAGGAATACATGACACAAACACGTGTTGATGAGGAATACATGACACAAACACGTGTTGATGAGGAATACATGACACAAACACGTGTTGATGAGGAATACATGACACAAACACGTGTTGATGAGGAATACATGACACAAACACGTGTTGATGAGGAATACATGACACAAACACGTGTTGAGCAGGAATACATGACACAAACACGTGTTGATGAGGAACATGACACAAACACGTGTTGATGAGGAATACATGACACAAACACGTGTTGATGAGGAATACATGACACAAACACGTGTTGATGAGGAATACATGACACAAACACATGTTGATGAGGAATACATGACACAAACACGTGTTGATGAGGAATACATGACACAAACACGTGTTGATGAGGAATATATGACACAAACACGTGTTGATGAGGAATACATGACACAAACACGTGTTGATGAGGAATACATGACACAAACACGTGTTGATGAGGAATACATGACACAAACACGCGTTCAGCAGGAATACATGACACAAACACGTGTTGATGAGGAATACATGACACAAACACCTGTTGATGAGGAATACATGACACAAACACGTGTTGAGGAGGAATACATGACACAAACACGTGTTGATGAGGAATACATGACACAAACACCTGTTGATGAGGAATACATGACACAAACACGCGTTGATGAGGAATACATGACACAAACACGTGTTGAGGAGGAATACATGACACAAACACGTGTTGATGAGGAATACATGACACAAACACGTGTTGATGAGGAATACATGACACAAACACGTGTTGAGGAGGAATACATGACACAAACACGTGTTGAGGAGGAATTCATGACACAAACACGCGTTGAGGAGGAATACATGACACAAACACGTGTTGAGGAGGAATACATGACACAAACACGTGTAGAGCAGGAATACATGACACAAACACGTGTTGAGGAGGAATACATGACACAAACACCTGTTGATGAGGAATACATGACACAAACACGTGTTGATGAGGAATATATGACACAAATACGTGTTGATGAGGAATACATGACACAAACACGTGTTGATGAGGAATACATGACGCATACACCTGTTGATGAGGAATACATGACACAAACACGCGTTGAGGAGGAATACATGACACAAACACGCGTTGAGGAGGAATACATGACACAAACACCTGTTGAGGAGGAATACATGACACAAACACGTGTTGATGAGGAATACATGACACAAACACGTGTTGAGGAGGAATACATGACACAAACACGCGTTGAGGAGGAATACATGACACAAACACGTGTTGAGGAGGAATACATGACACAAACACGTGTTGAGGAGGAATACATGACACAAACACGTGTTGAGCAGGAATACATGACACAAACACGTGTAGGGCAGGAATACATGACACAAACACGTGTTGAGGAGGAATACATGACACGAACACGCGTTCAGCAGGAATACATGACACAAACACGTGTTGATGAGGAATACATGACACAAACACCTGTTGATGAGGAATACATGACACAAACACGCGTTGAGGAGGAATACATGACACAAACACGCGTTGAGGAGGAATACATGACACAAACACCTGTTGAGGAGGAATACATGACACAAACACGTGTTGAGGAGGAATACATGACACAAACACGTGTTGAGCAGGAATACATGACACAAACACGCGTTGATGAGGAATACATGACACAAACACGTGTTGATGAGGAATACATGACACAAACACGTGTTGAGGAGGAATACATGACACAAACACCTGTTGATGAGGTATACATGACACAAACACGTGTTGAGGAGGAATACATGACAAAAACACGTGTTGATGAGGAATACATGACACAAACACGTGTTGATGAGGAATACATGACACAAACACGTGTTGAGCAGGAATACATGACACAAACACGTGTTGATGAGGAATACATGACACAAACACGTGTTGATGAGGAATACATGACACAAACACGCGTTGAGGAGGAATACATGACACAAACACGTGTTGATGAGGAATACATGACACAAACACCTGTTGAGGAGGAATACATGACACAAACACGTGTTGATCAGGAATACATGACACAAACACGTGTTGAGCAGGAATACATGACACAAACACGTGTTGATGAGGAATACATGACACAAACACGTGTTGATGAGGAATACATGACACAAACACGTGTTGAGGAGGAATACATGACACAAACACGTGTTGATGAGGAATACATGACACAAACACGTGTTGATGAGGAATACATGACACAAACACGTGTTGAGGAGGAATACATGACACAAACACGTGTTGAGCAGGAATACATGACACAAACACGTGTAGAGCAGGAATACATGACACAAACACGTGTTGAGGAGGAATACATGACACGAACACGCGTTCAGCAGGAATACATGACACAAACACGTGTTGATGAGGAATACATGACACAAACACCTGTTGATGAGGAATACATGACACAAACACGCGTTGAGGAGGAATACATGACACAAACACGCGTTGAGGAGGAATACATGACACAAACACCTGTTGAGGAGGAATACATGACACAAACACGTGTTGAGCAGGAATACATGACACAAACACGCGTTGATGAGGAATACATGACACAAACACGCGTTGAGGAGGAATACATGACACAAACACGTGTTGAGGAGGAATACATGACACAAACACCTGTTGATGAGGTATACATGACACAAACACCTGTTGAGGAGGAATACATGACACAAACACGTGTTGAGCAGGAATACATGATACAAACACGTGTTGATGAGGAATACATGATACAAACACGTGTTGATGAGGAATACATGACACAAACACGCGTTGAGGAGGAATACATGACACAAACACGTGTTGTTGAGGAATACACGACACAAACACCTGTTGAGGAGGAATACATGACACAAACACGTGTAGGGCAGGAATACATGACACCACAAACACGTGTTGAGCAGGAATACATGACACAAACACGTGTTGATGAGAAATACTTGACACAAACACGGGTTGAGGAGGAATACATGACACAAACACGTGTTGAGGAGGAATACATGACACAAACACGTGTTGATGAGGAATACATGACACAAACACGTGTTGATGAGGAATACATGACACAAACACGTGTTGAGGAGGAATACATGACACAAACACCTGTTAAGTAGGAATACATGACACAAACACGTGTTGAGGAGGAATACATGACACAAACACCTGTTGAGGGTGAACAACTGGCATGGTATATCTCTAATATCGTAAATCGCATGCTTGTAAAACAAGACCAGGAAACATCTGGAAATAGAAACTGATGCAGAGTGAATTAATGTCAGCAAAACTGGCAGTTTGTTATGTAAGTTATGACAAGCGACTGACGAGTTGCTTTTGTCATCTATTGTAGTGATGGATGACAGTCTACGTAAGAGTTCATATCCAAAATGTGTACTATTCTATGTTAGTTTCTCTTGTATAATATTCTATATCAGTTTCTCTTGTATAATATTCTATGTCAGTTTCTCTTGTATAATATTCTATGTCAGTTTCTCTTGTATAATATTCTATGTCAGTTTCTCTTGTATACTATTTTATGTCAGTTTCTCTTGTATAATATTCTATGTTAGTTTCTCTTGTATAATGTTCTATGTCAGTTTCTCTTGTATACTATTCCATATCAGTTTCTCTTGTATAATAGTCTATATCAGTTTCTCTTATATAATATCCTATATCAGTTTCTTTTTTATAATATTCTATATCAATTTCTCTTGTATAATATTCTATATCAATTTCTCTTGTATAATATTCTATGTCAGTTTCTCTTGTATAATATTCTATATCAATTTCTCTTGTATAATGTTCTATATCAGTTTCTCTTGTATAATATTCTATATCAGTTTCTCTTGTATAATATTCTATGTCAGTTTCTCTTGTATACTATTCTATATCAGTTTCTATTGTATAATATCCTATATCAGTTTCTCTTGTATAATATCCTATATCAGTTTCATATATATATATATATATAAAAGGTTATATGCAAAATAAGTGTATTGGAGCGTTAGCGAATCGCAGCACTTATTTTGTATATAAACTTATATGTGATAAATACGAAACTTATAGTTTGCCCATCCCAAAATTAGATCTGAAAGACTGTTATTATTATTAATATTATTATGGTCAGACGGGGACCGAACCTGCTATCCCTGGATTCACAGTCCAAGCTGTTAACCACTGTTAAAATAAATGTGTGTTTTACGTCGCTAACGGTTGCTCATATGAGCCACACCTCATGAAGAGATTAGTTATTTTACATTTTGGAGGATAAGTACAATGATACAGACAGAGATCCATTCCAGAGTAGCATCTGGTTCTCTTACGCGCACGGTGTACAGCACCGACACTAGACCTCGGTTTAAGATCCCTGTTAATATTATTAACGTCAAACGGGGATCCCTGGATTCGCAATCCAACGTGTTAACCACTGGACTACTGGCTCGTATGTTGTTAAAATACCACTGGACAATACCACTGGACTACTGGCTCGTCTGTTGTTAAAATACCACTGGACAATACCACTGGACTACTGGCTCCTGTGTTGTTAAAATACCACTGGACAATACCACTGGACTACTGGCTCGTCTGTTGTTAAAATACCACTGGACAATACCACTGGACTACTGGCTCCTGTGTTGTTAAAATACCACTGGACAATACCACTGGACTACTGGCTCGTCTGTTGTTAAAATACCACTGGACAATACCACTGGACTACTGGCTCCTGTGTTGTTAAAATAACACTGGACTACTGGCTCGTCTGTTGTTAAAATACCACTGGACAATACCACTGGACTACTGGCTCGTATGTTGTTAAAATACCACTGGACTACTGGCTCGTCTGTTGTTAAAATACCACTGGACAATACCACTGGACTACTGGCTCGTATGTTGTTAAAATACCACTGGACAATACCACTGGACTACTGGCTCGTATGTTGTTAAAATACCACTGGACAATACCACTGGACTACTGGCTCCTGTGTTGTTAAAATAACACTGGACTACTGGCTCGTCTGTTGTTAAAATAACACTGGACTACTGGCTCGTCTGTTGTTAAAATACCACTGGACTACTGGCTCGTCTGTTGTTAAAATACCACTGGACAATACCACTGGACTACTGGTCCGTTCTGTTGTAAAAATAAACTCCGAGCGCACATTTTACAAACTGTCCGTTGGTAGTTTCTTGGTCTGTGATTGGTTGTTGAGCAAACTTCACCCCTGTTTAGAAAGTGTGATCCATCAACACTTTATACAAGGCCTTACATGTATTGTAGCATACAATCATTATTGCATAAGCAGTCTTCGTGTACAATAAGCACGTTTTCTATTACAATGTACCATATTGCAACATGTGATATAACAACCATTTCTTGATCTTGGTGTACTTTTGTATATTAGCGATTTTCTGACTAATAAAGAAATATATTCTAATGAATTTGTGTTGTCTGTAGTTTTTCATTTTGACAGCAAACAGAAACTAGCTTGAAAATTCTACCGGAACTATTTCTTATCACGAACGTTCACACTAACATAAGTGGTTGGGCTGTTGCGTATGCCAGTGAAATGAGGTTAAAAACAGTGGCAGTTAAAATGAATAACATTAAAATTTGATAAGAAATACATTTGTGTTTACTAGTGTAAGATAAGATTTTATTTCATCTCGTGATTTCAGAAATATGCCACTCGTTGAAATACAAATGTCGGCGATCACTCGCTCTAATAAACACAAATATCCTCCATATGTTACCGACGAATCTATACTGTCCAGTCGAATAACCTCACTTGAACATTTGACCATAGCATACCAGGGTCAAAATTAAGAGTGATATTAAAAAGAGTTATTGTGTAAAACCCTGGCATTGACTTCTGGAATCGAATAAACACAAACACAATGTATGAATTAGTAACATAATTGTATGAATTAGTAACATAATTGTTTTAGTCGCTGATATAGATGAAGACAAGCTGCTATAGATATTGAAACTACTAATTTATTACAAAAATAATATTGATTCAATTTTGACACCCGAGTTTTAAATGTTTACAAAATACGAAACAAATGCTAGATGTTTCCATCTCAAAATTTACAATAATAATATTGATTAAATTTTGACACCCGAATTTTAAATGTTTACAAAATACGAAACAAATGCTAGATGTTTCCATCACTCAAAATTTACAATAATAATATTGATTAAATTTTGACACCCGAATTTTAAATGTTTACAAAATACGAAACAAATGCTAGATGTTTCCATCTCAACATTTACAATAATAATATTGATTCAATTTTGACATCCGACCTCTTTATTTCGATTCAAATTTCTAACTGGTATACGTAACAATGCAAGAAATAAACATTACCAAACAGTAAATAACTCATATACTGTCTACTCTGAGCACACACAAAGTTTCTGGTACACGTGAAATAAGCCATTAAATGCAATAAGAAACTAAACTTGCAATATGCAAGCCTCTTACTACCATAATTAATAGATCATTAACAAGCTGCAACTGTTTGAGTTCTGAGAAAATTGCCAACGTGATGCCACTGCTTAGCAAGGTAACAAGACCCTTCAAAATAATTACAGACCGATTTCACTAATAGGCTGCGTTGGCAAAGTAATGCAACGAATACTGTTCAAACATATTTACGTTCATCTCCATTCTAACAACCTCATCTACCCAAAATAATCCTGCTTTCTTCCAGTGCACTCATCTGTCTATCAATTATATATAACAGATATAGTACACAAACCCATACAAGAGTTTAATACCAAAGAGTCATGCATGATATTCTGCGACATATTCAAGGCATTTGATCATGTTTGAAATACAATATGTCTTGATTAAAACAAAACGGTATCAACGGTCTTGTACATAGACATTAATCGTAAACAAAATGTATTTGTAGGATCGTCCTTTTCTGATTGAAAACCATTATCAGCGTGTGTTCCGCATGGCTCAGTATTAAGATACTTACTGTTCTTCATTTATGCCAATGATACAGCAGATAACCTTTTAACCGTCTGGTCTGACCCTAATAAAATTAACAGTCTTTCAGATGGGACTTTAAACCGAGGTCTCGTGTCGGTGCTGTACACCGTGCACGTAAAAGAACCAGAGGAAACTCTAGAATGGGTCTCTGTCTGTATCATTGCACTGTCCTCCAAAAATCTAAAATGACTAATCTCTTCAGGGGGCGTCGCTCATATGGGCAACCGGTAGCGACGATAAATAAACGTAAAACACACACAAGCATAGCACGACTATTTGCGGATAATAGTTCTGTGGCATTGTGAGCAACATATATAGAGCGTCGGATTTGGAATCGAACCGTCCGGGTTCGATACTCATTCAGGTCACGTATGTAGTGTCATTGAGCAAGGCACCTCACACACATTGCTTAGTACTGGTTAACCGCTATGGTCGACTAAGCATGCCCAGGAAAACATGTCTAGGACCCCGCAAGGGGTTTGACATTAAAGGTACATACATATATAAAAGTCTTAGCTTAATAATAATATAAACTGGCCTTATGAATGACTTCTGAAAACCGTTATTATTCTTTAACAACACTCGCCTTGACTTAGTTGAACATCATAAACATCCATAAGTGAAAATGAGAATGACACGATCATATCAGTAAATAATATTATGAAATCCGCACACAAAGTGCTTGGTGATGAAAATACTTAAGTTTCAGCTTAATCGAGAAATATGGGCGGAAACACATTCTTTCCAGGAATAGCAATAGCAGTGAATGTCAAATGCCATTCTTAGAATGGGTTTTGCGGTGCGTATGAGCGGTTATATATTACTGGAATATGATTTGCGATCTACACCCACTGTCGTGCACTCGTGTAAATGGTGGCATTGTATACCAGAAATAATATGTATATACATCGTTGGGTTTTCTATTACCTCCCTTGGCAGATAAACACCGATTTATCCTGAAATGTAAATATGTCATTTTAGTTGGAACCTTTGTTTTTACTGTTAGTTTATACAAATTTATTGTAGCTCGATTGTAAAACAAGTTCTTATAACTTATATTAATCACTCTCGAGACCTCATTCCTGATGGAATCCATCGCCACGAGGGAGAGAGAAGAGGCAACGTGGAATTTAAATGCTTTGCCTAAGGACACAATCGTAACGGCTCCAGTGGGGCTCGAACTCCGGACCCTTCGCACCTGAAGCGAACACGCTACCATTGCGCTATCACGACTTCCACTGGTTTTTACTGTTGTTGCCTAATAAATGTGATTGTATCAAAATTCGCGTTATTTAATTTGATTGCAAATATGTTCAGATAAGTATCCATTGGATATACTGTAGGATATCTGTCGATATATAGTAATTTAATAATAATAAGATGAGAAAATGGATTAAATTGCTAGCATGTTGTGCAAAGGAAACAACGATGACATCAAAGAAAACCACTTAATAGAACATAATATTTTTATCTTCTTTTAGAGAGTATTCAGGGACAGTAACTTACCGGTGTCTCTCATTGGGTTTACAGTGTATGTTGAGAAGTTAGTTTGGTGTGACCTAATGGAGCATTGGCTTTGTCCCATTAATGGGGAGGTAAATAAATGTAAACTTTAGTATGGCGAATCTCATCTCCAAGTGTTATTGGTGGAGGAAGACCCCGGTACTTCTCCAAACAGTATTTCAGACACGGCGGGCACCCGGGAAGGACCACCGACCTTCCCCAAGCTTCCTAGGTTGAGCATTATATTTGGAAGATGGTATAATTCTAAATCAATGGACAGATGTGGTGAAACAAGGATGTGTAATGAGTTGGTAAATAGAATGATGCATTGCTGTTAAATAATAGAGCATGGCCATGGGCAAGGGATCCACAAAAACAACTTAATCACGTTTACAATACGGCTCATTTAAGCACATTGATTGAGACCTGCAATAAAGCCTCAAGTTGTTGTTATATAGCATCGACTGCAACACGAATTCAATATTACAAACGTTTATGTAGTCCAGTGGTAACACGCTGGACTGGTAACCCAGGGGTCGCAGGATCGATCCCACGTCTGACTCCATCCCCCGTCTTAACAGTCTTTCAGATGGAGACAATATTCAATATTAAGACATTTAAACCGAGGTCTCGTGTTGGTGCTGTACACCATGCACGTAAAAGAACCAGAGGAGACTCTGGAATGGATCTCTTTCTGTATCATTGCACTATCCTCCAAAAATCTAAAACGACTAATCTCTTCAGGAGGAGTCGCTCATATGGGCAACCGGTAGCGACGATAAATAAACGTAAAACACACAGAATTCAATATTGAGACATTTAACGTGATATAGTATTATAAAGCTTACTGCTATTCAATGAAGGGTAATGCAACGGAATGATCAATTATAGCTTACAGTGTCTGTCTGGGCTGCATCATTATAGAATTGATGATGTATATTCGTTGATATGCCGGTATTCAATCTGATTGATACTATGATACAAACTGTTCCATTCCGACTGAATAGAAGTGCAGATAACCATACAACCAATAAACCTTGTATATCGGAAAACTGAATAAGTTTATTTAATTTCTTCTGGGTCGTTTTTGTTGTTGTTTTATGTAAGCATCAACTTTTGTTTCTTCTCTTCTGAAGAAAGGTTTTAAAATCCTACATTTTAGTTTTGTTATTTTCGTCACGGTGCCCTTTTCTTGGGGGTCTTGGGGTGGATTAGTTTAAGCTTTATTTATTGTTCTTCTTGTGTACAAAGATCATATATGCATGGACATTGTAAACTCACAGGTTGCCGGACGAAAGGTTAACAACGGACGACTGGATGAAGCTTCCGGTAGTATGTTCAACGTTGTGATATCGGGTACGGTCATGATCTAAATAGCTCAAATACACCAACGTATATGTATCAGACGACTTAGGCATATCGAAAGGGAGCTGACATTGGGGAAGCTCGAGGACAGTCTGGTGTATGGGTGTCATCCCAGGATTCTACAGTCGGGGTATGAGGGTCCACACAGGGTCGTAAAGGCGTCGCTCATTTGGGCAACCGGTAGCGACGATAAATAAACGTAAAACACACACATAATATTTTATTAGAAAGGGAGTTAATGGTTATGAGACTGAAGAACAATTTCATTACACAGTTGTCAGTATATTTTCACGCTTTATAACCGAAATTATCCAATCAAATTCGAAACTGTCACAAAACAATGCCACTGACCTCTTCGCTCGGCGCTAGCCATGTAATTATGGATGCACTATTAAGCGCAATATGGATGGATTGATATGCTGGAGGGAAACGAAGTTGGAAGCACAGACACTTGATAAATGGTACATTACATCTTTGCCCTTTTAAATGCAATCTTTTTTATGGACCGGATAGTAGTTGTACGTTTTATGTATGCATAGAAAGTGATGTGGTGTGTTAACAGCTTGAAAGGGGATATCAGTGGAATAGCTTACACAATTTAAGCATACCAAAATGCTAATGGCAAATATTTTAAATGACCATTCACCAAATGTCTGTGGTTGGAAGTATGTGTTCTTTGTCAGTTCTTATATTACAAGCATGTCATCCGGGGTATGCTTCCATCTAGCTATGTCTATAATTCTTGTTGTGCCCCAACTCACATCTGCTCTTGTGCGTGCGTGCGCTCGACGGGTTTGTTTGTACTACCGCGCTATTAGGTCACAGTAATGGACCTTGTCATTGTAGATAAGAGAAGACGCTGGGGCACCTGTGTCCTATGCACACTTTCTTAATTACTTTGTACATTGATAACCAATATGATTTGTAAATAGCGCCATATCTTTCAATGTATTAATCTAATGATCAGATCGCTTCTGTTCACACAATATAATTATTATTTAATGCATATTATTAGTGACTTATAGGCCCACGGGGCCGGTGCATCTTCTTGTTGTTTTAATATTTGCTATATATATATATATGTTGAAATGTGCACATGTCACTTTAATAAAAACTTACTTACTTACTTATACCATTGTTTACACGTGCTTCAATCAATCACATTAGTCTCTTTATTGAAAATGTATTCTTAAATGTTCAGACATCGTTTCAAAAATATCACTGCCCCTATATAATGCCACATTTAGAGTAATTGAACTTATTTCCTCATTAATACGGGTATATGCTTGTGAATTACATTAATATTAAAATCTCTTGTTCTAACAATTCCTAAATGTTTGTTGAACGTTGTAGATTTAGATAATGCAGCTGAAGAATACTGTGTCCGTCAACATTTGAGTACCAGATCAAGATATCGGAGCTGAATCAAGAATAATACTAGTAGGGACTGCGACATTTGATCTGGCTGATGAAGTTGTTGTATTCATTTTACAACGTCGTTTATTAATAGCTCTGTTATAGCAATCTAGAATTTCTTGCCCGGTCACAGATTGTCTAGACAAGTAAAAGTCAGACGTATACCCTCTTGATCTCCAACCTAGTTCAAAATCATCGTGCTCTGAAACATCTAAATCCAATATTGTATCCTGTATGTTATCAGAACCCCCCGTTTCATTGTTATATTTCCTTCCTAATTTTCTTTTTATTCTTTCTATGTTTGGGTTTTCGTCTTCCTCATCGTCAGCGTTATGTTTGTATTTATTTAGTCGTGTCGTCGATCTAACAACTTCGTTACATGGTTTGATACTTCTATAAGCTTTTGGAGTATTTCTACTACCTACTAAATCATTCTCATTATTCAAATTATCACCAGTTTCATTATTGTGTTCGGTATAGTCTGTCACGTTAATGTCTCTTGTTCTTGTGTCATATTCCAAAGCTACTTCAGCTGAGTACTTATCAGGGACTGTTTCAGAGTGAGTAGACTTCTTAGTCAGCAATTCTTCAATAGTTATTTCATTGCACGAATGGTGTGCCTTCTTTAATAGTTTATCTTTGGTTCCACTTTCAATTGTGTTGGCATCGAACTCCACACTATTACTCATAATGTGTCCATTAGGAGAACTTGTTTTACTCGATTCGTTTCTTTTGTCCGTATCATGTGCTCTGGTCTTATGTTTTTCTAAATACTCTTGGTCTAAGGTAACACCATTACCATTACGATCAGATTCCTCATTTTGTTGCTCTTCTCCGGCACCACCGCTCACTAATGTTTCTGTTGTTATTTTTCCGTTATTGCAATGTTCAGATGTGATATTTTCAGTTGTTGTTGTGACTATTGTGGTTGTGGTTGAGTCTGGTGAACTAAATCCATCTTCGTTACGTTCATGTTTCTCCACACATGGGATAACAAAGCATTTGTTTGATGTGCTACCTTCATTATGAAAACCAGATTCATTTCTTTGTACAGCCTCTTGCTTATATTTGTAACACAATTGCATTCCTGAATCATCAATTAATGATTTCGAATTTGAAGCATCATTGCTATTAATTTCTATATTTCTTTGCAATGTTGCAGCGCTTCGCTTAATATATGCTAACCTAGCCTCTTCGTTGTCTGCTTCTTCATTGCTTGAATTATCTGCACTGTAAGCTGTGTTTATCTGTGTTTTGGTAGGTCTGTGGTTGGTACTATGTGGATTGATTAACAAAGCCTCTTGTTTTTTAGCTGCATTGGCTATATGTGAAGTAGTTTTGTATTTTAAAACATTATCAATACTGTATTGATAATGGTCTACATTTATTTTGTTTCTTTCTTTTGTCATTATTGTCATCACACTATATTCTTTGGAGTTGTGTATTTCTTTTCTACTTCCCTTATCCATATAATAGCCTTCGTCATGTTGTGTATCTTCAGAAACTAACGTCAAATTATGTTCAGCTGTACTACAAATGTTTAATCTTGATGCATCTAAACTAGGATTCTGCTTTATTGTGTCAGAAGGCAGCTTATCTTCAGTTGCGCTCTGCTTTGTAATGCTCCAATCAATGCAATTGCGTTTTACCGTTATACATTCGTCATGTGTGTGTGTGGAATTTTTGTTATTTGTTTCATTGGAATAAACGTTAACATAATATTCAGCCGTGTCATTTATTTCCAAACTGGAATCGGGTTCTAATCCTGCAACAAAAGCTTCGTAATCAGTACTGTGCTGTCCTACTATATACTCTGGAGTTAGTTCAAGTGATGACAAATCAAGTGACTGTTGAAGGGGGGAGATTGTGTTATTTTCAATGGATTTTGTGAATGTAGCTTTGATTTCGTACGGATTCTGCTCTTTAGCACGAAGTACATTTAGTGGTTCTATTACATCAACGTGTTCAATTTTGTTGTGCATTTCATCATGTAGATATGTTCTGTATTTATTAATATCTTCAAACGTGTCTGTTGTGAGTGTATGTAATGTATTTCTCTCACCAACATATTTATCTCCATTATCAAGTTGATATGCAAACATGGTTTGACTCTCTTCGCCTGCATTAGCCATGATCTTTCTGTTTTCCTGCCTTCTCCGACGTCTGGCAGACAATATTTCAGACTCTTTGTTGTCATCCTCTTCTATATTTATTTTGGAAACGGTCTTTGTGTATGTACATGTATTAAAATCGTATTGATTTGTACACTAACGCGCCGCTGTGAAGTTGCCCGGCCACCTACACTCGTATCTATCCTATCAATTCTTTGCAAGACATCCAGTAAGGGTGAGAGGTCGATATCAGTATTTCTTCCTGCTCTGTACCGTTTTCTCCAAGATCCTGTCTCGTAATTTGGTGTATCACAGTAAGTTCTGTATCGCATTCCTGTGTTATCATTCTTACATCGGGAACATAACGATGATCCGGTGTATTGTGATTGCCAAGTGTAACACTGTCGCTCTTGCACCATACCTCTACATGCCAAACATGTATCCGTGTTTGTCTCTACGTCGTTTGGTGCATCTGCTATACCGTTCAAGTGCTCCATCCGTGTGCCGCCAGTCACAATATCGGCATCAGTCTGGTCTTTCCTGACAAAACAAAAACCTTTATATATTAATCGAATGGCTGAATAACCTAAGGTATTAATGACAACCTAGTGATATTAAGTTGTGCAAATCCTCGTCTATGAAAGGAACCATCGGCAGTTCACAATATAAGCCAGAAGAACCTAGTTGGTTGAGGACCCCATTGATCGGACTAGCAGAATAACATCGTCAGGGACATTAGGAAACGTATAGTATAGAGATCTTGTCTGGTTAACTATAATTATAATATTATTATATATATATAATTATATATAAAGTAAAACAAGATCACGTGGGTTTCTTAAATTGTTACATCATTTTCTTGCCAAAATGTTGTTTCGAGTCATCAATCAATTCATATAGATGAACAGTTTGTATAGCGTTATATTGTACTATTTGCTCTCTCTCTCTCTAGTCAGTAAGTGGTTTGAGTTCAACTACCAATCAGTTATTCCTGTGACAGTTTAGCTAAATGGTTAATATATGTATGTATGCACATTTCCTACATGATTCAGTTTCATGTGAGTTGTCTTTCGTTGTGTAATATTTTATCGCAGAAATAAACTGTGTCCGTAATCTGCAACAACAATTACGTTGACTGTTTAACATATGTTAAAACACTGTCGTGACCTTTGTACTTGCAGTCCATTGTTATTAATATTGGACCGATGTCAAAAGGCCAGAGTATTATATTAAATCCTATGCGTAAATGTACGAAATTAACAATTGTAATTAGTACGATCTTGTCATATAAGTGTGTGTTGTATGCCTCGGTCACACAGTCACGGATTGTACGCCGGATTAGCCACGGATACGATCCGGCCTCATTCGTGACGATCCGTATTGGTCCGTAGCTTTCCGTATTGTTTCCGTAGTCATGCGTAGTAGTACCTGTATATCCGTGACAATGTTTGAACATGTTCAAAATTGGACCACGGATCAAACAACCGTAGTACATCCTTACTAAAACGTATTAGAACATACTGATCCGTTTTAGTCCATATTTAAACCGTATTAATCCGTACTTATTCGTTGGCCCGAAGTCGCCAAGGATTTCTACGATTAGTTACGGTGAGCTACGTACTAGTACGGTTACACCACGTATTAGCTAAGGATACAATACGGTTTATTACGAATTTGTCACGGAACGGCATGATAACATTACGTTGCATTACGGATAAGTAGGGATTAGCAAGGTTTCACAAGGTCTTTTACGGTTTACAACGTTACATCACGACAAAATACGGAATAGTACGGTCAGCGATTGTTCTTCTGCCTTTTCTTTCCAAAGGGCTGTCTTTTTCTCTGTGAGTTTGTAGTCCGCATGACCCTTGTCGAAAAGAAATTCGTGTTCTTGAAACCATAGTACGACATCTTCTGGTGCTGTGAAGTTAAATGTAGGGGTTGCTGACGCGGCTTATCTTTCTTCACGACTGCCTCTCGTTCAGAAGGGAGACGAGCTGAACCCAAGTCCTTTTCAATACTAGAACTTGCATCACCAGGCACATTTTGTTTTGTCTTGGCCCTGGCTTGAGTGGCTGGACGTTTGAGAAATGCATTATGAATGTGAACTGAGTACGAGCGTGAGCGTTTGTATACCGGTATACGGATTGCTTATCGTGACAGGTCCGTGTCGCTCCGTGGCGGTTCGTACTAATCCGTATCAGACCGTTCTTATTCGTACTAACCCTTACTTGTACCGTAGCAAACCGTTGTTCATCCGCAGTGCACACGCCTTGGCACGTGTCGTTCCGTATTAAACCGGGTCGTTCCGTATTAAACCGTAACAATCCGTATCACTCATGTCACCAAATGACCCCTTTCCTACATTGTCCTTGGTAGATACGTCCAAACCCGTGATCACACCGTTGTGCATCCGTATCGGACACATTGGCATTTCCGGGGTCATCCGTGAGATTTAATCCGTAGTAGAACCGGCGAGGTGATCCGTGAATGTGTGCCATAGGCATTAAGTAAGATATAAGCCTCAAACGGGTCCAATATATACAATATTGTACTGTCTTCGGCGCTACGTGCCTCACACAGTCCATTAGTTTCCATATGTGTGTGGTGTGGTGTGGTGTGGTGTGGGTGTGGGTGTGGTGGTGTGGTGATGGTAGTGGTGGTGGTGGTGGTGTGTGTGTGTGTGCGTGTGTGTGCGTGTGCTTTACGTTTATTTAGCGTCGCTACCAGTTGCCCACATGAGCGACACCTCCTGAAGAGATTAGTCGGATTAGAATGTTGGAGGATAGTGCAATAATACAGACAGAGACCCATTCCAGAATCTCCTCCAGTTCTTTTACGTGCACGGTGTAAAACACCGACACGATACCTCGGTTTAAAGTCTCTCATCTGAAAGACTGTTAACTTTATTAGGGTCAGATGGTGGGATCGAACCTGCGATCCCTGGATTCCCTGCCCATCGTGTTAACCACTGGACTATGTATCCGTCTGTAGTTTACAAATTGGATTGTTTTCGGCTTATATCCTATATATAATTACAACTGCTTGCAATTGCGCGATTCTGATTGTCTGATTCACTGCTAAATTATTCTGATCTCTAAATGTCCAAGGTAGATATTAATGCGCGATTGTGGTAAAATATAGTTCGTTCCAACATAACTTGTTTTATAATTTATAATTTTTAATTGCAATTATAGCAATTAAATGAGCCCTTTTCTTGTGTTTCGTCGAGGTATGAAATGTCAGTTGAAATGGCAGGCGAAATGTCAGGTAAATGTCAGGTAAATGTCAGGTGAAATGTCAGGTGAAATGTCAGGTGAAATGTCAGTGGTTTACATCGGGAGTTGCATACACACTTTCATCAATATTTCATACCTCGTTGAAACGCAGAAAAAGAACATTTAATTGTTAAAAATATTAAAATTATATTGTATCTTATCGTACCACATCGCCAGCAATCAACCCATGTATAAATGTAGTAGCATCTAGAGTCATACCTCCTTAAACACCATTTACTAGACGTATCGCTAACTCTTCTCCTTATCGTACCACATCGCCAGCAATCAACCCTAGTATAAATGTAGTAGCAGCTAGAGTCATACCTCCTTAAACACCATTTACTAGACGTATCGCTAACTCTTCTCCTTATCGTACCACATCGCCAGCAATCAACCCTAGTATAAATGTAGTAGCATCTAGAGTCATACCTCCTTAAACACCATTTACTAGACGTATCGCTAACTCTTCTCCTTATCGTACCACATCGCCAGCAATCAACCCTAGTATAAATGTAGTAGCGTCTAGAGTCATACCTCCTTAAACACCATTTACTAGACGTATCGCTAACTCTTCTCCTTATCGTACCACATCGCCAGCAATCAACCCTAGTATAAATGTAGTAGCATCTAGAGTCATACCTCCTTAAACACCATTTACTAGACGTATCGCTAACTCTTCTCCTTATCGTACCACATCGCCAGCAATCAACCCTAGTATAAATGTAGTAGCGTCTAGAGTCATACCTCCTTAAACACCATTTACTAGACGTATCGCTAACTCTTCTCCTTATCGTACCACATCGCCAGCAATCAACCCTAGTATAAATGTAGTAGCGTCTAGAGTCATACCTCCTTAAACACCATTTACTAGACGTATCGCTAACTCTTCTCCTTATCGTACCACATCGCCAGCAATCAACCCTAGTATAAATGTAGTAGCGTCTAGAGTCATACCTCCTTAAACACCATTTACTAGACGTATCGCTAACTCTTCTCCTTATCGTACCACATCGCCAGCAATCAACCCTAGTATAAATGTAGTAGCGCTAGAGTCATACCTCCTTAAACACCATTTACTAGACGTATCGCTAACTCTTCTCCTTATCGTACCACATCGCCAGCAATCAACCCTAGTATAAATGTAGTAGCGTCTAGAGTCATACCTCCTTAAACACCATTTACTAGACGTATCGCTAACTCTTCTCCTTATCGTACCACATCGCCAGCAATCAACCCTAGTATAAATGTAGTAGCATCTAGAGTCATACCTCCTTAAACACCATTTACTAGACGTATCGCTAACTCTTCTCCTTATCGTACCACATCGCCAGCAATCAACCCTAGTATAAATGTAGTAGCATCTAGAGTCATACCTCCTTAAACACCATTTACTAGACGTATCGCTAACTCTTCTCCTTATCGTACCACATCGCCAGCAATCAACCCTAGTATAAATGTAGTAGCATCTAGAGTCATACCTCCTTAAACACCATTTACTAGACGTATCGCTAACTCTTCTCCTTATCGTACCACATCGCCAGCAATCAACCCTAGTATAAATGTAGTAGCATCTAGAGTCATACCTCCTTAAACACCATTTACTAGACGTATCGCTAACTCTTCTCCTTATCGTACCACATCGCCAGCAATCAACCCTAGTATAAATGTAGTAGCATCTAGAGTCATACCTCCTTAAACACCATTTACTAGACGTATCGCTAACTCTTCTCCTTATCGTACCACATCGCCAGCAATCAACCCTAGTATAAATGTAGTAGCATCTAGAGTCATACCTCCTTAAACACCATTTACTAGACGTATCGCTAACTCTTCTCCTTATCGTACCACATCGCCAGCAATCAACCCTAGTATAAATGTAGTAGCATCTAGAGTCATACCTCCTTAAACACCATTTACTAGACGTATCGCTAACTCTTCTCCTTATCGTACCACATCGCCAGCAATCAACCCTAGTATAAATGTAGTAGCATCTAGAGTCATACCTCCTTAAACACCATTTACTAGACGTATCGCTAACTCTTCTCCTTATCGTACCACATCGCCAGCAATCAACCCTAGTATAAATGTAGTAGCATCTAGAGTCATACCTCCTTAAACACCATTTACTAGACGTATCGCTAACTCTTCTCCTTATCGTACCACATCGCCAGCAATCAACCCTAGTATAAATGTAGTAGCATCTAGAGTCATACCTCCTTAAACACCATTTACTAGACGTATCGCTAACTCTTCTCCTTATCGTACCACATCGCCAGCAATCAACCCTAGTATAAATGTAGTAGCATCTAGAGTCATACCTCCTTAAACACCATTTACTAGACGTATCGCTAACTCTTCTCCTTATCGTACCACATCGCCAGCAATCAACCCTAGTATAAATGTAGTAGCATCTAGAGTCATACCTCCTTAAACACCATTTACTAGACGTATCGCTAACTCTTCTCCTTATCGTACCACATCGCCAGCAATCAACCCTAGTATAAATGTAGTAGCATCTAGAGTCATACCTCCTTAAACACCATTTACTAGACGTATCGCTAACTCTTCTCCTTATCGTACCACATCGCCAGCAATCAACCCTAGTATAAATGTAGTAGCATCTAGAGTCATACCTCCTTAAACACCATTTACTAGACGTATCGCTAACTCTTCTCCTTATCGTACCACATCGCCAGCAATCAACCCTAGTATAAATGTAGTAGCATCTAGAGTCATACCTCCTTAAACACCATTTACTAGACGTATCGCTAACTCTTCTCAAACAAAGAAAGTATGGCCGAGGACATTACCTCCCATTCTAGTAAACAAACTGAACATTCTAAGAATTTTGAATATGAATTAGTAGGGCTTACACGAGCCTTAACATGTCTGTATATATCACATATTAAAACACTGTTGTGACGTCATACCTTTGTACTTACAGCCCGTTATTAATAATATTGGACTGCTTTCAAAAGGAGTATACACGGAAACACGGTTTGGACACCGTCTTGACCCAGATTCTTATAAACAGGTAAACAAACATTAAAACCGTTCATTATAAAATCACCGGTTGAGCGTATTTTGGCAATATACTACCTTCGACATACTCTGTTTACTTTGGTAGGTTGTTTTGTAACTGTATTATATCCGTATGTATATAACTACTGATAACAGAAGTGAATATTAGAGAGTAAACACGAATTCACGTACTAGTTTCGTCTAAAAAACCCTTTAGTCTAACGATGATTTCGGGTAGTAACTTATTCATCCACATATACTGGGTACTCCAAGCACACACTGAGTATGACAGGGTGACGCTTGTCGGGGACCGTTGATAAACATCTCATCTGAGACACAGTATGTTGAAAATAACCACATACTAAGGTCAAAAACAGTCCCGAGTGGTACAGTGGCCAGCCGCTCAGCAAAAATGGTAAAGGCTGGGACTGGACGGTATATAGTATCTATATGTCTGTCTGTCTGTCTGTCTGTCTGTCTGTCTGTCTGTCTGTCTGTCTGTCTGTCTGTCTGTCTGTCTGTCTGTCTGTCTGTCTGTCTGTCTGTCTGTCTGTCTGTCTGTCTGTCTGTCTGTCTGTCTGTCTGTCTGTCTGTCTGTCTGTCTGTCTCTGTCTGTCTGTCTCTCTCTGTCTGTCTGTCTGTCTGTCATGTCTGTC
>CM026404.1:88092116-88199616 GCA_014843695.1 Archivesica marissinica
TATACACGGAAACACGGTTTGGACACCGTCTTGACCCAGATTCTTATAAACAGGTAAACAAACATTAAAACCGTTCATTATAAAATCACCGGTTGAGCGTATTTTGGCAATATACTACCTTCGACATACTCTGTTTACTTTGGTAGGTTGTTTTGTAACTGTATTATATCCGTATGTATATAACTACTGATAACAGAAGTGAATATTAGAGAGTAAACACGAATTCACGTACTAGTTTCGTCTAAAAAACCCTTTAGTCTAACGATGATTTCGGGTAGTAACTTATTCATCCACATATACTGGGTACTCCAAGCACACACTGAGTATGACAGGGTGACGCTTGTCGGGGACCGTTGATAAACATCTCATCTGAGACACAGTATGTTGAAAATAACCACATACTAAGGTCAAAAACAGTCCCGAGTGGTACAGTGGCCAGCCGCTCAGCAAAAATGGTAAAGGCTGGGACTGGACGGTATATAGTATCTATATGTCTGTCTGTCTGTCTGTCTGTCTGTCTGTCTGCGCCAGCCAGCCAGCCTTTAATGTCGAACCCCTTGCGGGGATGTAGACATGTTGCGCATCAAAAGATGTTAAAAGTATGAATAGTTAAAAGCACAATTTAAGAAAGTAATGAAAATAAGTTGTGGTAAAAGTTTAAAAGCAGCTGCGCAAAACAACTAGGGACTGGCATGGTCAATATTGCAAACTGTCGTATTGAATTGCTCTGTGGTAGGGAGATGGACACTGTCAGGAGGGAGATGGTTCCAATGGTAGATTTTTCTTGGAAAATAGGAAAACTTGTAGTAGTTGCTGTAATTAACCTATAGCTTATGGAATGGCAATGGCGAGCAGGACGGGAGAGGGGAACTAGGTAATTTTCAATGGGAATAGCAATAAGATCATTATGAATGTTATACAGAAGGGATAACCTATTATCAATACAACGTTGATCTAGTCTGCGTAGATTTAGGGAATGTAGCATGTCTGTAACACTAGGGGTACGATAGAAGTCAGCCTTTATCCAACGCGGTGTTGTCTCATATACCACTGGACACATTCATATGGTCTATCAATATTTGAGTATGGGGCAACCAGATCTCGGAGCCATATTCAAGCTGGGGTCTCACTAGTGTCTGGTAAGCCATGTACTTAAGGAGTTCGGATTTGACCTGGAGGTTTCTACGTAGGAATCCTAATGTTTGGTTTGCTTTCTTAGTTGACCTTTTTATGTGAGTGTCCCACGACAGGTTATTTGAGATATCCACGCCAAGGTATTTGGCTGAGGTGACCTACTCAAGTAGGACTCCATGGAGTTCATATTGACTGGGAATAGGATGTTTCCTTCTGATAACTTGACATGTGTAGGGTTAAAGTCCATGTCCCAGTCCAACTCCCACTCTTCTAATCTCTTAAGATCGTTTTGGAGTGTGACCGAATCATTTGCAGATGATAGATAGACTGCAGTATCATCTGCAAAGATACGGACGTTGGAACTGATGTTTTGTGGGAGGTCGTTTAGATAGGCTAGGAAAAGCAGGGGTCCAAGTATGGATCCCTGTGGGACTCCAGAGGAATGGCATCTGAACTAATACCATTAAGGACAACTGACTGGAGTCTATTATCTAGAAAACTCTTAATCCACCTTAATGTTTGACCTCTGACTCCATAGTCATGCATTTTTAGTAGTACGTTCTCGTGATTGACCTTATCGAAAGCCTTACTGAAGTCTAATAGGATGAGATCTATATGATGCTTATTGTAGACAGAGGTAACCAAGTCATTGATTAGCATTACTAATTGGGTCACGCATGACCGTTTTTCTCTAAAACCATGCTGCAAATGGTACAGAATAATGTGGTTAGTGAAGTGTTTTACTATCGAGGTGGAAACTAAGTATATGTTCTAGAACCTTGCATAAATCACATGTCAGTGAGATAGGCCTATAGTTGGCGGGGTGTGACTTGTCCCCTTTTTGTAAATGGGAGCAACAATTGCTGACTTCCACTGGGCCGGCAGTGATCCTTCGTTGAGGGAGGCCATTCCAATGCCATGGGTTAATATAGTTAATATGGTGCGTGTGACCTAAATGTTACTAATGCATTCAATTACTTATGTACATTCTATGTTTTATTGATGCCAAGCACCTTGTGGGGATCTTGACATGTTTTTTGGACAGGCTTAGCAGACTTAAGTCACTAACCAATACTGAGATGCCTCACTCAATGACACTATATGTGCCCCAAACTAGTATCATACCCGGGACCCTTTGAATCCAAATAAGACACTCTACCACTGTACCACTGGACAATGGACGACACACAAAGTAATTCTCTGAACCATATAACCAATATGCATTCGTAGGAACAGATATTGCGTCTAACTACTGGTAAATTTCAAGATTATGTGACACTCGGGTGTGTCATTCCTATACGAGTAATGCATATTTACGTTTGTTTACCTGTTAGTCTCGTTTTGGCGAAAGTAGGTCAAAACGGTGCGCACTATATCATAAGCCAAACCGTGTTTCCGTGTTTATATTTAATCATATGCGTAAATGTACGAACTTAGCAATTTTAATTAGTAACATCTTGTTATATTAGTGTGTTTTAAGTACGATATAAGCCTCAAACGGATCCAATATGTAAAATATTGGTATTATATTTTACATTTAGTAAATAGTTTATAGAAAGCGAATTTACAATCGTTTTCGGTTTATATCATATACATACATACAGTAAGTAAGTGTTGTGTTAAAGTGACATATGCATAGGGTTCGATACCCGGTCAGGCCACGTATGTAGTGTCATTGAGCAAGGCACCTCACGCACATTGCTTAGTATTGGTTAACCACTTAGGTCGGCTAAGCATGCCCAGGAAAACATGTCTAGGTCCCCGCGAGGGGTTTGACATTAATGGAACATACATACATATACAAACATAAATATTTAATACAAGATATTTACACAACTTTAAGATGCACCCGGCCCGATGGGCCTATTTGTCACCTACTGCCTGCATAACAATATAAATGAAAGCAAGACATTATCAAAATGTCATCACAAGAATAAAGATTCATCACATTGAACTTAAACGACTGTCAGAATTTTCTCATATAGAAAGCGAGTAGTTTTAATGCGGTCATAATGTTCTCATATAGAAAGCGAGTAGTTTTAATGCTGTCAGAATGTTCTCATATAGAAAGCGAGTAGTTTTAATGCTGTCAGAATGTTCTCATATAGAAAGCGAGTAGTTTTAATGCTGTCAGAATGTTCTCATATAGAAAGCGAGTAGTTTTAATGCTGTCAGAATGTTCTCATATAGAAAGCGAGTAGTTTTAATGCTGTCAGAATGTTCTCATATAGAAAGCGAGTAGTTTTAATGCTGTCAGAATGTTCTCATATAGAAAGCGAGTAGTTTTAATGCTGTCAGAATGTTCTCATATAGAAAGCGAGTAGTTTTAATGCTGTCAGAATGTTCTCATATAGAAAGCGAGTAGTTTTAATGCTGTCAGAATGTTCTCATATAGAAAGCGAGTAGTTTTAATGCTGTCAGAATGTTCTCATATAGAAAGCGAGTAGTTTTAATGCTGTCAGAATGTTCTCATATAGAAAGCGAGTAGTTTTAATGCTGTCAGAATGTTCTCATATAGAAAGCGAGTAGTTTTAATGCTGTCAGAATGTTCTCATATAGAAAGCGAGTTGTTTTAATCCTGTCAGAATGTTCTCATATAGAAAGCGAGTAGTGTCAATGCATACATTCTCAAAGTTTGTATAATCGAATACTTCTAATTTGTATAATTATAATAAACTTCACACTATCTGCTTCTAGTTTCCAAAATATACATATATATGCAGCAGCCCAGGGAATTTCTATCCGAATAATATATATGTATTGCATAAAATCTTTTAACATCCAGAATTGTATTAAAATACTAAAGGATATTGAGATGCAATTGTCTATTAAGGTTTCCAATGAGAGACATCTCTAATTTTCTATTACCTCCCTTGGCAGATAAGGTCTGATTTATTCCAAAATGTGAATAGGTCCTTCTAGTTAGAATCCTTTGTTTTTACTGTTGTTCCATAACCAGATGTTGCGGTATGATAATCGTGTTAATTAACTGATAGCATTGTTATACAAAATAAGTACCCATTGCATATACTGTAGGAGATATGTTGAGATATAGTAATTTAATAATCATATACAGCGATAGTGGAATAAAATTGCTAGTATGTTGTGCAAAGGAAACAACGATAAAAACAGAGGGAAACACTTAATAGGACCTATCTACTTTTAGGGAGTATTCAGGGGCAGTAACTGACCGATGTCTCTCATTGAATATACATGCACTATTATAACGTTAAGAGTGGATCCATCTATGCCTATGTTGCAAAGTTTATATCATAGTCAATTAAGTGTTAGGTATTTGTAAAACAAAACCATTATGATCAAATAAATCTAAAGATGTGATCACACCATTTGGGATAATTAAGAAATAATAAGTATCAACCGTGGTATATCGCAGAATAACCCGAGTTTGGAGTTCTTATGCGTATAAATATATCACTCAGGCCTTCGTTCTTATGCGTATAAATATATCAAACTCGGCCTGAGTGATATATTTATACGCATAAGAACTCCAAACTCGGCCTGAGTGATATATTTATACGCATAAGAACTCCAAACTCGGCCTGAGTGATATATTTATACGCATAAGAACTCCAAACTCGGCCTGAGTGATATATTTATACGCAATAGAACTCCAAACTCGGGTTATTCTGCGATATACCACGGTTGATACTTATTATTTCTATTCTAACACTACTTACTTCTAATAATTTTAGACGAGAATCAAAGGAGTATGTTCTTCAAACGCCGTGCATTTGGCTTTCGAAATTTCCTCCCCGTATTTTTATGGAAAATATCAATCTAGTGCATAAATGAACAAAAGTTGTAACTGATCAATAATTTTATTTATTTTGTCAAATAAAACTGTACAGAATAGTAACTGAAACGTTACTTAACAGAAAAACAAGACGGACAAGAGATTATCTGATTCTAAAAATAGCTCACTTCCGCGAATTCCCACGGTTGTATTTACAAACATCACGTGACTTTCATTCATTAAACTTTACACGCATTGTATAAATGGAATAGCCAAAACACGGTACGCGCGCAGCATAGTTCAAGGTAGGTATATCGCAGAATAACCCGAGATAGATTTTACTCTACAAGTATGTATGTTATTAGCTGGGTCGTGTTAGAATTGTTCTTAAAACACGGTTGTGACGTCATGCCTTTGTTCTTGCAATCCATTATTTTTAATATTGGACTGCTTTCAATGACCATTCCGTGAACTATAGTTCATTGATGCACACATGTGAACAAATATTCTCTATTTATTCCATTGGTTCTGTATAACAGAATAGGATACTTAGATATCAAGTTCTCATATTCGAACAGAAACGGATACTCAGCTGCTCTGCTTCCATCTGTAGATATGAAAATATATTCTATCGTATTTTAATTTAATGGCAACCTTCCAAAGAGAAGAATACAGATAATACATTAATTTTACAATAAGAACACGATAACGTTGAATTATATATATTATATAGTGTTTCCTGGAATACACTTACGGCCACTTGTAACCCGACACTTATATAATTCGGTATTATTGCATTATTTGTGAAAGGATTTTGTTCACGTTTGGACCAAGAATAAATCAACATGTCATACGTACATACTAGAAATTTCTTTTTAATTCATCAACAATAATGTATAAAACTTAACAAATAACAAACATCACTGTATTATCAAAATTCACAAAATAATGACACAACGCAAAATCCGAACAATGTGAAAAGTCACCCAATACAATCCGTATGTCCGAGAAACTAATATCTAGTGTGTCCTCCCATGTCTCTTACGACGTGCACACACCTCCGTCTCACAGGTGAACGTTATGATCATTTTTGTTCAGATAATGTAGCTGAATAACATAATCTATAATTTCAAATTAATATATTGAACCATGATTTGAAAAGTGTCTGGTCTTGCGCTGTGTTATTTTGTGAATTTTGATTTTACAGAGATGTTTGTTATTTGTTAAATTTTGTACCTTTTTGTTCATCAATTCAAAAGAAATTTCTTGTATGTACGTATGATGTGTTGATTTATACATAGTCCTAATTAGAACGAAATCCTTTCACAAATAATCCAATTATACCGATTTATTTAAGTGTCGGGTTACAAGTGGCCCTAAGTGTATGTATCTTAATTCACCAATTGGTTGGAAGCGCCCTGTTATGGGTAATATATAATATACAATATTACTTCGTAGCTACTTACAGACGGATCTGTAGTCCAGTGGTAAAACGCTGGACTGGTAATCCAGGAATCGCAGGTTCGATCCCCCGTCTGACCCTAATAAAATTAACAGTCTTTCAGATGGGACGTTAAACCGAAGTCTCGTGTCGGTGCTTTACACCGTGCACGTAAAAGAACCAGAGGAGACTCTGGAATGGGTCTGTATCATTGCACTATCCTCCAAAATCTAAAATGACTAATCTCTTCAGGAGGCGTCGCTCATATGGGCAACCGGTAGCGACGATAAATAAACGTAAAACACACACACACGTAGCTACTTTTCACATCTTTATTACAAAACACAAACTGAACAACTAAAACTATTCCAAAATGTTTAAAACTATGTATTTATATAGTTATTGTTTTTCATGTAAAACACACTTATCCTAAGTGTGCGTTTTCTATGTCCTCTAGTATATAAATAGATTATTATAATAGAGGGGGTTCCAAGGATAGAGGTACATGGTTTATCCCTGTGAATTTTTGCTCATAAAATCTAATTCCACAAACATTGCTATTAAAGCTCCCTAGATTCTCAGTATCTAAAAATAGACTACATTGAGAAGTTATGTGGTACATTATCCGATTTTAATAGTAACCGCTTTAATAACATACAATTCACAAATGTATGCAAACTTAAAAAGCAATACATGAAAGCTTATGCATTATGCAAGTGTTTAGTTTATACACATTTATTTCAGCTGGAATGCGAATTTTAACTCGATTGCGAAACAAGTTCCTATAACTTATATTAATCACTCTCGATACGTCATTCCTGATGGGATCCAAGAGTCAACGTGGAATTTAAATGGCATGCCTAAGTGCACAATCGTAACGGCTCCAGCGAGGCTCGAACTCCGGAAATGAACTAAAGAATCAAATCAACATACGTACACACACACACACGCACGCACGCACGCACGCACGCACGCACGCACGCACGCACGCACGCACGCACGCACGCACTAACGCACGCACGCACGCACGCACGCACGCACGCACGCATGCACACACGCACACACACTGTGGCTTATGTGGTTGATGTCAAATCTGTTGTCCCTCATCACTGTAGGTAATCCCACTGTCAAATGATTACATATAATGATGCTATCCGGCTGGCTTGCAGAACGTCAGTGGTTCCACCTGGATACCCGACCGTGCGCCTGAAATAGTGTTCGGAGAGAACCAGAGGCCTTCCACTAATAACAACTGGAGAGTCGACATATGACAACAACTATCGGTGTGATTTTAAACACAATACCAAAACAAAGGAACATGAAATATAACAAGAAAAACTATTACATATAAATATGTAATAGATAGACTATTGAAAGGTCACTCTGCATAATACACACTAGTATATTGTACTGAGTGAATGCATATACATTATAAAGTGCATACTTTAGTAATTAAATGCAAACACGTTGACAATAACACGAAACCCTGTCCAACATAATAATATATACCACATCCCTGCTGGAACATCCGCGAATCATATGGGAACCAAATAGTGTTGCAGAATTTCAACTAGGTAAATAGATTGACCTGGCCATTTCTGGATTCCAGCTCAAGCGTGTATTTCTATGCGCACACCCAGTGAAAGCTTGGAACTAGTTCCCTGAAAACAATTGGACAATTTTAATATCTATAATACGAATACATAACATGAATTACTGCTATGTATTCGTATTATATCACATAAATTGCTATCGTACAGGAAACAATACAACAAAATAAAAGTCAAAATAAATGCAAACCTGTCAATATCTGAGCACGTGTTCGGCATTGTCCCTGTACACTGCTTAGATCGCTCATTTTGTCTGCAAATACCCAGTGGAAAACTAGTTAGTAATGCCAATGAGCTGCAATTGCTCTCGGTGCTTCCGGAATCCAGGTCATAGTGCCGGAAGCGGCACCGATTCACGGAATTTCCGGTGAAATTATTTCATCTAAACTATTTTCGCACATTCAAATCCTGGTTATAATATGATTATATATAGCAGATTACTACAGACTATTGTAGAACGTATGGACGTTATGTCCACATATATGCACGTCAGCTCTGGGTCAATGATAGTGTCAATAATGCTACTAACAACATGGCCAGAGGCCTTGGATACTCTCCGTCATACAAATGTCAATGGCATATTTAGAAAACCTCTTAAAACAGTAATATTAATGATCTAATATTTATAAATACATTCATACACTCAAGCTATTCATTTCTCAATTCCAATTAAGCTGACAGATATATGCATACGTAATCACAGACTATAATATTTAAATAGATACGCAAGAATAATTGCTTAATGCCCCCAAACCCCCTTCCCCCGAGAGTTATCACTTAAATAGGCCGCATGAATCCGATCTTGTTTTAATATCACTGTAATGCCAGTACAAGTGGCCAAATCTGTTTCGTCATATTGCAGCATTTCATTCAGGACTTCTCGTATGAAATATTGAGCTAATGTATGCCCTAATGCTAATGTATTGTTTGATGTATTGCCATTGTAGAAACGACCTAAAGTGTGGTCATTGTATGGTATTAATGTTGTCATAAATCATAACACCTCGAACTATAACAAACGTCCTGTAATCGACCAGTGCCAAATAAGGACTTATTACTGTACTTTAGTTATTGTCAAGGGTAAAGGTATAATCAAGCTTTTACAAAATTAGTTTAATCGCTTTCGGGACCTCATTCCCGAAGGAATTCATCGCTCTATGAGGGAGAGAAAAGAGTCAATGTGTTGTATAGGCTGTCGGATTAGCGCAGTGGTTAGCGCGCTCGCTTCTCACCAATGCAACCCGGGTTCGAACCTCGCTCCGGGAAGTATGTGAGATGGTACGGTGGTCGCCAGATCGGACAGGCGGGTTTTCTCCGGGTACTCCGGTTTCCTCCCACACGAATGACCACATTTACGCTTTCATCCGCGACAACGAGAGTGATTAATATAAGTTGTTAGAATTTCGTTGTAAAATAAATAAAGTTTAAATTTTAATGTGTTGTATAAAATGCACACACATGTATATTTCATGTATACTAGAGGACATAGAAAACGCACACCTACATTATATGATTAGTATTACATGAAAACGAAATACGAAGGATTCCATCAAAGATATATCACATCTTTATTACAAAACACAAATTGAACAACTAAAAATATTCCAAAATCTTTAAAACTATGTATTTATATAGTTATTTTGTTTCATGTAAAAACACACTTAAGTATGAGTTTTCTATGTCCTCTAGTATATACTTGTTTTTAAACTGTTTTGTTGTATTTTGTTTGCATGAAACATACACCATTGTATATCGTCACAGGAGCGCAAAAACTTAATAAACACTGTATATATACTAGTCTGTCTTGGTGCTTCCCGCATCCGTTGATGCTTAGTGTACAAATAACGTTATGCTCAACGTCAACTAAACACACATTTGCTTACCTCTTAATAAAACGGAAACACTGGAGTCAGGTCGATGCTACTCTACAAACGATGGCCTTTTATTTAGTTATTCTAAGTAGACTAATATTGATGGAAAACCATGACCGACCTCTTTTAACAATAGATTGACTAATTGGTATCTGGATCGCATTAGTCAATTCAAAGGGTACACTAGTGTCAAGTCTGTTTGCTAAACATTCCTGATGGTACAATAAATCGTTCAAATACGAAATATCGGAATAACACTAGAAACGTTTTATTTGAACAGTTTTTAGAGTGTACGTTCTACAACTTCCGTCCGGTACTTATCCGACCGTGTTCCAATGCTGGTATATCTAGAACTAGTTAGATAATTCTCTGATCGTATATGAATACAAGTGTGTATCTTACTCAATATGGCGATTTTGCACGTGCTATATTTGTTCACAATATACTTTGGAGTTTGTTTTCCACGTGCAGCCGGTAAGTAATAAAACATAGATAATGTGTTCCTGTTTTATTGTTGTGAGATTCGTAGTTCTACCCGGGTACCAGTCTGAGCCTGAAATACTTGTTGGCACCCGGTGTCTAGTCGCCATAGGACCTGTGTGTTTTGCATTTATGTATCGTCGCTACCGGTTGCCCATATGAGCGACGCCTTCTGAAAATATTGGTCATTTTAGATTTTGGAGGATAGTGCAATGATACAGACAGAGACTCATTCCAGAATCTCCTCTGGTTCTTGTACGTGCACGGTGCACGAGACCTGGAGGATAGTGCACTGATACAAACAGAGACCCATTCCAGAGTCTCAATAGAAAGCTATTATTATCAATCCTGGCTACAGCACACCTCGTGATTATAATACTTTCAATGTGCATTCGGTGAAATATCATTGGACCATTCACTGAAACAAACAACTAGAGTGGTGGAACCTATGCTCGGCGTATTCCTATGCTCGGCGTATCTGCGTATTCCTATGCTCGGCGTATTCCTATGCTCGGCGTATTTTCCATTTCCATCCGTATTTAAAATATTTATTTAGTTCTAGGCTAATTTCGCTGACAGAGCTGAAGCATGGTTCAATAGCATTCCGTTGAGTGTATCGGTAGGCTGATGCAACTATCACGTGACTTGTCCAGCAGACGAATATAAACAAGCACATCATTGGGAGAATATTTCCACCGAAACTGATACGGTGTATGAGCAACTCAGGTAGCTATCCGAATTTATAAAATCTACACCTAACCCGAAATATAGTTTCTATACCATTTCTGAATAAGACCAATAAATGTTTTTATTCAATGGTGTACTATATCAAAATAAGATATTCAACAAGTTATGGTGGATAAATAAAAAAATAACAAGTACGCCGTGCATAGGTGCCCTGAAGTCTTCAGTTCCCCCATATAAACGGATGCCGACCGACAGCGTTGCAATAGCTGTATTGAGCAGCAAGGTCACGTGACGAAGCTAAACTGCCAACAAGAGTGTTTTGAAAGTTGTGTTCACGACTTAAGAAAATAAGAATATACGGCAAGTGCTATTAACATTTCATACTGGTCATTATATGTGGGATTTACGCCGAGCATAGGGGTCCACCACTCTATCATCTTACACCTTTCTAATGTATCCCCTCAATACTGTACCACATTGAACCACACTCGCAGGGCGATTACTAATATTGTCTGGGAGTGAGGAGGCGATTACTGGGCGACATGGGGGAAAGTTGCTACGCCCTTGTAACATTGCATTATAGCCGTCTCCGATCGAACTACGACCAGCTAGTAGATATATATATATATATACTTCTGATTATGACCTGGCTCAAGAGTGTTGGAACAAAACAATTGGGGTGCGACGCCTCCAGAAATATTGAAGTCATTTTTGTTGGAGGATAGCGCACGATACAGAAGACCCCCCAACTCCAGAAGCATCCCTGGTTCTTTTACATGTCCAGTGTATAGCACGGACACACGAGACCTAGACGTATACACAGACGCTTGTGGTATCTACACATGGTTTCGGGTTCAAAACCAAACAACTAAAAACATATTTTTTAGGAGTTTTAAGAACACTATGATACACATTAGGCTTCACACTATACATACAATTTTTGTATGCGAAATCGCAGGAATTTTATTCATGTTTGAAAATTTTGAAAAGGAAGACGTACAGACAACAATCGTTTGATAGACTAATAATTGCTGCGAATAACTTTAAGATTTTAGATAAGTTTAGATATTTTAGGTCATTTCTAGACTTGCTTGGAATGGCCCAAAATATGTATGTATAGTGTCTAGCCTACAGTGAAACATAGTGTTCTTAAAAAAGATGGCTTTTTAGTTTTTCGGTTTTAAACCCGAAACCATTTGTCCCCGACCACAAACGTCCGTCGGCTTATAGTCTCATCTGATGCAATGTTAATATTATTAGAGTTAAACAGAGGATCGAACCTGCGATCATTGAATTTAGTTTAATCATATTGTATTGCTCGATTAATTGTAAATATATATATTACCAGACATGACAATTTCAAGAAAAGCAAACGGGTCGGGCCACAAGCAAGAATTAGTTACGGCCTTTCCCGAAGACAAATCACTGGATTCGCATTCCAATGTGGTTTTTTAATACTTTATTTATTTTACAACTATTGCGAAACAAGTTTTAACAACTTATATTAATCACTCTCGTTGTGCAGATGAAAGCGTGTATGTGGTCATTCGTGTGGGAGGAAACTGGAGTACCCGGAGAAACCTATCTGTCCGATCTGGTGACCATCGTACCATCTCACATACTTCCCGGTCCGAGGATCGAACCCTGGTCGCATTGGTGAGAAGCGAGCGCGCTAACCACTACGCTAATCGGACAGCCAATGTGTTAACTAATGGACCACTGACCAGTCTATTACTATTTGTTTTCAGAAGGTTATTATTACACTAGATAATATGTGGAAGTCGTGATAGCACAGTGGATGAGCGTTCGCTTCAGGTGAGGAAGGTCCGGAGTTCGAGCCCCGCTGGAGCCGTTACGATTGTGCCCTTAGGCAAGGCATTTAAATTCCACGTTGCCTCTTCTCTCTCCCTCGTGGCGATGGATTCCATCAGGAATGAGGTCTCGAGAGTGATTTATATAAGTTGAAATAACTTGTTTCGCAATCGAGCTAAAATAAATGTGTATAATAAAGATAATACAGATTTCGTTATAATTGAGGAAACGTCTTATTTTAGAAGGTGAGCAGATAGCCGCGAACACGTTCACGTACACGTCTGATAGTCCCATTGGAGACGGTATCTGGCGGGCTACAGCCACGTGCAACGCAGAGTTTTCAGGAACATCATACGATGCAAATAGCGCGTGGATGTTCTCGCGCTTTGGTGTTCCAGTGACGAATTACCAGGTACGTCATTTATGTCGATGTACACGTATGTCAGAAATAAGTACTTTCTGTGTCTTAGAATGACAAGAAACAAACATAGTTCCAAGCAATATGTGAAAGGAAGTCTCGACATAATTGCTCAACTGACGAGTGTTTCCTCGAATCTCCCAGCCAACGAGTGTTGCCTCGAACCTCCAATTAACGAATATTGCCCTGAACAATGCATCTTCGCGGCGACGAGTGTTGCGCCGAACCTCCCAACCAACAATTATTGAGTCGAACCTCACAAACAACGAGTGTTGCTCCGAACCTCCCACAAATGACGATTGTATCCCCGAATCTCCCAACCCGACGAGTGTTGCTCCGAACCTCCCAATGACAAATATTGAACCGAATATATAAACGTAGAATGTTGTCCCGAACCTCCCAACAAATACGAACATAAAATTAATATAAAATTGTCCACGAAAGCTTGCATTGTCACGGATTGTGTTTGTTTATTATAGTGTCAACTCTATTGAAATGTATCTGGCGGGCTACAGCCTTACTTATGAGACACCTTATTTTATGAGCATCAGTACTTCCCGACTCCTATTATTGTAGGTCAAGCGACAGGCTGATCGGTAGCCTTAATTTAACTAGCTTGTGGCTCACCAACAGGCCATATTAACCTGACGAGGTTCGAACCATCGACCTTCCGCTTGATAGATGGCCGCCTTAACCACACGGAGACGGTAGATATATAATTGGTATATGTTTACAGGACTGGCTGGCTGGGGCTGTAGAACAGACGGACGATGACGGCAAATGGGTCATCTCCAGGATCGGTTACGCAAGCGGGGCATATTCCCTCACTTACAGTCTACAGTTTGAGTACAACGTGTGGCTCGGTTCAAATTCACCAACAGGAGATTGTGTCCAATTCATGAACTTAACGGAAGCCAAACTGTATGCTAGTTCTGCTGCGACTCTCCTCGATACACCAGCATGTAATTTATTAAATATCCAACTTGAGCATTAAATGGATGTGTTGTAAGTCTGCCCCAGGACAAAACATATGTCTGTCTTTAATGATGCAAGCGGTCTGAGTTAGTTAGTTTGTTTGTTTGTTTGTTCGGGGTTCGCGCCTTCATCAGCACCATTTTCTGCTATGTTACCGGCGTCAGTTTACCTAACAACACCTTTCCTGGACAGGCTACAGCGGTTAACCAGTAATGTTTGTGTTTTAGGTTCATTTATCGTCGCTACCGGTTGCCCATATGAGCGACGCCTCCTGAAGAGATTAGTCATTTTAGAGTTTTGGAGGATAGTGCAATGATACAGAGAGAGACCCATTCCAGAGTCTCCTCTGCTTCTTTTACGTGCACGGTGTAAAGCACCGACACGAGACCTCGGTTTAACGTTCCATCTGAAAGACTGTTAATTTTATTAGGGTCAGACGGGGGATCGAACCTGCGATCCCTGGATTACCAGTCCAGCGTGTTACCACTGGACTACATATCCGTCTGTAAACCAGTACTTGGTGCTCCAACCTCCATAAGGAGGTGCTCCAACCTCCATAAGGAAACTGCCAACTTTTTCATATAAAAACAGCGGGTCTCGAACCAATGACCATCAGTGATGATAGGTTACAGTGATATACAAGTCAGCGACCGTAACCACTCGACAAAGGAGACGGATTAATAATGTACTTGAGGGGGAAAAACAACGATCAATTATTTGAAATAGTGCATTATCTGTAACACACATGGCTGTATATTCCAATCAATCATCATTCTGTTCATGAAATGTTCCTCGAAAATAGGCGATGTCATGTATTCAGAACAGGATTTTTAGGGTGTCTTCCTGATTCCCCCACTTTTAGAAAAACTGGTCAATTTATTTGTGGGGTAATCAGGAATTTGTCCAGTTTGGAGATTAGTGGTAACATAGCCTCCGGGCGTGAAAACACTATAATCTGTTTCAATTATTGAAATAGCAAACATTAATGTAAAGTGCAGTTTAACCACCTTATTACGGGGTAACTTGTAGGAATATTATTATTTTCCAATTGTTTAAGCGGGATACTAAGGGAATCTGTCGTTTTTCTTGTTGTGTGTTTTTTTCTTATTTTCCCACTAAAACATCCATATTAATTCCTGATTAGTGGAGAAATGAGAGAAAAAAAACGTTCAAAACCATTTCAAAAATATATTTCCTATATGTTGTGACCACTCATTTGAACCGTCTCAAGGAGGTCACGGCATATACTTTTAAAGTGAAATAAAACATATTTTAAATTTTCCGACATTAAAGTCATTTAAAAAGTTGGTTTGTATGATAATTGGTTTTAATCTACCATAGACACACACAGGTAACAATAGATAATTGAAACAGATTATAGCTTCGGGTCTCGCCTTTTCTGATTTACCGGTCAGAATAAAGTGGGGGAATCAGGAATACAAGAAATCAAAAAGTGGGGGAATCAGGAATAAACCATTTTTAGACGGTTTTCAAGAACCACACATACTTATCTTAGTTAACATAATGGGTCTCGTATTGATTGACCAGTACTTTCATAAAATAGTCATTAATGGATTGGTTAACTGAAAATATTTCAACAATTGGATAAATTAAACTGTTCAGAAATGGAAGTGCAAGCGGAAGTCGTGATAGCGCAGTGGTAGCGAGTTCGCTTCATGCGCGACGTGCCCGGAGTTCGAGCCCCACTGGAGCCGTTACGATTGTGCCCTTAGGTAAGGCATTACATTCCACATTTCCCCTTCTCTCTCCTTCATGGCGATGGATTCCATCAGGAATGAGGTCTCGAGAGTGATTAATATAAGTTGAAAGAACTTATTTCGCAATCGAGCTAAAATAAATTTGTAAACTAAGTCACGTGCTACCTCAGTTTATTAATACAACTGTTGTCCAAACTGATCATGGACGGGTATTTTCTGTATTGCAGCAACGCTATTGGACACAACTACACTGGAGCTGGTCTCCACAAACTCAATCAGTACCCAGGGATTATGTGAGTTCGAGTTTTCCGGACTGCAGTTTGGAACACGGGAATCCATGATTCTAATTTCGTTCACTGTCCCAGTGATATACGAAGGTGTAAGTAGCTACAGTACAGGAGGCGAGGGGGTAACCGTATGGCTGCAGCATTATTTTGAATGTTGAAAAGACAGGCATGTCAAGTAACATTTACCATGAGGCGACTAACAGTGATGGCTTCAGTATCGGCCACTATCATCGAATGTATCACATAGTGACTGGGTTTGGCTTCGCGTTAAGAAATTAAACGGACTATAGTTGCGATTGCTTGCCAGACAGTGTGGGGTGGGATGGGCTATGCGTGTACTGCCCGAGCAAACAATTTAATGGTAGCGTTAGCTACACGTTTGAGCGGTGTTGTATGCCTAGTTTTAACGCCGGACACATTGACAATAATTTACATATTGGATCAGTTCGAGGCTTATATCTTTTTTGTTTGTTTCTTTTTTTATTTAGGTTTATTTAACGTCGCTACCAGATTGCCCATTTGAGCGACGGGCAGTTTACCTAACAGCACCTTTCTTGGGCAGTTAAGTAAGATATAAGCCGTTTCCGTGGTCGAGTGTTTATGGTCGCTGACTTGTATGCAACTGTAACCTATCATCACTGATGGTCACAGGTTCGAGCCCCTCTCAGATTGTGTTTCTTTGGCAGTTAACCTATTTCAGACTGGACATCATCATTTGCTGGACGGCCATCTTGAAAATGTATGTTTAATGTCTCTTTCCTAATCGCATTGTCAATTAGATGATATTTGTTATGGAGTATCGTGGCAGCTAGCAGAGCTAACAATCAGTCCGACATGTGTAAACAAGGTCGCCATGACAGCCATCTTGAAAATCTACTTTCGCAATTTACTCACAAACCGTTTGGTCAATGTTGATGAAACCTTGCATGGAACATCGGTATGGGCGAATGGTAGGAAAACAGTAGCTAGATATAATACACAGTCAAATCAGATGAAACAATAAATTTAATGTTAAAAGTGAGCGTTTAATCAATTGTCGAATTACTTAGTTTAAACATATTTTATTGCTTTCAAATAACATACATATACACAGACTGCACAATAATTGTTCAACAAATGAAATGTAATGAATATTATACGAGTGCAACTGTTATAATTTAGAAGAAAATGAGTTGGGTCACAAGTTTTACAAACATTGGTGACGACCCCCCCCCCTATATAGTTATTGGAATATAAGAATCAAATGATTTATTGATATCTATGTAAAAAATGTAAAGAAAAATAGGCGACAAAAAAATATTTTTTAATAAAAGTTTTGTAGTAATTGTCGAATTGCAGCTGAATAACTTTCTGAAAAATCCTCTTTGATCCTAAATTGTCTGCGGCTGCCTATGCTTTTTTCTTGGTCTCAATGTCAGCATTTCCGCTCTCTTCAATATCGGCATTTCCAGCACATTGTTTTACGTTTATTTATCGTCACTACCGGTTGCCCATATGAGCGACGCCTCCTGAAGAGATTATTCATTTTAGATTTTTGAAGGATAGTGCATGATACAGACAAAGACCCATTCCAGAGTCTCCTCTGGTTTCTTTACGTGCACGGTGTACAGCACCGACACGAGGCCTCGGTTTAAAGTCCCATATGAAAGACTGTTAATGTTATTAGGGTCAGACGGGGGATGGAACCTGCGATCCCTGGATTACCAGTCCAGCGTGTTACCACTGGACTACAGATCTGTCTGTAGCAGGAGTGACATTGAGCCATGTGGGTGTGAAGTTAGCTCTTATCAGGATCTATTTGATTATCTATGTCCCTGCTATTATATTGCTATAAATGCTCTTGTGTGTGGCACAGTACAAAATACAGACGGATATGTAGTCCAGTGGTAACACGCTGGACTGGTAATCCAGGGATCGCAGGTTCCATCCCCCGTCTGACCCTAATACAATTAATAGTCTTTCAGATGGGACGTTAAACCGAGTTCTCGTGTCAGTGCTTTACACCGTGCACGTACAAGAACCAGAGGAGACTCTGGAATGGGTCTCTGTCTGTATCATTGCACTATCCTCCAAAATCTAAAATGATTAATCTCTTCAGGAGGCGTCGCTCATATGGGTAACCGGTAGCGACGATAAATAAACGTAAAACACACATACAGTACAAATCAGTGAACACTGGGATATCCACGTGAGCCATCATGTGAGACAACGTCCTTCTGTATGCCATACTTGCCTTCACAATTTCAACAAAAAAAATAAAATCAATCATAGCTATATGAACAAGTTGACAGTTTCTTACGGAGGTTGGTGCACCAAGTACTTGTTAACCGCTGTAGCCTGTCCACGCTCATATGGGTAACCGGTAACGGCGATAAATAAACGTTTAAAAAACGATAATATGCCAATTGAAATCTTAATAAAACAATTAAACTTTATTACAATTAGTGTGTTTTATTTCGTGATATATTTCTACGCATAAGAACTTCAAACTCGGGTTATTCTGCGATATACCAAGGTTGATACTTATTATTTCGATTCTAACACGACTTACTTCTAATAATTTTAGACGAGAATTAAAAGGAGTATTTTCTTCAAACGCCGTGCATTTGGCTTTCGAAATTTCCTCCCGCGTAAGGGGTGATGACGTTATTTTTTATGGAAAATATCAATCTAGTGCATAAATGGACAAAAGTTGTAACTGATCAATAATTTTATTCATTTTGTCAAATAAAACTGTACAGAATAGTAACTGAAACGTTACTTAACAGAAAAACAAGACGGACAAGAGATTATCTGATTCTAAAAATAGCTCACTTCCGTGAATTCCCACGGTAGTATTTTACAAACATCACGTGACTTTCATTCATAAAACTGTACACGCATTGTATAACTGGAATAGCCAAAACACGGTGCGCGCGCAGCATAGTTCAAGGTAGGTATATCGCAGAATAACCCGAGGTAGATTTTACTCTACAAGTATGTATGTTATTAGCTGGGTCGTGTTAGAATACATAATAATGATGATATACAAATATTGTTCATCTTGTCTGTATTCAGGACTACAGTGGGCATCAAGTTCTTCATTCCTCGACGCTCAGCACGTGGTATATTGTCCTCAATACGTTTGCCTTTGTAGATGCATGTGACTACGATGTTTATTACAACTTTATCACTGCGGACCACAACACAAGCTCCGCATACTGTTCGCTGTATGTATCCGAGGCGGACGCCCTTACTGCGGCTAATCAAATAGTTGGCACAAGTATAAACATTGGCCCTGTAGAAGTCGTGCATGTGGTAACCGTAGCGACTGCTCCCACCACTTCTACTGTACCGGGAACAGTGGTGCCTGTCACGGTAGCCCACACACCAGCTTCAAACCGAATTACAGGTAACAAACGGCTCATCTGGGGTATTGAGTTAGTGCTGTCCATCCGTCCGTTCACACGAGAGGGTTTTACGTGTCTATGAGAACAATAGATATATTGTCTAGTGGTCTAGGGTTAGCTCTTGTGTGGCTATAACTACTCGTGTGTGGCTTTATCACCAATGCAACCGGGTTCGATCCTCGGACCGAGAAGAATGTTAGATGGTACGGTGGTCGCCAGATCGGACATGTTGGTTTTCGCCGGGTACTCCGGTTTCCTCCCACACGAATGACCACATTCGTTGTAAAATAAATAAAGTTTAAACTAGTGTGTATATACATATTATTTATACTTGACTATGTTTATTCTAAACATTAGTTCCAAAATGAAATACCATATTTCTTTGATATAGAGTAAATCAGGGTTCCTGCTGCCGGTCGCCAACACATAATTCCCGTGTGACGTTTATCATTCATACTGTTTCTTGCCATTTTGATTGGCAAAGTTGATCAGATAATATATATATTGTATAGTAGCGTAATTTTGTTTTCTTCCTAAAATATTTATTTTTCATCCCATCACCATGGTTCATACATTGTTGGGAAGCTCTCAATGGACATAGTTTTGTATCGTTTCACAAATTTCGTATCAATAACGAATAAATAATAATTTACATGTTTATTAATATTTCAACTGTGAAAATAGACTTTCAAAAATAGATGCACTTTTTGTAATTTATAATCCATACATCATTGTCAAAAAATAAATTAATATTTAAAAAGTGCATTTCAATACATTTAAAATCATACCAAATTTTATATTAAGAAACCAAATTAATTAAGTTATTGCAATTAATGAAAATAGTAAAATCTTGAAATTCCCGTTTATAAAACTTGCCAATCAAAATGGCAGCCAAAATAAGATATTATCAGTGTTTTTGACAATTTCCATAGTGTTTTCACAGGCCGTGGGAACTATGTATTGCGACAAAAATAAAATATTGCCGCCTAGTTATTATACATTAGACACTATTATTACATATTCTTTTGAACAGGGTTTCTGTTTGAATCGCAGGAGATGCGGGACATGTACGTGGGGGAGTACAGTTTGTGGGAGAAAGATTCACCCACTGCATTGCATTGTGGACGCCTTTGTCTGACAGATGACAACTGCGTGTCTGTGTTCTACAATGATGGCGGATCAAAATGCACAGCACATTCGGTGGTATATGGCAGCGGTGGGACTGTATCCGCCGGAGTTATATATTATGTGTTGCAATAGATATATACAGGTAAATGTTCAACTAACGGGACGGTACCCGCCATAGTTATATATTATGTGTTGCAATAGATATATACAGGTAAATGTTCAACTAAGGGGACGGTACCCGCCATAGTTATATATTATGTGTTGCAATAGATATATACAGGTAAATGTTCAACTAACGGGACGGTAGCCGCCATAGTTATATATTATGTGTTAGTATATAGATATATACCTCTCACATGTCCAACTAACGTCTGCGAAATACATTTGTTATTGCAATACACACCATCATTTTTCAATGCAACATTCTTGGCATTTCGTAGGGTACTACAGATGCCGATTCAAAGATTTTTTCTTCTCAAAGCAACAATCAAACGTGAATATTAAGTGTTTATCTTCAAACTTCCAGCGGTCTAATCCAGGGATCGCATGTTCCATCCCCCGTCTGACCCTAATAAAATGAACAGTCTTTCAGATGGGACTTTAAACCAAGGTCTTGTGTCGGTGCTTTACACCGTGCACATGAAAGAACCAGAGGAGACAGAGGAATGGGTCTCTTTCTGTATCATGCACTATCCTCCAAAAATTTAAAATGACTAATCTCTTCGGGAGGCGTCGATCATATGGGCAACCGGTAGCGACGATAAATAACGTAAAACAAACAATTATTTCAATCTGCAAAATGAGATAACACATATAAGTATGAGACATTTTATTTAAATCAATGTACAGTTATTAGTTCATAAATTCATAATCTATCAATAAACATACCTTATACTTTCTGAAACAGTTGATATATATAACTATGGTTTCTGAAACAGTTGATATATATAACTATGGTTTTGAACAAAATGAGCAGGAGAACGGACGAACACTTGATGGCCAATCACATGTCTAATCACGCATGTAACTACATATGTTCACAGAATGAATACCAAGTTTCAAATTTATTGGCATAACAGGGTTCATTCTAGGTCAGGGTTCATTCTAGGTCAGAATTTTTGGGAGAAGTGAGAAAGCGCTTGATCGCTTCCTTAAATGGTGTTCTTTAATATACTTCTGCAAAATAGGGTTAAAATGCACCGTACAACCATTAAATACAAAATTTGAATAGAAGGAGTGCTTTATAATGGGCCAGTGTATCTTACTAGACAAAATGTTGTTTGAAAATCGTAAAAACAAAAAATAATTTTTGTTTTTTAGGGAGAAGTGAGGCCCCCAGAGGGCGAAGTCAGGGTCCCTAGGGCGACAATTTTGCCCACATCGCCCTTTAGAATGATTCCTGGCATAATCAGCAACTATATTGCCTTTGGCCATTTACAATGATAGGAATATGGCAAAGACGTCACAACACATGTTACAGACAGATAAACATATGTAAACAAATAAGAAACAGTAGTAATTGACAGGGTATTATTACGTAATGACATAGTTTCTTTGATGTACTTACAAACATTTATCAAATATTTTTTATTTTTGCATGACATGATAGATATAAATATATTTATTGATGGCCAACTAATACCAATTTCTTTTATGCTTTCCAATGAATGATTGAGTTTTCTCATAGAAAGAATAAAATTCTATCTTTCACCGCTGTGAAAAACAGTGAAAGATGGCATTTTCTCTGCCACCGATTGTGTTTCATATTCCTCTACGGTTGGATGTACTGTTGTATTTTAGCTATTTTCTGACAATAATAAACAGTTAATTATAAAGTTATATGTTCTTATCAATTTGTTTTGGTCTGTCGTTTTCTATTTTGACAGCAGGCAGAACTAACTTAAAAATTATACCAGACCTGTTTTCAATTGCGATGGATCACACTAACATAAGTGGTTGTGCGGTTGTGTATTGTAGTGAAATGAGGCTCCAGGCAAGGGGCAGTTAAAATGAATAATATTAGATAATAAATATTATAGTAGCTAAAACCATTAGAAATCATACAAAAACAAATAAGATTTGTGTTTATTAGTGCAAGATAGGATTTTATTTAGTTGATACAAATTTATTTTAGCTCGATTGTGAAACAAGTTCTAACAACTTATATTAATCACTCTCGAGACCTCATTCCTGATGGAATCCATCGCCACGATGGGAGAGAGAGAAGAGGCCATGTGGAATTTAAATGCCTTGACTAAGGGCGCAATCGTAACGGCTCCTGTGGGGTTCGAACTCCAGGTCTTTCGCACCTTTCACTCAATTTGTATAAACTAACCAGGGGGTGGCGATAAATAAAGGTAAAACGTATCAAAATAATACGCATAGAGTATTTTATCATAATGACACTAAATCTATATTCATCTTCCTTGTTAGAATTAACCCATAACATGTTCAATAAATTAAATGGAATGTGCAAACAACATAGATCTAGATCAGCCGCGACGTAACGCCGCCTCTGATCAGGATCTATGTAGTTTGCTATACAGATAAGTGTTTTAGCTCCACTATCCGAATAGCAAACAGCATAGAGCCTGATCAGTCGGCACGTTCTGTGCCGGCTGATCTGGCTGTTTGCAAAAGCGACTTTAGACGTGATTAGCAGGTTAAATGCATTCACTGTGAAAAAAATTATATTCGTAGGATTAACAGGATTTGGAGGTTAGAAAGACTGTGAACGTAGAACAAAGTAAGGCACGACTTTCATATTTGAATTTACATTAAAGCAGCATTACATCGTATGAAATAAAAGATATTTGAAATCTTTTTACGTATGGGTAGCAATGCTGCTATACATTATACATTGTATGCTTATGTTCATTTGGTAAACAGTGTTTTTTTGCGATAAAACAAACTCGAAACCGAAAGTAGGACTTTCCGAGTCGATCGGTCACGCACTTGTTTACAACCGGAATGCATCGTCCGCACTTGTTTACATTCTGAATAAATCGTCCCCATTTTTCCCACGTTGTCTTTTTTAATTAAATTACTTGATATATTGATTCATACCTCTGTTAGCTAAGTCTTTTAGGGACATGTCTACATCCCCGCGAGGGGTTCGACATTAGAGGAAGATAGATAGATAGTCATTCATGTTCAAAATATATACGTTGTTTTCTACATCCTCTGTTGTTTCACGCATGCGCGCTGTGCGTGTTTACATTTTGTGTGTTGATAAACAAATTCGCGTATATGACGGTTTAAATTTATTGGAATTTTATCGTTTCTGAGCGACTATTTCGATTTTTGTAAACACACACACATTAGTATTTACATTTTACCCAAAACATCCATTATTACGATGTAATGCTGCTTTAATATCAAGTACATACTATCTACACTCATAAGGACACCAAGATCACAGTCACGCATAAATGCTAATACAGAAATAAATGCAATTCTAGGAAAATCATCAATCACATAAAGCTCTCAGCATCTACCAATCAAATTCAAATTGAATTACAGTCTACATCCACTATGTCAAAGTCGGTAATGTCGAATTCTCCGGTTATCTCGAAGTCGGATCAAAGTCCCGTTTCAGACACTATCATTTTACATTTAACTGGCTCTGTTTATATCGAATTTCGTTGAGTCTTCAATTATGTCGAAGTATTTTGTTCGGTCGATGGAATTCGACATAACAGATGTAGACTGTACCATAAAATATCTATCTACACACACAGGCACAACATTTTTTGTTTGGCCTATGGTCATATATTAAGTAATGTTTACTAGTAAACTATTAAGTAATGGTAAACTAGTAAACATTACTTACTATATGACCATAGGGCAAATAAAGAATTGTGTCTTGTGCCTGTGTCTACACATTAACCCATTCAACACCAAGTAACTGACATGGACTGGTGCATGATATTTTCAGACCAATAAATTAATAAGAAAATTTGGACCAGTTCATTTATCAAAACGGGTAATTTTTGTCTAAAAATAGTAATATTACTGGCAAAAAGTGCAGATCCCGATGAGACGGCTCGTATCGAGCCGGCTCATCTGGATCTACACTTTTTGTAAGCCAATTGAGAGGCCTGTGGTGTTGAAAGGGTTAAGAAAAAAGCTATCGCAACAGGGACATACTACCGTAATACATTTCACAAAATTCTCACATGAATTATCAACTTCATATAAAATCTCTAAAGACTAAATTTTGCATTTGCAATTATATACGACGCATAGAATTCAAATGTTCCCACGTGCTTTGATGACAGACAGAGACAATTTGACATGTTATCAGTCACCTCTTACTGTTACGTAATGTCACGTCTACTGTTATTGAATTAAATGAATAATAGTTTAACTGAGTTCAGATATGATCGAGAAGATTTGGGACAAGTGACTACTTTTTTTATTATTGTGTTAAATTAAACAGAATGTTGTCAAGCTCTGTACGTATGCTCTATAGTGGAAGTTGTGATAGCGCAGTGGTAGCATGTTCGCTTCAGGTGCGGAGTTCGAGCCCCGCTGGAGCCGTTACGATTGTGCCCTTAGGCAAGGCATTTAAATTCCATACTGTCTCTTCTCTCTACCTCGTGGCGATGGATTCCATCAGGAATGAGGTCTCGAGAATGATTAACATAAGTTGTAAGAACTTGTTTCGCAAGCGAGTTAATACATGTATAAATTTGTATAAACTATGCTCTATAGAATTTGCAATATTTACAGTACATTTAGGAAATTATAGCTTCCATGGCAACGTCGGTGGAGCATTTACGTGGTTACGTCGTGCAGATCTTTGTTAAAATCATGTGTTTTCGATACACTATTTTGACGTTAAAAATGTACGTTTCTCTGTATGAACATCTCACACAATTTCTTGATAATTTATTCAGAAATCTTAAAAACAGGTATGCAACAAAAGGCAACTGGAATTGTGTTTCTTTCAGTTGCTGAAATGCGACTTACCGCAAGAAGTGCCCCAGCATGGAAGCGAACTTCATCTTTCACCACGATAATGCCCCGTTGTATACGTCCGTAATAACAAAGTAAGGAAGCATTTATTCAAATGAACATCGACAACTCGAAACACCCCTATATTTGCCTGACCTAGCACCGTGCGATTTCTACATCTTCCTGACCATCAACTTGGAGAGTGGAAAAAGATTTGACAATGTTGATGTCAGTGGTGTTGTCTGCGAAGTGATCCTTCAGATTCCAGCTGAGGACTACAGGAAATGCTTCTCAACGTGTGTGTCTAGATGGGAAAAGTGTGTAAAACATTCCGGGAATAATTTGACACGACGTAACCATGGTGATTGTGTAATGTGATGTAACCATAGTGATGGATATTGTCAAAATTACTTTTGCATTTGATGCATTATATATAAGTTCACTTTCATTCCAAATTTCCCGGAAAACTACACATGAATAAATAAAGTTATGCCAATTGTCCCAGTACTTATTCCATCAACCCTAGTATTTGGTGTTTCAACAATCGTTAACAACTTAATAATCCGGAGAAAACCCACCTGTCCGATCTGCCAAACACCGTACCATCTCGCATACTTCCCGGTCTGAGGATCGAACCCGGGTTGCATTGGTGAGAAGCGAGCGCGCTAACCACTGCGCTAATCGGACAGCCTAATAACTTAATACTGTATGCATCATGTACATATACTAACAAAACATAAAGGAACAACTTGATGTATACACACAATAATATTACATCAACTCTAAGTCTGCTGAGTAAATAAAATCAGTTTTGCAAACAACATAGATCCAGATGAGCCACGGTGTAATTCCGCATCTGATCGGGTGTGTGTGTTTTACGTTTATTTATCGTCGCTACCGGTTGCCCATATGAGCGACACCTCCTGAAGAGATTAGTCATTTTAGATTTTTTGAGGATAGTGCAATGATACAGACAGAGACCCATTCCAGAGTCTCCTCTGGTTCTTTTACGTGCACGATGTACAGCACCGACACAAGACCTCGGTTTAAAGTCCCATCTCAAAGACTGTTAATTTTATTAGGGTCAGACGGGGGATCGGGATCTCTGTTGTTTGCTATTCAGACAAGTGTTTTAGCTCCACTATCCGAATAGCAAACAGCATACAGCCTGATCAGGCATCACGTTCTGTGCCATCTGATCTGGCTCTATGTTGTTTGCAAAAGTGATTTTGTTCTCCCTCTAGTGTGCAAACGGTTAACCCATTCAACCCCAAGTAACTGACATGGACTGGTCCATGATATTTTTAGACCAATAAATTAATAACAAAATTACATTTGGATCAGTTCATTTATCAAAATGGGTAAAAAAAATTCTAAAAATAGTTATATTACTTGAAAAAAGTGCAGATCCTGATGAGACGGCTCGTCATGAGCCGGTTCATCTGGATCTACACTTTTTTGTAAGCCAATTTAGAGGTCTGTGGTGTTGAAAGGGTTAATTAGTGATTGTAGAGTATTCACACGGTCAATAGGAATGTATAGGCAACTTCACATCATTTGTCAACATTATCGGCAACAGCGCTTACACATGAAGGCAAAGCAAAATAAAACAGCAAGTAATTTGCTTCTCAAGCACTCACTACATATACATGTACCATCATCCATAGCAATTATCCATAGCAATCATCTATAGCAATCATTCATAGCAATCATGTATAGCAATCATCCATAGCAATTATCCATAGCAATCATCCATAGCAACCATTCATAGCAATCATCCATAGCAATCATGTATAGCAATTAACCACATCAATCATCCACATCAATCATCCATAGCAATTATCCACAGCAATCATCCATATCAATCATATATACATGCAGCAAGTATCCATAGCAATCATCCATAGCAATCATATATACATGTAGCAATCATCCATAACAATCATATATACATGTAGCAATCATCCATAACAATCATATATACATGTAGCAATCATCCATAACAATCATATATACATGTAGCAATCATCCATAGCAATCATATATACATGTAGTAATTATCCATAGCAATCATCCATAGCAATCATATATACATGTAGCAATCATCCATAACAATCATATATACATGTAGCAATCATCCATAACAATCATATATACATGTAGCAATCATCCATAACAATCATATATACATGTAGCAATCATCCATAGCAATCATATATACATGTAGTAATTATCCATAGCAATCATCCATAGCAATCATATATACATGTAGCAATCATCCATAGCAATCATATATACATGTAGCAATCATCCATAGCAATCATATATACATGTAGCAATTATCCATAGCAATCATGTATAGCAATTATTTATATCCATTACCCATAGCAATCATCTATAGTCATCTATATAATCTACAACCACATGATATATAGCTATTATCAATAGCAATTACAATGTATTAGGTCTGCCTTACATATATCGCACAGCCCTTGCTCTGATAAATCTCGCAAACAGTAGAAAATGTCAATTATTTGTTGCAGTTTCACTAAAATCATAAACTATACCGGTATATTAATTATCCTTAAATTCAAAATATGTTATCATCATATAGCGACTTTCTAAAGTTTAAACTGTATTTATTTTACAACGAATGCGAAGCAAGTTCTAACAACTTATATTAATCACTCTCGTTGGCGCGGATGAAAGTGTAAATGTGGTCATTCGTGTGGGAGGAAACAGGATACCCAGAGAAAACCCACCTGTCCGATCTGGCGACCACCGTACCATCTCACATGCTTCCCAGTCCAAGGATCAAACCCGAGTTGCATTGGTGAGAAGCGAACGCGTTAACCACTGTGCTAATCAGACAGCCCATTGACTAAGTGGTACAGCAAGCAAGATGTTGAATGCCACTCCGGGCAGTATTCATAATTGTAGCCATACATATAACACCAACAACCTTCGGTAGTGTAGCTACCTGGACAGCCTGGACCCATGTACTCGGAGAAACAACTGAATTCGTACTCGGAGAAACAACTGAATTCGTACTCGGAGAAACAACTGAATTCGTACTCGGAGAAACAACTGAATTCATACTCGGAGAAACAACTGAATTCAAACCATTTGAAATTGATTCTAAAAAGAGAACTGATGAATCTACTGCTGATTCTAACGAAGAAGGTGATGCAAATAAGCAGTGTATTGACGATGAAGAACCCTTCATTGCATTAGTTCTAGCGTTTATACAAAGTGCCAGCTGAATTCCAAAACAAGTTCCTTCAACTTGAGACTAATCTCACTATAGAAACCCCATTCCTGATGGCTTTCATCGGCATCATGGAGGTGAGAAGAGAAGATGTCAATTTAAGATTCTACGCAGAACTCACAAAACCGTATGAAGCAAACACTGTATCCGTCACAGTACATGACACAATAGAGCTAAACATTGCAACAAAGATCGAAGAAGACTGAATTATAATTACTCCCGCTTGGGTGGAGATATCGACAAAATTTAAAAATTCTAAAAATCCGTAACTGAAGTGTTACCAGAGACAATGAGACTGGGTATCAACATTTGTAAGACATTGTAATCCAGCGTGATGAAGATTTGGATAATGGCTACTCTAGTTAAGAGGGCAGACAACTTTTGCTACAGACAGATGAACGCACACCAATACTATATCACATCTATGATTTCTTCGTAAAGGTAGGAGATAATATTAATGAGTATATAATATGAATCATAACTCTTTTATTATGTTCAGAAATATAAGTAATCCGCATTGCTTTAACCCTTTCCCTCATAGAAGCACCTCTTGACGCCATTACCACTTATACCACATACATTGACAATGTAGTAGCCAAACCAATGCTCATAATTAAGGCCAGAATCTCAAGTAGTCCCAGTAATATCTATGGAGGTGGGATAGATATGGCGACTACTTATCCACTGCATGATAGCTAAATGGCTGTCGTTTGTATGGAGATATAATAGTATATTAACCTGAATCTCTATGAAGGAAAGGGTTAAACTAAGTAACAATGCATTGTCACGGTGGTTGAGATGATGACGATGATGATGTTGCTGATGGTTTCCAGGTAAAGACTGCCGCTGACCCGTCACTGATCTCGTTGGTCGACGGACGACTGGAATGCTTCGTTGCTCGAGTCATGACTTGACTGACGGACGATTGTTTGCACTAATTCCTCATGCTCGTCCAATATTTGAACTAAATCCTTCTTTCTCTGTTTAGCGTCTTCCTGCAGAATACAGTAATAGTATATAAATTTAATCTACTCCATTTATATTCGCTCATCTTGACATTTTCTCTCAGTGCAACAGCGCCTTTAACCCTTTCAACACTACGGACCTATAAATAGGCTTACAAAAAGTGTAGATCCGGATGAGCCGTCTCATCGGGATCTGCACTTTTTTGCTAGTAACTTTACTATTTTTAGACAAAGTTACCCATTTTGATAAATGAACTGGTCCAAATGTAATTTTCTTATTAATTTATTGGTCTAAAAATATCATGCACCAGTCCATGTCAGTTACTTGGTGTTGAATGGGTTATAAGATAGTCTGAAGATAGAAATTCATCAATTAATACATTAACTGCACTAAACAGTACCGTAATAAGTACAAAGCTTAAATCGGGTCACTGCCTCAAGAGTTTGTTACAACGTGTGGCTATTTATAGCTGTTTTAATATAGTTGCGTCATATTGCGTTATATATTGATTACTCAGTTGCGTCATATTGCGTTATTTTAAAAAAAAAATTCTTATTTATTTTCCTTTTATAGCATACGCAACATCATTGTCACATGTTAACACTATACATAGTACTTAATGAACATATAATTATAATTCTTATCTATTTAATATGACTTTGTGCTGACAGTTACAAATATTTCCTATTTCAAAATTCTTGCATCTGATGCATGGATGCCATAAAAGGTGTCTGTCTTAAATGCGTTATATATATCTATTGATTACATAGATTTGTTGACAAAACAATTCGCTTATACCAGGCTACTATATTTATTGTGACATAAGTCAGTGCTGTTAACTGGCATACATTTATAATAACACAGGAGTATTAATACCAATAAATCAACATGAAAAGTTGAAAATGAAAAGTGACATGCTGAAAAGAAAGAAATCGAAACAACACATTGTGTAAAGACTGAAAGCACACAAACTGGTGAAAAAGTAAAGCAGATTTTTTATACATTTTGTGCCATACTGTAAAGCTATTCTTTAACCCATTCAACCCCAAGTAACTGACATGGACTGGTGCATCAGATTTTTAGAACAATAAATTAATAAGAAAATTACCTTTGGACCAGTCCAATTATCAAAATGGGTAATTTTATCTAAAAATAGTAATAATTATTACTGGCAAAAAGTGCAAATCCTGATGAGACAGATTGTCACAAGCCGGCTTGTAAGCCTATTTAGAGGCCTGTGGTGTTGAAATGGTTAATCATTATTTAAACCCCTCCCACCACAACACCCCCAATAGATTTTCACTCATACATTATATACGGGTAGATCTATTTTTGTTAGATAAGTTTCTTTCAACATGAAAATACGATTGAATGAGCTGATAATCTTAAACCTCAAACTGCACACTCATTCTATGTGTGTGTTTTTACGTTTATTTATCGTCGCTACCGGTTGCCCATATGAGCGACGTCTCCTTAAGAGATTAGTTATTTTAGATTTTGGTGGATAGTGCATGATACAGACAGAGACGCATTCCAGAGTCTCCTCTGGTTCTTATACGTGCACGGTGTAAAGCACCGACACGAGACCTCGGTTTAACGTCACATCTGAAAGACTGTTAATTTTATTAGGGTCAGACGGGGATCGAACCTGCGATCCCTGGATTACCAGTCCAGCGTGTTACCACTGGACTAGATATCCGTCTGTATATAAGTTATTCAGACATCAAGCAGGAATTTAACAACCTGGCCACAATTAAACAAACTGGTTTTTGTGAAATTACAAATTGTAAATTACCTCCCTGTATGGAGTTGTATTATTTATTAAATCACCAATTACTTTATATTATGATTGTGTTCTTGATCTTGTTATTTCTCTCCGTCTATTTTACGATGGAAAAGTAGGGTTGGGTCATCGAAAGAAAGTTATTTACATACACATTATCTAAGTATAATACCGGTAAAACAATACTAAACGATTATATTTTAAAACCAATTTATACTAAACCTATACTAAAATCTATGAGCCTACATTCTATGCCATGTTCCACTACATGCTATGCCATGTTCCACTACATTCTATGCCATGTTCCACTACATGCTATGCCATGTTCCACTACATTCTATGCCATGTTCCACTACATGCTATGCCATGTTCCACTACATGCTATGCCATGTTCCACTACATGCTATGCCATGTTCCACTACATGCTATGCCATGTTCCACTACATGCTATGCCATGTTCCACTACATGCTATGCCATGTTCCACTACATGCTATGCCATGTTCCACTACATGCTATGCCATGTTCCACTACATGCTATGCCATGTTCCACTACATGCTATGCCATGTTCCACTACATGCTATGCCATGTTCCACTACATGCTATGCCATGTTCCACTACATGCTATGCCATGTTCCACTACATTCTATGCCATGTTCCACTACATGCTATGCCATGTTCCACTACATTCTATGCCATGTTCCACTACATCTATGCCATGTTCCACTACATTCTATGCCATGTTCCACTACATTCTATGCCATGTTCCACTACATGCTATGCCATGTTCCACTACATGCTATGCCATGTTCCACTACATGCTATGCCATGTTCCACTACATTCTATGCCATGTTCCACTACATTCTATGCCATGTTCCACTACATTCTATGCCATGTTCCACTACATTCTATGCCATGTTCCACTACATTCTATGCCATGTTCCACTACATTCTATGCCATGTTCCACTACATGCTATGCCATGTTCCACTACATGCTATGCCATGTTCCACTACATTCTATGCCATGTTCCACTACATGCTATGCCATGTTCCACTACATTCTATGCCATGTTCCACTACATGCTATGCCATGTTCCACTACATTCTATGCCATTACTGCCCGCTGTTTATATTATTATATATGTATAGGATATAAGCCGAAAACGATCCAATATGTAAAATATTGGACTCGTGAGGCGCGTAGTGTAGCGCCGAAGACTACCAATATTTTACATATTGGATCCGTTTGAGGCTTATATCTTACTTAAAACATACACTTATATAACAAGATCCTACTAATTAAAATTGTTAATTTCGTACATGTACGCGTAGTATTTAATATAATACTCTGGCCTTTTCACACCAGTCCAATATTAATAATAATGGACTGCAAGTACAAAGGTATGACGTCACGACAATATGTAATAGTATGGTCGGTGATATGTGAACGAACAAATCTCCAAATAATTGAAAGAAGACATTTTAAATGAAGATTGAAATTACAGGGTTTTACAACCTCTTGCCATTTCTTTATATTTTCTAGGAATTGTTGGTTAAAGCAATGATGCTTAAATTTTGATTGCAAATACTGTAAAACTTTCATAGCTGTTACCGTAGGAACAAGGTTTCTAAGTAATAATGTTTCTAAGGATTAATGACAACTATTTTCCGCTCCGTTGGTGGACACACATAATATTCTAAAATTATCATAATAAACTAACACTCAAATTACTACTACAGTTTTTATCATTAGTAATAACCCTTAAAATGCTGAATAAATGTGTGCACACAACATAGTTTCATATCTGATCAGGATCTATGTTGTTTGCTATTCAGCCAAGTGTCTTAGTTCCACAATCCAAATAGCAAACAGTATAGAGCCTGATCAGACGGCACATTCTGTGCACGTTCTGTGCCATCTGATCTGGCTCTATGCTGTTTGCAAAAGCAACTTTGGTTGTGATTAGTCGGTTAAGGGTTAAATGTTGTTGTGTACATGCTGCATGCCATGGTGGACGGGAAGGTGGTGGTGGGTGGGGTATAGTAGGAACACATACAAACGGGTCATGTGTGGTGGAGGGGGATGGGGGATTTCAAGTATTCAACATTTTAGAAGCCCTGAACATTGTGCAATATAATACACAATCACCTAACATACTATAATATAATGGTATATTATTAACATATACAAGATGTATATGTAGGATGCAGGATGATGGCTGATCCCACATTGGTGACCAATTCCACAGATGCATGTGGTCTTGGACAAGTGGCTTCGGGTTAAAAAATTTAAAAAACATTTTGATAAACCATAGCCGTGACACTATAATGCATACAAAAAATTTAGGCCATATCCAAGCATATTTAAAAAATGACACCCCGTCACTATCAGAGCACTTGTCCTTTTTAAATATGCTCGGATATGGCCTAAAATATTTGTATAGTGTCAAGATTATGGTTTATCAAAATGTACTTTAAAAAAATAAGAAAACAATTGTGTTTGGAACCTGAAACAACTTGTTCAAACCCCAAGCGTCTGTGAGTAATTGTACAATCCAGACCCCAAGCGTCTGTGAGTAATTGTACAATCTAGACCCCAAGCGTCTGTGAGTAATTGTACAATCTAGACCCCAAGCGTCTGAGTAATTGTACAATCTAGACCCCAAGCGTCTGTGAGTAATTGTACAATCTAGACCCCAAGCGTCTGTGAGTAATTGTACAATCTAGACCCCAAGCGTCTGTGAGCAATAGTACAATCCAGACCCCAAGCGTCTGTGAGCAATAGTACAATCCAGACCCCAAGCATCTGTGAGGAATAGTACAATCCAGACCCCAAGCGTCTGTGAGCAATAGTACAATCCAGACCCCAAGCAATTGCACAATGGTGGCCAATTTGTTTGCACAACAGTGGTCAGTTATTATATAATATGTTCACATAATTGTGACCAATTTGTTGAATAATGTCATATTTATTACATTTTAATGAGAACACATGAATCAGTGGTTATGCCTGCATGGATATTTGACACCAGCTGTGACAGCAGTGACAGATACCATCAAGATAGTCATCCCGAAATAACAAATATCGTCCCATATTTACATTTTTATGTGTAAAAACAATTGTAAAATGTTGGAAAAGCATTATATTTTCTGAGAGTATGTACAGGTGGAGAATAGATACAATATGAGCTACAACTATCTATGATGCACAACAAACACATGCCCTTCCTACCATAGACCCAGCAGTCACATTTGCTATTTCACCATTTCATCATCTCTACTACACAAATTCACAATTTCAACTGCATGAATTACAATTTGAACTTCCACGAATTCACAATTTAAGATTCACGATTATTAACTACACAAATTCACGATTTCAAATTCACAAACTCATGATTTCAACTTCACAATTTCAAATGACCGCATTACAATTTGAACTTTCACGATTTCAGATTCACGAATTCAAATGCACAAACTCACAATTTCAACTTCACGATTTCAACTTCACAAATTCACGATTTCAACTTCATGAATTCAGGGTTCATTCCAGGTCAGGATTTTTGGTAAAAGTGAGAAAGCGTGCGATCGCGTCCTTAAATGGTGTTATTTAATAAATTTCAACAAAATATGGTTAAAATGCACAGTATGACCATTAAATACAACATTTGAGTAGAAGGAGTGCTTTATAATGGGCCAGTAGACAAAATTTTGTATGACAATTGGAAAATTAGGGATAAGTGGGGCCCCCAGAGGGCGCGGTCAGGGTCCCTAGGGCCAACTATTTTGTCCACATTGCCCTCTAGAATGATCCTCGAGTTTTTAATTATGACAGCAAACAGAAACTAACTAGAAAATTATACCGGAACTATTTCTTATTACGGATGCTCACACTGATATAAATGGTTGTGCAGTTGTGGAATGTAGTGAAATGAAGCTCCAAGCAAGGGGCAGTTAAAATGAATTAAATTTCATAACAACTATTATATTAGCCAAAATCATTGGAAATCATTAAAGAAAAAGAAGATTTGTGTTTATTAGTGTAAGATAGGAATGTATTGGTATTTCATCTCGTGGTGAAATAAAATCCTATCTTACACTAATAAACACAAATATCATCTATAGACGAGATATGCAAATAGACATCGGTATTGAACTATGTGTATTTATAGTACTAGACAAGATTGACCATCATTGTCAAGGTTCGATCTTCCGTCTGACCCTAATAAAATTAACAGTCTTTCAGATGGGACGTTAAACCGAGGTCTTGTGTCGGTGCTTTACACCGTGCACGTAAAAGAACCAGAGGAGACTCTGGTATGGGTCTCTGTCTGTATCATGCACTATCCTCCAAAATCTAAAATGATTAATCTCTTCAGGCGTCATCGCTCATAACGTAAACCGCCGCACTCACAATGCAAGTGTGTCTTTATGAACAGTAATGTGACTTTAAGAGACGCCCCTCTATACATCATTATATGATTATCTACGAGAGTAGAATCTACTAATCTCTTCAGGAGGCGTCGCTCATATGGGCAACCGGTAATGACGATAAATAAACGTATAACACACACGACCATCATTGTGGAAATATCTGATTGTATTAATCCACTGTTGTGAAATCTTCCAGGATTGTGCGATCGGCCACAGATGTCAGACAGGCCATTGATAATATGTCTTACATGAGTTATATGTATTCAATTTTCGAAGGAAAAAGTTTTTATAAAAGCTACTTTTAGCTTCCTACTTGATCTTTTGCATTATGTATTATGTATGTCGTTGTATGTTATATGTGATGTATTATGTATGTCGTTGTATGTTATATGTGATGTATTATGTATGTCGTTGTATGTTATATGTGATGTATTATGTATGTCGTTGTATGCTATATGTGATGTATTATGTATGTCGTTGTATGTTATATGTGATGTATTATGTATGTCGTTGTATGTTATATGTGATGTATTATGTATGTCGTTGTATGTTATATGTGATGTATTATGTATATCGTTGTATGTTATATGTGATGTATTATGTATATCGTTGTATGTTATATGTGATGTATTATGTATATCGTTGTATGTTATATGTGATGTATTATGTATATCGTTGTATGTTATATGTGATGTATTATGTATGTCGTTGTATGTTATATGTGATGTATTATGTATGTCGTTGTATGTTATATGTGATGTATTATGTATGTCGTTGTATGTTATATGTGATGTATTATGTATGTCGTTGTATGTTATATGTGATGTATTATGTATGTCGTTGTATGTTATATGTGATGTATTATGTATGTCGTTGTATGTTATATGTGATGTATTATGTATGTCGTTGTATGTTATATGTGATGTATTATGTATGTCGTTGTATGTTATATGTGATGTATTATGTATGTCGTTGTATGTTATATGTGATGTATTATGTATGTCGTTGTATGTTATATGTGATGTATTATGTATGTCGTTGTATGTTATATGTGATGTATTATGTATGTCGTTGTATGTTATATGTGATGTATTATGTATGTAGTTGTATGTTATATGTGATGTATTATGTATGTCGTTGTATGTTATATGTGATGTATTATGTATGTCATTGTATGTTATATGTGATTTATTATGTATGTCGTTGTATGTTATATGTGATGTATTATGTATGTCGTTGTATGTTATATGTGATGTATTATGTATGTCGTTGTATGTTATATGTGATTTATGTATGTCGTTGTATGTTATATGTGATTTATGTATGTCGTTGTATGCTATATGTGATGTATTATGTATGTCGTTGTATGTTATATATGTATTATGTATGTCGTTGTATGTTATATGTATTATGTATGTCGTTGTATGTTATATATGTATTATGTATGTCGTTGTATGTTATATATGTATTATGTATGTCGTTGTATGTTATATGTATTATGTATGTCGTTGTATGTTATATATGTATTATGTATGTCGTTGTATGTTATATATGTGTTATGTATGTCGTTGTATGTTATATATGTATTATGTATGTCGTTGTATGTTATATGTATTATGTATGTCGTTGTATGTTATATGTGATTTATTGTTTAAACCAAATATGTTAAATATCATATTCTCATATTTAATTCATTCATTTGTCTATACATTTGACTTTATGGCAGTTTTGTCTACATAAAATTATCAAGTCGAGATGTTTCCACAGATTACAGAAGCTTCTGCACACTGTGGGTTTTCTTAACCGTGACCTATTTAACCTGTACAGGAAATGTTACAGATCTCAGTGACCAGATGACGCACCATGTCATGTCTCTGCTGGACAGTACGCAACTTGGTGTTTAGCTGGACAAACTATCTTGTGCCCCTCCTTTCAGTAGGACAGCATGCAACTTGGTGTTTAGCTGGACAAACTATCCTGTGCCCTCCTTTCAGCAGGGCAGCATGCAACTTGGTGTTTAGCTGGACAAACTATCCTGTGCCCTCCTTTTAGAAGGGCAGCATGCAACTTGGTGTTTAGCTGGACAAACTATCCTGTGCCCCTCCTTTCAGCAGGACAGCATGCAACTTGGTGTTTAGCTCAACAAACTATCCTGTGCCCCTCCTTTCAGCAGGACAGCATGCAACTTGGTGTTTAGCTGGACAAACTATCCTGTACCCCCCTTTCAGCAGCGCAGCATGCAACTTGGTGTTTAGCTGGACAAACTATCCTGTGCCCCTCCTTTCAACAGGGCAGCATGCAACTTGTGTTTAGCTGGACAAACTATCCTGTGCCCTCCTTTCAGCAGGACAGCATGCAACTTGAGGACAGCATGACACAAACACCCCCCCCCACAACACACAACAACACAAACACCCCCCCCCACACACACAACACAACTTGGTGTTTAGCTGGACAAACTATCCTGTGCCCCTCCTTTCAGCAGGGCAGCATGCAACTTGGTGTTTAGCTGGACAAACTATCCTGTGCCCTCCTTTTAGAAGGGCAGCATGCAACTTGGTGTTTAGCTGGACAAACTATCCTGTGCCCCTCCTTTCAGCAGGACAGCATGCAACTTGGTGTTTAGCTCAACAAACTATCCTGTGCCCCTCCTTTCAGCAGGACAGCATGCAACTTGGTGTTTAGCTGGACAAACTATCCTGTACCCCCCTTTCAGCAGCGCAGCATGCAACTTGGTGTTTAGCTGGACAAACTATCCTGTGCCCCTCCTTTCAACAGGGCAGCATGCAACTTTGTGTTTAGCTGGACAAACTATCCTGTGCCCTCCTTTCAGCAGGACAGCATGCAACTTGGTGTTTAGCTGGACAAACTATCCTGTGCCCCTCCTTTCAGCAGGACAGCATGCAACTTGGTGTTTAACTGGACAAACTATCCTGTGCCCCTCCTTTCAGCAGGGCAGCATGCAACTTGGTGTTTAGCTCGACAAACTATCCTGTGCCCCTCCTTTCAGCAGGGCAGCATGCAACTTGGTGTTTAGCTCGACAAACTACCCTGTGCCCCTCCTTTTAGCAGGGCAGCATGCAACTTGGTGTTTAGCTGGACAAACTATCCTGTGCCCCTCCTTTCAGCAGGACAGCATGCAACTTGGTGATTAGCTTGACAAACTATCCTGTGCCCCTCCTTTCAGTCAGCAGGACAGCATGCAACTTGGTGATTAGCTCAACAAACTATCCTGTGCCCTCCTTTCAGCAGGACAGCATGCAACTTGGTGTTTAGCTGGACAAACTATCCTGTGCCCCTCCTTTCAGCAGGACAGCATGCAACTTGGTGATTAGCTCAACAAACTATCCTGTGCCCCTCCTTTCAGCAGGACAGCATGCAACTTGGTGTTTAGCTGGACAAACTATCCTGTACCCCCCTTTCAGCAGCGCAGCATGCAACTTGGTGTTTAGCTGGACAAACTATCCTGTGCCCCTCCTTTCAACAGGGCAGCATGCAACTTGGTGTTTAGCTGGACAAACTATCCTGTGCCCTCCTTTCAGCAGGACAGCATGCAACTTGATGTTTAGCTGGACAAACTATCCTGTGCCCCTCCTTTCAGCAGGACAGCATGCAACTTGGTGTTTAACTGGACAAACTATCCTGTGCCCCTCCTTTCAGCAGGGCAGCATGCAACTTGGTGTTTAGCTCGACAAACTATCCTGTGCCCCTCCTTTCAGCAGGGCAGCATGCAACTTGGTGTTTAGCTCGACAAACTACCCTGTGCCCCTCCTTTTAGCAGGGCAGCATGCAACTTGGTGTTTAGCTGGACAAACTATCCTGTGCCCCTCCTTTCAGCAGCACACAACACACAAACACCCCCCCCCACAGGCAGCATGCAACTTGGTGTTTAGCTGGACAAACTATCCTGTGCCCCTCCTTTCAGCAGGGCAGCATGCAACTTGGTGTTTAGCTGGACAAACTATCCTGTGCCCCTCCTTTCAGCAGGGCAGCATACAACTTGGTGTTTAGCTGGACAAACTATCCTGTGCCCCTCCTTTCAGCAGGGCAGCATGCAACTTGGTGTTTAGCTCGACAAACTATCCTGTGCCCCTCCTTTCAACAGGGCAGCATGCAACTTGGTGTTTAGCTTGACAAACTATCTTGTGCCCCTCCTTTCAGCAGGACAGAATGCAACTTGGTGTTTAGCTTGACAAACTATCTTGTGCCCCTCCTTTCAGCAGGACAGCATGCAACTTGGTGTTTAGCTGGACAAACTATCCTGTACCCCCCTTTCAGCAGCGCAGCATGCAACTTGGTGTTTAGCTGGACAAACTATCCTGTGCCCCTCCTTTCAACAGGGCAGCATGCAACTTTGTGTTTAGCTGGACAAACTATCCTGTGCCCTCCTTTCAGCAGGACAGCATGCAACTTGGTGTTTAGCTGGACAAACTATCCTGTGCCCCTCCTTTCAGCAGGACAGCATGCAACTTGGTGTTTAACTGGACAAACTATCCTGTGCCCCTCCTTTCAGCAGGGCAGCATGCAACTTGGTGTTTAGCTCGACAAACTATCCTGTGCCCCTCCTTTCACACACACAACACCACAAACACCCTGTGCCCCTCCTTTCAACAGGGCAGCATGCAACTTGGTGTTTAGCTGGACAAACTATCCTGTGCCCCTCCTTTCAGCAGGACAGCATGCAACTTGGTGATTAGCTTGACAAACTATCCTGTGCCCCTCCTTTCAGTCAGCAGGACAGCATGCAACTTGGTGATTAGCTCAACAAACTATCCTGTGCCCCTCCTTTCAGCAGGACAGCATGCAACTTGGTGTTTAGCTGGACAAACTATCCTGTGCCCCTCCTTTCAGCAGGACAGCATGCAACTTGGTGATTAGCTCAACAAACTATCCTGTGCCCCTCCTTTCAGCAGGACAGCATGCAACTTGGTGTTTAGCTGGACAAACTATCCTGTACCCCCCTTTCAGCAGCGCAGCATGCAACTTGGTGTTTAGCTGGACAAACTATCCTGTGCCCCTCCTTTCAACAGGGCAGCATGCAACTTGGTGTTTAGCTGGACAAACTATCCTGTGCCCTCCTTTCAGCAGGACAGCATGCAACTTGATGTTTAGCTGGACAAACTATCCTGTGCCCCTCCTTTCAGCAGGACAGCATGCAACTTGGTGTTTAACTGGACAAACTATCCTGTGCCCCTCCTTTCAGCAGGGCAGCATGCAACTTGGTGTTTAGCTCGACAAACTATCCTGTGCCCCTCCTTTCAGCAGGGCAGCATGCAACTTGGTGTTTAGCTCGACAAACTACCCTGTGCCCCTCCTTTTAGCAGGGCAGCATGCAACTTGGTGTTTAGCTGGACAAACTATCCTGTGCCCCTCCTTTCAGCAGGACAGCATGCAACTTGGTGATTAGCTCGACAAACTATCCTGTGCCCCTCCTTTCAGCAGGACAGCATGCAACTTGGTGTTTAGCTGGACAAACTATCCTGTGCCCCTCCTTTCAGCAGGGCAGCATGCAACTTGGTGTTTAGCTGGACAAACTATCCTGTGCCCCTCCTTTCAGCAGGGCAGCATACAACTTGGTGTTTAGCTGGACAAACTATCCTGTGCCCCTCCTTTCAGCAGGGCAGCATGCAACTTGGTGTTTAGCTCGACAAACTATCCTGTGCCCCTCCTTTCAACAGGGCAGCATGCAACTTGGTGTTTAGCTTGACAAACTATCTTGTGCCCCTCCTTTCAGCAGGACAGAATGCAACTTGGTGTTTAGCTTGACAAACTATCTTGTGCCCCTCCTTTCAGCAGGACAGCATGCAACTTGGTGATTAGCTCGACAAACTATCATGTGCCCCTGCTTTCAGCAGGACAACATGCAACTTGGTGTTTAGCTCGACAAACTATCCTGTGCCCTCCTTTCAGTCCCGATATACTACTATTCACATTTATTTTAACTCGATTGCGAAACAAGTTTTTACAACGTTAGATCAATCGTTCTCAATTCCTCATCCCTGATTGAATCCATCGCCATCAGGTAGAGAGAAGAGGCAACGTGGAATTTTAATGCCTTGCCTGAGGACACAATCATAACAGCTACAGCTGGGCGCTAAACCCTGGTCCTTTCGCACCTGAAGCGAACGCCTTACCACTGCGCTATCACGACTTCCACAATGAATAGTACTATATATACTGTCATGGATGACAGTTGAGATGACAACAAGAAAGTAAGAAAAAGGGGAACCAACAAAATCAACAAGCTACAACAACACAATCATAAACGCATAGAGATATATGTCAGGATCCATCTAATTACAAGGCAATCATGCTGTTAATGCTAAATATCCATGTTAGAAAGGAATAATAAAGTTCCGGGTATATACGGTAACCATAGCAACAGCCGACAGCAATACCTGTATCGAGGCGACAAGTGCCTCAGATGCACGTCTTTCTTTCACTCGGTGGCTGGTCAGTTCTAAATAAATATATTCAATAATTGTTATCGTCAATCAATGCAAGAGGCTGGCCGTGACTCTGAAACACAATATTTTCATCATGGACCTAACTAGTATACACACAAGATTGTCAGTCCAGAACTGCGTATCTAGCTGCAAAATACAATACCCCGATATAATGTTGAAATAATAATGATATACATGTAGCAGTATTTAAAGTTTAAACTTTATTTATTTTACAACGATTGCGAAGCAAGTTCCAACAACTTATATTAACCACTCTCGTTGGCGCGGATGAAAGCGTGAATGTGGTCATTCGTGTGAGAGGAAACCAGAGTACCTGGAGAAAACCCACCAGTCCGATTTAGCGACCACCGTACCATCTCACATTCTTACCGGTCCGAGGATCGAACCCGGGTTGCATTGGTGAGAAGCGAGCGCGCTAACCACTGCGCTAATCGGACAGTCATACAGGATAGCAGTATTTCATCATGTGTTCTATCTGCATTAGGAGTTGAACCTTGGACCTCCATACACGTGAACTACTTTAACTGTCCAAGGGGGACAACTCTCAACCTAAAGGAAGACATTTAGAATATTTCATTATGAACCCTCTGAACCATGGGTCTCTAGCATGGAACCACTAATTCCAGCATGGAACCAATGAACTCTAGATTGGAACCATGGAACTCTAGCAGAGAACCATGGAACTCTAGCAGAGAACCATGGATTTCTAGCATGACACCATGGACTTCTAGCATGTAGCCATGGAATATAGCATGTAACCATGGACTGTATCCATGGAATATAGCATGTAGCCATGGACTCTAGCATGTAGCCATAGAATGTAGCCATGCCTCTAGCATGTAGCCATGGCATATAGCCATGTAATATAGCATGAAGCCATGGAATGTAGCCATTGCATATAGCATGTAGCCATGGAATTTAGCATGTAACCATGGACTCTAGCATGTAGCCATGGAATTTATCATGTAGCCATGCATTCTATCATGTGGCCATGAAATTTAGCATGTAGCCATGTACTCTATCATGTGGCCATGGAATTTAGCATGTAGCCATGGACTCTAGCATGTAGCCATGGAATTTAGCATGTAGCCATGGAATTTAGCATGTAGCTATAGAATATAGCATGTAGCCATGTACTCTAGCATGTATCCATGGAATTTAGCATGCTATAGAATATAGCATATAGCCATGGAATTTAGCATGTATCCATGGAATTTAGCATGTAGCCATGGAATTTAGCATGCTATAGAATATAGCATGTAGCCATAGCATGTAGCCATGGAATTTAGCATGTAGCCATGGAATTTAGCATGTAACCATGGAATTTAGCATGAAGCCATGGAATTTAGCATGAAGCCATAGCATGTAGCCATGGAATTTAGCATGAAGCCATGTACTCTAGCATGTAATCATGGACCTCTAGCATGAAAACGTATAATAATAATAGCATAATACACACCTTATTTACGATTAGGCCGTCAGAGATGATGATGATGTACTTCTAACATTAAATCCCAATTGTATAACAAAATTGTATACTCTACATATTTTATGCAATGTTACATGATCGATCATGGCTTTCAATGAGATTATAATATAATGCAATTCATACCAGAAATGTTTTTGAGAAACACATATGTTTCCCCACTCACTGTTGCTTCAGTGGAGTAATAAAATGATCAAAGTGAAATATATGAAATCATTGCAATAATAATTATGAAGTAGTACCTTATCGACAGATCTCTCATCTTTAAAATCATCAGATTAAAAAAACAAACAACAACAATGGGTTTTGGAGATGAAGCGTAGACCATCTTTCTGTTATAAAAAATGTTCAAAGGGCCATAAATTCGTAAAATATCATCCAACCAGATTAGGATTACAAAAGGCACGAATAGTGTCAATAGTCTGATGACAGACGGATATGTAGTCCAGTGGTAACACAGGGATCGCATGTTCGATCCCCCGTCTGACCCTAATAAAATTAACAGTCTTTCAGATGGGACGTTAAACCGAGGTCTTGTGTCGGTGCGTTACACCGTGCACGTAAAAGAACCAGAGGAGATTCTGGAATGGGTCTCTGTCTGTATCATGCACTATCCTCCAAAATGACTAATCTCTTCAGGAGGTGTCGCTCATATGGGCAACCGGTAGCGACGATAAATAAACGTAAAAAAAAAGAAAGTCTGATGCTTCCTGACAAGTTTGGTGAAAATGCTCTAAAGTTCCATGATATATTTCATGAAGACATGTGATGTGGTTCAGCCACTAGCAAAACATTAAACGCAAACTATTTATAGTAACATGTCGTCCATCTTGGATTTGACATAATTTTTATTTCCAGATACCTCATTGTCCTCTAGTGAGATGATGACTTATCATCAGGAAGATATGTGGACTGGCTTAGCCACAAACACAATGTTCAACGTAAACTATCTTGGGTTGGACAACATTTTTATTCCACATGGACGCATATTGTGTTGAATATTAGAAAGAATATATGTGAAGCTGCTTAGTTAAATGCATACTATTATGATGGCCATCTTGGATTGGTGAAGACATTTTTTTAATACCAGGGTTCATTCTAGGTCAGAATGTTTGGGAGAAGTGAGAAAGCGCTTGATCGCTTCCTTAAATGGTGTTCTTTAATATACTTCTCCAAAATAGGGTTAAAATGCACAGTACAATCATTAAATACAACATTTGAATAGGAGTGCTTTATAATGGGCCAGTGTATCTTACTAGACAAAATTTTGTTTGAAAATCATAAAACCCCCAAAAAATCTTCTTTTTTTTTTTTTTAGGGAGAAGTGGGGCCCCCAGAGGGCGAAGTCAGGTCCCCACATCGCCCTCTAGAATGATCCCTGAATACTCGAATAAATTTAAGTACCACGATGAATTTCATAAACATATGTGAAGCAGCTTATTCACAAATATAATGTTAAACACAAACTAAAGAAACATTTAATGCACACTATTAATAGTAACAGAGACGACCATTTTGGGCCCAATAATATTATTTTCGCACCTGGCTGTTCTTCTCAATGCCCTATTGGAATTAGATCATGATATATTCTTATGCAGTATTTCCAAAATTAAATATTATATACATAATCTATATACATCAACAAGTCGGCCATCTTGGTTGTGATAAGATTTTGTTCATGGACGTGCACTTCATATGCTTGAAGACAATACGCTAAGCTGTTCGAATAAAAATGAAACGCTAATGAGAAACATTAGTCAGTTCTACTGCCCCTGAATACTCCAAAAAGTATATTGGTCCTCTTAATTGGTTTCCTCTGTTTTTATCGCTGTTTCCTTTGCACCACATGTTTTCCATTTTTATCTGTATTCTCGTCTTATAATTATGAAATTATTAAATTTCGACATATCCATTAGCATGTCCAATGGATACCTTACTGTAAAAATTGGTTCAATTAATTAACATGATTTTAATAAAATTACATTTATCCTAACGCAACATTTGGTTAGACGACAACAGTAAAAACAAAGGATTCCAACTAAAAGGACCAATATACATTTCAGGATAAATCTGACTTTATCCGTCAAGGGAGGTAATAGAAAAACCAGTAATGGTCTCTCATTGCTGTGATAACACACACATTTAAACGCTGTTATCGATGACATGGGTATCACACTTTAGTCACAGTGAGTTAACCCTTTCAACCCCACAGGCCTCTAAATAGGCTTATGAAAAGTGTAGATCCAGATGAGCCGGCTCGTGATGAGCCGTCTCATCAGGATCTGCACTTTTTTGCCAGTAATAATTATTACTATTTTTAGATAAAATTACCCATTTTGATAAATGAACTGGTCCAAAGGTAATTTTCTTATTAATTTATTGGTCTGAAAATATCATGCACCAGTCCATGTCAGTTACTTGGGGTTGAAAGGGTTAAAGAGTATACATGTATGTGCATATTATTATCAATACTATTTATAGTGCTAAGTCGGCCATTTTGGTTTGGACAAGTACCACGATATGTGAAGCACAGCTTAGTCACAAACAAACCTTTAAAAGCTCAACACAAACTATTTATTGTAACAAAATCAGCCATGTTGGATCCAACAATATTTTGTCGAACACCATTGTTGAACACGCTCTATTTTTCCGAACAGAATGCATTTCATGATAATAATTTATGTTGTTTTCCAAAATTGAAAGTGGCAAACGTATCAAATCGCAACAAGTCGGCCATCTTGGATGGGACAAAAAGGTCCAGGTACGTAGCTTGACTGGAATCGATGTGTAGGCCAACTTAAAACTTAAGACGGGAGGGTGGTCCGGGAGTCGTACCCAGGAAAACTATTTATAGCGTATATAATTTAATCCTGGCCTCCTGATTTTTGATGCAGATTTGGCATTTTTATTATCGATTTTTCGGGGGAAAGTGTAGGCGGCCACGGCGTACACGGCCTATAGGAAGCTACGCCAATGCATTCTGCCATGAATTTATAGCGGTGGGAGGTAACCACGAAAGCAACATTGATTAGAATAGATTGGAAAGCGTTTGAAGTTTTATATCACAGCTTTTCACAGCAAATTAATAAACCCTAGTATTAATTTGTAAGGTCTTCCACAGAAACAAATGACTGACATCTACGTTACACAATTAACGCATCACATTAATCAATACAATGTGGTAACTGACAAACCCGCTTCAATAAAAACATTTCATGACGTCAACGTCTGAGAATAAACGTACACAAGGTACTTATACTTGACAGATATATATTGTATACTGCATGAATGACATGATAGTAAGTAACATCATTGGAGCACAGGTGATCTACAGCATTAGTTCTTGTAAAGCCTTTGGCTTTCACATGTATTCATGAGCTCATTCTGGACGTATTATTCGTAGTCGCACTTTAAAAAACGGCTTTTATCCTATACTGACCGGAACTACCCAATCGGTGTATAGATAGATTCTATTTATATCGTTAAGATGAAAGAATTTAAAACTTTAAAGTTTAATACTCCCCAATATCCAGGGCGGGATGATATAATAATTTATATCACCGAAAATACCCCCCAAAAAGGGAGGGAAAATACACGCTCAGTCTCCGGCTTTACTAAGGAAAGAGCCGGCTCATCTGGATCTACACTTTTTGCAAGCCTATTTATGTCTGTAGCGTTGAAAGCGTTAAAATGCTGAATAAATTGGAATGTGTAATAAAACAACATAGATCCAGCGTAACGCCACGTCTGATCAGGATCTATGTTGTTTGCTATTCAGCAAAGTGTTATAAAGCTCCACTATCCGAAAAGCAAACAGCAGAGAGCCAGTCTGCTAATTGTGCCGTCTGATCTGGCTCTATGCTGTTAGTAAAAGCAACTTTAGTTGTGGTTACCTGGCTAAGGTTAAGACAATATACTTTGCTCCTTCTAGCAACTATTACCGTTATCATCTAAGAAGATTTCCTGCTTTTTCCCATCTTCTGTCTCAAGATCAAGGCGTATAGTTCCATTTGTTCTGTCACTTTGTCCCTGCATTCTACCATCCATACTGTTACGCTGGACAATTACTTCTTGGGCTTTACTCTCTTCAGAACGATCAGATTGCTTTTTATCAGAAAATCGTGCGGTTATCTCGGATCGACTGGTCACGTTTGGTTCAGTACGGTCACTCAGTGAAACTTTGTCATCAGAGTTCAACTGGAAACCTTCTGCACGTATTTCTAATGGACTGGCGTAGGTTAGTGAATTTTCATGCCGTGATTGACGTTCTGAAAATAACAAACTCTTTATATCAAACATGGGTGTGGTTCTAGCATGGGAGGGGTTCTAGCATGGGAGGGGTTCTAGCATGGGAGGGGTTCTAGCATGGGAGGGGTTCTAGCATGGGAGTGGTTCTAGCATGGGAGGGGTTCTAAGCATGGGAGTGTTCTAGCATGGGAGTGGTTCTAGCATGGGAGTCAGGTTCTAGCATGGGAGTGTTCTAGCATGGGAGTGGGTTCTAGCATGGGAGTGGTTCTAGCATGGGAGTGGGTTCTAGCATGGGTGTGGTTTTAGCATGGGAGTGGTTCTAGCATGGGAGTGGTTCTAGCATGGGAGTCAGGTTCTAGCATGGGAGTGGTTCTAGCATGGGAGGGGTTCTAGCATGGGAGTGGTTCTAGCATGGGAGTGGTTCTAGCATGGGAGTGGTTCTAGCATGGGAGTGGTTCTAGCATGGGAGTGTTCTAGCATGGGAGGGGTTCTAGTATGGGAGTGGTTCTAGCATGGGAGGGGTTCTAGCATGGGAGTGGTTCTAGCATGGGAGTGGTTCTAGCATGGGAGTGGTTCTAGCATGGGAGGGGTTCTAGCATGGGAGTGGTTCTAGCATGGGAGTGGTTCTAGCATGGGAGGGGTTCTAGCATGGGAGGGGTTCTAGCATGGGTGTGGTTCTAGCATGGGAGTGGTTCTAGCATGGGAGTCAGGTTCTAGCATGGGAGTGGTTCTAGCATGGGAGTGTTCTAGCATGGGAGTCAGGTTCTAACATGGGAGTGGTCCTAGCATGGGAGGGGTTCTAGTATGGGAGTGTTCTAGCATGGGAGTGTTCTAGCATGGGAGTCAGGTTCTAGCATGGGAGTGGTTCTAGCATGGGAGTGGTTCTAGCATGGGAGGGGTTCTAGTATGGGAGGGGTTCTAGTATGGGAGTGGTTCTAGCATGGGAGTGGTTCTAGCATGGGAGTGGTTCTAGCATGGGAGGGGTTCTAGCATGGGTGTGGTTCTAGCATGGGAGTGGTTCTAGCATGGGAGTGGTTCTAGCATGGGAGGGGTTCTAGCATGTGTGTGGTTCTAGCATGGGAGTGGTTCTAGCATGGGAGTGGTTCTAGCATGGGAGTGGTTCTAGCATGGGAGTGGTTCTAGCATAGGAGTGGTTCTAGCATGGGAGTGGTTCTAGCATGGGAGTGGTTCTAGCGCATGGGAGTGGTTCTAGCATGGGAGTGGTTCTAGCATGGGAGTGGTTCTAGCATGGGAGTGGTTCTAGCGCATGGGAGTGGTTCTAGCATGGGAGTGGTTCTAGCATGGGAGTGGGATCTAGGATGGGAGAGGTTCTAGCATGGGAGTGGTTCTAGCGCATGGGAGTGGTTCTAGCATGGGAGTGGTTCTAGCATGGGAGTGGTTCTAGCGCATGGGAGTGGTTCTAGCATGGGAGTGGTTCTAGCATGGGAGTGGGATCTAGCATGGGAGTCAGGTTCTAGCATGGGAGTCAGGTTCTAGCATGGGAGGGGTTCTAGCATGGGAGTAATTCTAGCATGGAAGTGGGATCTAGGATGGGAGAGGTTCTAGCATGGGAGTGGTTCTAGCATGGGAGTGGTTCTAGCATGGGAGTGGTTCTAGCATGGGAGTCAGGTTCTAGCATGGGAGGGGTTCTAGCATGGGAGTGGTTCTAGCATGGGAGTGGTTCTAGCATGGGAAGGTTCTAGCATGGGTGTGGTTCTAGCATGGGAGTGTTCTAGCATGGGAGTCAGGTTCTAGCATGGGAGGGGTTCTAGCATGGGAGTAATTCTAGCATGGAAGTGGGATCTAGGATGGGAGAGGTTCTAGCATGGGAGTGGTTCTAGCATACACAACACAACACAACACACACAGGAGTGGTTCTAGCATGGGAGGGGTTCTAGCATGGGAGCACAAGGGTTCTAGCATGGGAGGGGTTCTAAGCTGGGAGTGGTTCTAGCATGGGAGTGGTTCTAACATGGGATGGGTTCTAGCATGGGAGGGGTTCTAAGCTGGGAGTGGTTCTAGCATGGGAGTGGTTCTAGCATGGGAGTGGTTCTAGCATGGGAGGGGTTCTAAGCTGGGAGTGGTTCTAGCATGGGAGTGGTTCTAGCATGGGAGGGGTTCTAAGCTGGGAATATGGGATCCTCTACAGGGTTGGGAATTTGCAAGTGTACTATTTTAGTCTCATCATATTGTTCATGTAATTTAATATTGGCATTGCATTGTGTGGATTTAACCAGTAACATATTAGTTTACAATGTATGTAACCCAGTTGTCATGACAACAGCCTAGAAACAAACTCTATTCTCTATGTTTTTATTAGAATTTCATTGTTTGTTTGTTTTTTTATTGTTGTTTTTTTAAATTGCAGTGTGTCTGTAGTACACGGTGATCGGAATGTCCACATGGTTATATTGCAGTGTGTCTGTAGTACAGGGTGATCGGACTGTCCACATGGTTAAATTGCAGTGTGTCTGTAGTACAGGGTGATCGGAATGTCCACATGGTTATATTGCAGTGTGTCTGTAGTACAGGGTGATCGGAATGTCCACATGGTTATATTGCAGTGTGTCTGTAGTACAGGGTGATCGGAATGTCCACATGGTTATATTGCAGTGTGTCTGTAGTACAGGGTGATCGGAATGTCCACATGGTTATATTGCAGTGTGTCTGTAGTACAGGGTGATCGGAATGTCCACATGGTTATATTGCAGTGTGTCTGTAGTACAGGGTGATCGGAATGTCCACATGGTTATATTGCAGTGTGTCTGTAGTACAGGGTGATCGGAATGTCCACATGGTTATATTGCAGTGTGTCTGTAGTACAGGGTGATCGGAATGTCCACATGGTTATATTGCAGTGTGTCTGTAGTACAGGGTGATCGGAATGTCCACATGGTTATATTGCAGTGTGTCTGTAGTACAGGGTGATCGGAATGTCCACATGGTTATATTGCAGTGTGTCTGTAGTACAGGGTGATCGGAATGTCCACATGGTTATATTGCAGTGTGTCTGTAGTACAGGGTGATCGGAATGTCCACATGGTTATATTGCAGTGTGTCTGTAGTACAGGGTGATCGGAATGTCCACATGGTTATATTGCAGTGTGTCTGTAGTACAGGGTGATCGGACTGTCCACATGGTTATATTGCAGTGTGTCTGTAGTACACGGTGATCGGAATGTCCACATGGTTATATTCTTGTAAAATACTTATATATGCATTTCTTTCTTCCTGTGAACTTTAAAATATCTTACACTTGTTGCTTTAATGATGCATTTGTGAGCTAATAAATTATTTATTAAATTATTGTTGACATTTAATTGCTTCATGTTGGTATTTGGTAATATTTATCTATTTAGATTAGGACATTATGAATAAAACGACAGAAAGTCATTCATTTGATATTTAACCCATTTCATTCTGGATACATTTAAAGACTTTTGCAAACAACATAGATCCAGATCAGCCGCAGCGTCATGCTGCATGCTGATCAGGATCTATGTTGTTTGCTACATAGCCAAGAGTCTTAGCAAGATCATCTGAATAGCAAACAGCATAGAGCCTGATCAGACGGCACGTTCCGTGGCGATCTGGCTCTATGTTTTTTGCAAATACTGTTTGAACGGTATCCAGAATGAAATGGGTTAACCCATTCAACACCAAGTAACTGACATGGACTGGTGCATGATATTTTTAGACCAATAAATTAATAAGAAAATTACATTTGAACCAGTTCATGTATCAAAATGGGTAATTTTGTCTAAAAATAGTAATATTACTGGCAAAAAGTGCAGATCCTGATGAGCCGGCTGATCTGGATCTACACTTTTTGTAAGCCTATTTAGCGGTAGTGTTGATTGGGTTAATATGAAATTACGCACATAATCTGAACAAAGTTGATGAAACAGAAAAACTAAAAAATGAGTTCTATGATGGGTATTTCATGTGATTGCCATGGTAACATAATGTTTATACAAGCTATTTAGTCTGTTCATGATCACCACATTTTTGGCTACGCTAGAAAGCTAATAGACTACCATAAAATTTCTGTGTAACCCAAGTCTCAATTGATTGACACATTATTAATCTTATAGTAAAAACACTGTGTATAGTAACCAAAAGACTTAATTGATTGACACATTATTAATCTTATAGCAAAAACACTGTGTAACCCAAGTCTCAATTGATTTGACACATTATTAATCTTATAGCAAAAAACACTGTGTAACCCAAAGACTTAATTGATTGACACATTATTAATCTTATAGCAAAAACACTGTGTAACCCAAAGACTTAATTGATTGACACATTATTAATCTTATAGCAAAAACACTGTGTAACCCAAAGACTTAATTGATTGACACATTATTAATCTTATTGCAAAAACACTGTGTAACCTAAAGGACCTGTCACACCTACAAGTCCTTGCATGGCGTCCGTATAACGACAGACAAAAGTGAATAAAACGTGATAATGACGTATTCGGACTCCGTGATACTTGTTGAGAACTAGACATGAACACAAACTAACTACCTTGAACGCCAAGCCGCCACGTTTGTTTTAGACTGTTCATAAATCCCACACCAGTGTTTGAAAAAGTGATTACTTACCAAAAATACATTTTGGCAATTTTCTTACTTCATGTAAAACATTAAGTAGCTTGTTTCATCTGCATTTTGAATTAAGGAACCGGAGCAGAATGAACTAATATTACACATAGTAGTATTGGTGAAGGCAATATATATTCCAGTAATAAAAATCAAAGGTCACTGTGTGTTGATCGAGTTCTTGTTTATTCCACTTGACCACGGAAGCGGTCCAGGAATTTTAGATTTTATTGTATAAGTATTCCATATACCGTATACCCCCGTTTAAATGCCTCTCCCTAATAAACGCCACCCCCCCCCCCATTTTGAAGTAAAACAAAATAATTCTCACCTATCATACTCTGTACAGCTAGAAACACAGTGGTCTGTGTCGATGTCAATGGTATGAAGAAAGGGGGGGGTCAATGGTATGAAGAAAGGGGGGGGGGCGTTTAAAGGAGCCCCAGACATACTTTGCATATAATTTGTTGTAAATCGCAAAGCCCCGGGGGGCATTTAAATGGGGGTATACGGTAATGATTATGTTTGATGCTGTTCTTTCTAGTATGTTTTACGTTTATTTATCGTCGCTACCGGTTGCCCATATGAGCGACGCCTCCTGAAGAGATTAGTCATTTTAGATTTTTGGAGGATAGTGCAATGATACAGACAGAGACCCATTCCAGAGTCTCCTCTGGTTGTTTTACATGTAAAGCACCGACACGAGACCTCGGTTTAATGTCCCACCTGAAAGACTGTTAATTTTATTAGGATCAGACGGGGGATCGAACCTGTGATCCCTGGGTTTTCTTTCTAAGTATATTCATAGCTATATAAACATGTAGAGACAAATTTGTAAGGCTAAAATAAATTTATATATAATTTCTGTTTTATCGAGTTTCGAAATATTTTGTCTGCTTGATGTCCACATGTGCTTCGTTTAATTAAAAAAATAATTGGTCACCATTTTCAATTTTTCACGAGAATGGTTTAATTGAACACACATCACCATAATTTAGATGGTGTCACCATGGTCGAGTGGTTACGGTCGCTGACTTGTATACCACTGTAACCTATCATCACTGGAGGTCGCGCGTTCAAGCCCCGCGGGCTAGAGCACCGCTCAGGGTGTGTGTCTTAATTTATAAGAAAAAGATGGCAGTTTCTTACAGAGGTTGGTGCATCAAGTAATGGCTAACCGCTGGAGCCTGTCCAGGAAAGGTGTTGTTAGGTAAACTGACCCATCGAACCTATGGGCAACCGGTAGCGACGATATAATTAACTTAAAAAACCCTAATATTTTAAGTGAATTTTTTTTAAATAAGTTTTTTAATATGCAGAACAAGCATTCACGATGCTATTAACCTATAACCTGCCGAATAAATTGGACGGAATGTGCAAACACCATAGATACAGATCAGCCGCAGCTCCACTATCCGATTAGCAAACAGCCTAATCAGACAGCACATTCTGTGCCGTCTGATCTGGCTCTATGCTGTTTGCAAAAGCGACTTTAGTCGTGATTGGCAGGTTACGGGTTTATGTAAATTATGTAAATGCACATAACGGACGGATAGGCGGACGGACGGACAGACAGACGGACGGACGGACGGGCGGACAGACATCAACTCTTGAAATAGCGCTATACATGTTTCTAAAAATAACTGATTCGTCTGACTAGAGCCAAAATAATCACTGGTATTTCAGCATCAGATATATTGGGAATAAAATATTTTGATTCGGTGTACTGTTAACTGGCAAGAACTTAATATTTTATGAACGCGTGGAATATTTTATTGAACCTGGGACTGTAATTAATATACAAATGTATGTTAGCTCAATCGCTCGGATGACCTACTGATTAAGTTATGTACGCGCTCCGGGCTTATCAGTTAATGCGATATGTGGTAGCTTAGAGAAATGTTATTGGTCATACCTTTAGCTTTTAAAGGTCGGCATTAACAACATCGGTATGTAAACGTATTAATTACTTCGATGTCATTTTGTGTACCTACTGCGCTGGTGATTTTTCTCGCATTCCCGGATAAGGTTAATTAGGGTCAACATAGAAACATGCTAGCGGACAGGATATCCCATTCATTCCGATGTATCGAGCAGACGCGATAGTATGCGTCATACTAACCGATATGATTTATTCGGAGAAATACGCGTTATTTATATGACTAACCTCTATTGCCAACAGACATACGTTCGCGCGGACGGGTTTTATAATTTGAACATTTATATTAATCGTTCCATCCAGCGTCTCATATAGAATGGATAATATTATTTTATTACAAAATTGCTAGATCGCGAAACAAGTTGTTACGACTTATCGCTCTGTATATCTCATTCCTGATGGAATCCATGGCCCTTTAAAACGTACATTACGGATTATTAATAATTTATCGCGTTTTTATGGAAGTATACGTAACGATATATATTATTCATATTCGTACATAGGTTAAGTTTGTAATTAGGATTTCTTACTCGATAAAAACGTACGCCTAGCTCGAATAATATAATGAACTTACCCGTATATTCGTTGAAGCTCGTGAAGCTGCTTGAGTACTAAGACCGTTCTAATCGGACTATATTTATATAGAAGCGTTCGTAATAGTTATTTATGGATCGGTTCGTAGTCTATATTTATAGAATGGTACGAGATCGCTATTTATAAAGCTATTACCAATAGGCTATATAGTGACGCGTATACCAAAAAAAGCAAAGAGGTCGGTAGTGGTGGTGATGACGTATACGCAACAAGTAAAGAGATCGGTAGTTGCGCGATATATCATCAATAGGCTCTATAGTGATGACGTATACACAACATACAAAGAGACGCATGTACTACTATTATAGCTGCTAAATATAAAGTGTTTTAAGTGATAAACTATTACATTCACCTATAAAACTGATTATGAATATTTATGTGTCTGTCAGTTGATAAAGATTATTCACTGTTCTTGATCAATTATTTTTTATTTGTATTTGCTGGAAGCTATTTGCGGGGAAACATGTTTATCATAGTAATTTCTGTTTCCGCTACATATGAAGGTGTTCTAAATGCAATTAAGTTCAAGCGGTGTAATATATTTTAGGATATTTTCTTTTCTTCTATTTGCCAGTTCATTGTACTGTGTTTTATGTTGTAACTATGTACATAGATATAACCATGACGACCATTTACTTAAAATAAAGTCGTTATTATTAATATTTTTATTATTATAAATACAGACTATTTTTTAATTTATAATCTTATACTTTACAATGATAGAAACAGCTATAAAATAATAAAAAATCAAGAACATTTTGGTTTAGTGTACAAAATGTTTTACCTTGGAAAGGTCAAGGCCACGGTCAAAATATATATGCCACTCTATTGTACAAATAACATCACAGACAGATCTGTAGTTCAGTGGACTGGTACTCCAGGGATCGCAGGTTTGATCCCTCCATCTGACACTAATAAAATTAATAGTCTTTCAGATGGGACATTAAACCAAGGTCTCGTGTCGGTGCTGTACACCGTGCACATAAAAGAACCAAAGGAGACTCTGGAATGTGTCTCTGTCTGTATCATGCACTATCCTCCAAAAATCTAAAATCACTAATCTCTTCAGAAGGTGTCGCTCATATGGGCAACCGGTAGCGATGATAAATAAACGTAAAACACACAAATAACATCAACATATGTCAAGGGATGGTAGCAGTTTGTGGTTAAAGTATTCAGATGCTGCTTCACAATAAAGGGAAAAACGATAGACATACATTGCCCACCACAAACAGCCTTGAGCTAAAAACAAATTACTCTGACAATAATTTCTGATTACAATATCTAAGAACCATATAATAATATCAATGAGTTTAGCTTTATATATCTGTATACTGCACCCGGCTCACATGTGATCTTGTCTGGAATAACCCCACTCGAGTGCAATACGAAATCAAGTATCAAAATAGAAACCTAATAAATCATTAATTCCTTTTTTCTCCAGGGTTCCTTCCTGCTGTCTGGTGCCAATTGCGACAAAAATCGAATACTGATGCTAAATTTTCTGAATTGGCGAAAATATTTGATGCAACATTTTTTTTTTGGCGAAACATGTTTCGTCAAACAAATGGCTTCAAATATTTATCTGTGAACTATATGGCTCTTAGTTGGCTCAAGTTTTTCAAATTAGCTCCAGTCTTTTTCAATTGGCGACAGAAGTGGCGCAGGACTAAAATTCAGACAGAGGGAACCCTGTAATGTCTGTACTGAAAATATTTGCCCCATATATTGTGACATCACTGCAGGTGAACACGCTTCTAAAAATAGACCAGTAAATCTAGAACACTTAAATCAGATGTTATATCAATTAAAATTAAGGCCCTAAAACCGCAGACGTTTGGGGTCTGGACAAATGTTTTCGTGTTCAAAACCACAAAACTGAAAAACATATGTTTTTGTTTTTAAGAACACTATGATAAACACACTATAGGCTTGAAAGTTTAAACTTTATTTATTTTACAACGATTGCAAAGCAAGTTTTAACAACTTATATTAATCATTCTCGTTGGCGCGGATGAAAGCGTATATGTGGTCATTCGTGTGGGAGGAAACCGGAGTACTCGGAGAAAACCCACCTGTCCGATCTGGCGACCACTGTACCACCGTACCACCTCACATACTTCCCGGTCTGAGGATCGAACATTATGATACACTATACACTTGACACTATACATACAATTTTATAAGGCCATTCCAAGCAAGTTTAAAAATGTCACCCTGTCACTATCAAGACTATATACTAAGTATATAATTATAGTATGCATAGTGTCAAGCCTATAGTATATCATAGTGTTCTTAACCCTTTCAACACCACAGACCTCTAAATAGGCTTACAAAAAGTGTAGATCCAGATGAGCCGGCTCGTGACGAGCCGTCTCATCAGGATCTGCACTTTTTGCCAGTGATATGACTATTTTTAGACATATTTACCCATTTTGATAAATGAACTTGTCCAAATGTGATTTTCTGATTCAGTTATTGGTTTATGAATATCATGGACCAGTCCATGTGAGTTACTTGGTGTTGAATGGGTTAAAAAAAAAAAAAAAAAAAAAAAAAAAAAAAAAAAAAAAAAAAAAAAAAAAAAAAAAAAAAAAAAAAAAAAAAAAAAAAAAAAAAAAAAAAAAAAAAAAAAAAAAAAAAAAAAAAAAAAAAAAAAAAAAAAAAAAAAAAAAAAAAAAAAAAAAAAAAAAAAAAAAAAAAAAAACAAAAAAAAAAAAAAAAAAAAAAAAAAGAAAAAAAAAAAAAAAAAAAAAAAAAAAAAAAAAAAAAAAAAAAAAAAAAAAAAAAAAAAAAAAAAAAAAAAAAAAAAAAAAAAACAAAAAAAAAAAAAACAAAAAAAAAAAAAAAAAAAAAAAAAAAAAAAAAAAAAAAAAAAAAAAAAAAAAAAAAAAAAAAAAAAAAAAAAAAAAAAAAAAAAAAAAAAAAAAAAAAAAAAAAAAAAAAAAAAAAAAAAAAAAAAAAAAAAAAAAAAAAAAAAAAAAAAAAAAAAAAAAAAAAAAAAAAAAAAAAAAAAAAAAAAAAAAAAAAAAAAAAAAAAAAAAAAAAAAAAAAAAAAAAAAAAAAAAAAAAAAAAAAAAAAAAAAAAAAAAAAAAAAAAAAAAAAAAAAAAAAAAAAAAAAAAAAAAAAAAAAAAAAAAAAAAAAAAAAAAAAAAAAAAGAAGGTTTTTCTAGTTTTGTGGTTTTGAACCCGAAAACATTTGTCCAAACCCCAAGCGTCTGTGCCTAAAACAGGAATGAAGCATTTATGCTTGATTTAGTTACAGTACAATGTCATGATATTTGAGGTCTGTATAATATTTAATAAAGCCTGTATATTTTTCACTTTGCACAAAAGCGAGAAAAGTAGCCCGGCTACAGCTATTATAATTATACGGATTCTGAAAAAAAGTCCAATGTGACACAAGATCTTGTATCCCACTGAATAATACAAGATCTTGTATCCCACTGAATAATACAAGATCTTGTATCCCACTGAATAATACAAGATCTTGTATCCCACTGAATAATACAAGATCTTGTATCCCACTGAATAATATCAATACAACATCACAGTATTTGTGGTGGATTTATGATGTGCATAAAATAAATATCATTATCTCTTCATAAATATCATTATCTCTTCATAAATATCATTATCTCTTCATAAATGTCATTATCTCTTCATAAATGTCATTATCTCTTAATAATTCTTTGCATTAGCTGGTTTTTGTTGTTATTTAGTACCTAATAAACTCATTGTCCATCAAAGTATTAACCTGGAGATAATCACAATAAGCTTTAAGCTTCCGATTAAATCCATTTTCGTTTGTATAGCTATACAATAGATATGTACTGTACATAATGAACGTTTGTATAGCTATACAATAGATATGTACTGTACATAATGAACGTTTGTATAGCTATACAATAGATATGTACTGTACATAATGAACTTTTGTATAGCTATACAATAGATATGTACTGTACATAATGAACGTTTGTATAGCTATACAATAGATATGTACTGTACATAATGAACGTTTGTGGCTATACAATAGATATGTACTGTACATAATGAACGTTTGTATAGCTATACAATAGATATGTATGTACATAATGAACGTTTGTATAGCTATACATTGATATGTACTGTACATAATGAACGTTTGTATAGCTATACAATAGAATATGTACTGTACATAATGAACGTTTGTATAGCTATACAATTAGTATGTACTGTACATAATGAACGTTGTATAGTATACAATAGATATGTACTGTACATAATGAACGTTTGTATAGCTATACAATAGATATGTACTGTACATAATGAACGTTTGTATAGCTATACAATAGATATGTACTGTACATAATGAACGTTTGTATGGCTATACAATAGATATGTACTGTACATAATGAACGTTTGTATGGCTATACAATAGATATGTACTGTACATAATGAACGTTTGTATAGCTATACAATAGATATGTACTGTACATAATGAACGTTTGTATGGCTATACAATAGATATGTACTGTACATAATGAACGAATAAATATGTTTAAACCAAAGTATTAACCTTTAGCATGCTGTGAACGAAATGAGCAGATAACAAATGTGTAATATGTTTCATATTTTTCCTAGAAAGTTGGACTTGTGAGATTTCATTCAAATCGTCCTGCTTTCTAGGAAAAATAAGAATGAGCAGATTTAAACATAATAAACATAGTTTACTTCAAACAATACAACACAAAATTGAGATACATGAATGAAAAAGGGATTAGAATCGAAAGCTATAGCTTACTGGTCTCCGTGGCCCAGTGGTTAAGGCGTCCGCCTACGGAGCAGGAGGTCGAAGGTTCGAATCTCGTCAGGGGTTCGTTCTGATATGGCCGGTTGGTGAGCCGCCAGCTAGTTAAATAATGGTTACCGATTGCCTACCAGCCTGGCGACTGGCATACAAGCATAGGATTCGGGAAGTACTGATGTTCATAAAAAAAAGAGGTGTCTTATAAGTCAGAAATGGCTGGCCCTTTAAATAGGGGTGACACTATAATAAACAAACACTTTACTTTACTATAGAGATCTTCACCTGTAGCAAGTACTTAATGCAGTTACGAAAGGTACTTAACCCATTCAACCCCAAGTAACTGACATGGACTGGTGCATGATATTTTTAGACCAATAAATTAATAAGAAAATTACCTTTTATCAAAATGGGTAATTTTATCTAAAAATAGTAATAATTATTACTGGCAAATTGTGCAGATCTGGATTATTAGAATCCTAGTTATATATAGGTATACATTTTTATTTATATTTCCATATATTATTGTCATGGGTAAATGTTTAAAATTGCATCTGTAATTGTGAAGCGCAATAGAATAATTTTAAACTTTTGCGCTATATAAATGCTACGTATTTGTATCCCTTCACGTCGTGTGAAGTCTCATTCAATTCCACTTATATTAATCACTCTCATTGGCGCGGATGATAGCGTATATGTGGTCATTCGTATGGGAGGAAACCGGAGTACCAGGAGAAAACCCACATGTCCGATCTGGCGACCACCATACCATCTCACATACTTTCTGGTCCGAGGATCGAACCCGGGTTGCATTGGTGAGAAGCGAGTGCGCTAACCACTTCGCTAATCAGACAGCCTTTTTAGTGCCTTGACAAAGGGCACAATCATAAAGGCAACTAACTAACTAACATTCAGAATATTGGTCAAATAACCTCCATAAGTACAATTATATAGAAATAAGTTTTTTATTTAATAATGGCCCGCCCCATTTCTTTTATGTTTTCCAACGAATGTTTTTCTCAGTGAAAGAAAACGCCATCTGACACCGCTTTGAATCAGTGAAAGATGGCATTCACTGGTTGCGTTTCTGTATTCCCCCACGGTTTAATAGATGTACTGTTGTATTTTAGCTATTTTCTGACTATCATAAACAGTTAATTATAAAGTAATATATTCTAATGAATTTGTTTTGTCTGTAGTTTTTAATTTTGGCAGCAAACAGAAACTAACTTGTAAATTATGCAGGACACAATTTCTTATTAGGGACGTTCACACTAATAGAAGTGGTTGTGCGGTTGTGTCATGTAGTGCAATAAGGCTCCAAACAGGGCAGTTAAAACGAATAAAATTTGAAAACAAATATTACATTAGCTAATGTCATTGGAAATCATAAAAGAAAAAGAAGATTTGTGTTTATTTGTGTCAGATAGGATTTTATTTCATCGAGTGATCACAGAAATGTGTATTTCCACGAGTGGCGTCTAAGCTAGGACCTAACATGAGTGGTGATTTCATACCATATTCTATGAAACGAGTTTTGGACGTTTGCTATTATATTAGCGAGCCTTTTATGTCTGAAATCATCACGAGTATAACATTACTGTAACGAGCTCGATTTAATAAATAATAATTTAATTAATTTTTTTTAAAATAAATGTTGCTCCTTTCATTTGGTGCCAAGTTTTAGTGCAAATTGTCATGATGTCACTAAATATTCATTACGTGACTACGCAAAGCAGCGTTATATTTATGTTTTAAACAGCGTTATAATTGCATCGAGACTTTTGTCTTTTCATTAACGTAATGTACCAATTCCCATAATTTGGTTTAAAACATATTTATTCATTCATAATGTACAGTACATATCTATTGTATACAGAATGAAAATGGATTTAATCGAAAGCGTAAAGCTTATTGAGATTATCTCCCATAATTTACAGTTTAATTTACAATTTATAAAGATTATTCTCTCAACCAATCAGAATCCTTCCAGGTGTTATTACACGTGTGTACATATAAGAAATTATGAGCCGACTGAATTACACTGAATACAAGCAAAGTTATGTGATAAATATTTGTATTGCCATATAAGAAGATGAAAACTAAATTTTAAAAAAAATCTTACTTCAGTCACCTAGTTAACCCATTCAACACCAAGTAACTCACGTGGACTGGTCCATGATATATTTAGACCAATAAATTAATCAGAAAATTACATTTGGACCAGTTCATTTATCAAAATGGGTAATTTTGTCTTAAAATAGTAATATTACTGGCAAAAAGTGTGCAGATACTGATGAGATGGCTCGTCACGAGCCGGCTCATCTGGATCTACACTTTTTGTAAGCCTATTTAGAGGTCTGTGGTGTTGAAAGGGTTAATCACTTAAATCTTTCAGTGCCGAATACATTCAGAGAATGTGCAAACAACATAGATCCAGATCAGCTGTGTCTGATCATGATCTATGTTGTTTGCTATTTGGACAGGTGCTTCAGCTCCACTGTCCGAAGAGCAATTAGCATACAGCTTGATCAGACAACACATTCTGCTGTTGGCAAAGTCGCTTTTATGCGACATTGGTGGTGAAAGAGTAAAATCAGCACAACAAAAAATACTAAACTATTAATTAGTGGAGCCTCCGTGGTGTAATGGATATACATGTAGTATCTGCCTTCTTACTGAGAGGTTGTGAGTTCGAGTCTTGTCAAACCCATGTATGCAACCTTTAAATCCACATTGGCTCTTCTCTCTCCCTCATGTCGATGGATTCCATCAGGAATGAGGTCTCGAGAGCGATTAATCAATCTAATGATTAAAAGACTTGTTTCACAATCGAGCAAAAATAAATTGTAGTCAAAACTCATAATTAAATTAAATAAATTAATAAATGTCCAATAATCTCTCCCCCTTCCCCCTTACCCTCATTAATGGAGTCCACCATGCGCAGGAGCCTGATGAAGCATCTAACCCTACAGTAAGAAATAAACCTTACCTGCATCATGTAAATTCCTGCGTCAAACAATATCCTAATTACTGTCTATAATTCTAAACATACTTACAATGGAAACCGTTAAGTCTGTTGTTATATTGATATATTGTACCAGGCTTACCTGTATTGTCTTATCCAGCTCACACTAAACAAGATACCAGAGATTATACCTATACCAGTATAACAACCATATCTCCTTTCTCTCCCTACACTATATTTAACATTTAGTAATGCCGAAAAGTGACACCTGCCTGTGTAGCATAAATTTCACAATAAATTCTTGACAGTATTCTGTATTCATAAGCAAGACAAAATATGATTTATTTTACAACTGTGATGTTTTTTTATATACTTATATCATAATTGTTTATTTGTACAAAAAAATGCGGTTGTATACAAAGGAAAGCTGTTCTACAAATGAAGGATGTCCTACAAATGAAGGATGTCCTACAAATGAAGGATGTCCTACAAAAGAAGGATGTCCTACAAATGAAGGCTGTCCTACAAATGAAGGATGTCCTACAAATGAAGGCTGTCCTACAAATGAAGGATGTCCTACAGATGAAGCTACAAATGAAGGCTGTCCTACAAATGAAGGATGTCCTACAAATGAAGGATGTCCTACAAATGAAGGATGTCCTACAAATGAAGGATGTCAGAAATTGATGAGTGGTGGTAAAATTCCTTTACTTTATTGATAGGAACAAATGAATGTATATGGAATGTCCACAACTGTTCAATAAAATAAACATGAACTTTGTATTTAAAAAATATCAACATGCACAAGATTTAATAGCAATTTCAATTGTAAAAGAGTTCTCCTCGTGATCGGTCAATTATAGACTTTGTACAAATAGAAACTGGTTAAGAAAACACTCCAATACAATACAATAATTTTATTAACACTTTCCTTCAGAGATTTAGGTTATAATACTATTATATCTCCATACAAACGACGGCCATTTAGCTATCATGGATGGATGAGTGGACACATGGATGGATGGATGGATGAGTGGACAGATGGATGAGTGGATGGATGGATGAGTGGACGGATGGATAAGTAGTCGCCATATCTATCCCACCACCATTGATATTACTGGGACTACATGAGATTCTGGACTTTGTTATGAACATTGGTTTGGCTACTACAGTGTCAATGTATGTCGTATTGGTAATGGCGTCAAGAGGTGCTTCTATGAGGGAAAGGGTTAACTCAGTTGATGCATACATGATAATATGAGTGACAAATAAAAGAAATATTTGAATATATAAAGAATATATGAACTATACATAAATACGAGGCTATTGTTATGTTGAAAGTTATTTTCCTATCAGGAGAGTAATTTGTTTTTAAAGTTTTCAAAAATAAATATGAAGTATGACTTTGTTCTAATTCCGTGATTAACCCATTCAACCCCAAGTAACTGACATAGACTGGTCCATGATATTCTTAGACCAATAAATGAATAAGAAAATTACATTCGGACCAGTTCATTTATCAAGATGGGTAATTTTGTCTAAAATTAATAATTATTACTGGCAAAAAAGTGCAGATCCTGATGAGACGGCTCGTCATGAGCCGGCTCATCTGGATCTACACTTTTTCATAAGCCTATTTAGAGGCCTGTGGGGTTGAAAGGGTTAAATAACATTCGCAACGATAGTTGTGTGAAAAAGCGTTATATAGTTTGGTGTGTTTTACATTAATTACTAAAATTATTATTATTAATTTATTCATTCATTAAAATTTTGAAGTACTTAAAATTATATTTTAATTGATATTATCTATTAACATTAATTAAGTTATTCACAATTATTAATTATCTACCTGTTAGTAAAGTTGAAATAATTTTAGCAGAATTTAAATACTCACGAATGGGTGGGTACTTAAGCAGGGCTCATTCTAGAGGGTGATGTGGGCGAATAGCTGCCCTAGGGACCCTGATGTCACCCCTGGGGGTCCCCACTTCTCCCTAAAAAAAAATTAATTTGCGTACAAAATGGCCCATTATAAAGCACTCCTATTCAAAATGCATTTTAACCATAATTATTTTGCTGAAATTTATTAAATAACACCATTTAAGGGCGCGATCGTGTGCATTCTCACTTCTCCCAAAAATTCTGACCTAGAATGAGCCCAGCTTAAGCGGGTACCCCATTGTTCTCTCTTTTGTTCTATTAGCCATGATAGAGTATTCATAGCCACACAAGCGCTAACCCTAGATCACTAGACAATAGATCTATTGTTCTCCTAGACACATAAGTTCCCTCTTGTGGTCATGGATGCACGTGTGGGTGGTTGGATTGATGAATAGGGTGGATAGCTAGATGAATGAATTAGGGTGGGTAAATGGATGGACGAATAGGGTAAGTGGGTGTAGATGGTTACGGATGATGGGTGAATGGGTGCATGGGTTATGGATGGATGTGTGTATTTTACGTTTATTTATCGTCGCTACCAGTTGCCCATATGAGCAACGCCTCCTGAAGAGATTAGTCATTTTAGATTTTTGGAGGATAGTGAATGATACAGACAGAGACCCATTCCAGAATCTCCTCTGGTTCTTTTACATGCACGGTGTACAGCATCGACACAAGACCTCGGTTTAATGTCTCATCTGAAAGACTGTTAATTTTATTAGGGTCAGACGGGTGATCGAACCTGCGATCCCTGGATTACCAGTCCAATAATGGATGGATGAATGAATTTGCATGGTGGATGAACGGGTGAGGTGTATGGATGGGGCAATAGGGTATTAGTTATGGATGGATGAGTGGACACATGGATGAGTGGATGGATGAGTGGACACATGGATGAGTGGATGGATGGATGAGTGGACATATGGATGAGTGGACACATGGATGAGTGGATGGATGGATGAGTGGACATATGGATGAGTGGACGGATGAGTGGACATATGGATGAGTGGACGGATGGATGAGTGGACAGATGGATGAGTGGACAGATGGATGAGTGGATGAATGGATGGATGAGTGGATGAATGGATGGATGAGTGGACAGATGGATGAGTGGACAGATGGATGGATGGATGAGTGGACAGATGGATGGGTGGACAGATGAGTGGATGGATGGATGAGTGGACAGATGGATGGATGAGTGGACGGATGGATGAGTGGACAGATGGATGGGTGGATGAATGGATGGATGAGTGGACAGATGGATGGATGGATGAGTGGACAGATGGATGAGTAGACAGATGGATGAGTGGATGGATGAGTGGACACATGGCTGAGTGGATGGATGAGTGGACACATGGCTGAGTGGATGGATGAGTGGACACATGGATGAGTGGACAGATGGATGGGTGGACAGATGGATGGGTGGATGGATGAGTGGACACATGGATGCATGGATGGATGGATGAGTGGACACATGGATGAGTGGACACATGGATGAGTGGACACATGGATGGGTGAGTGGGCACATGGATGGATGGATGGATGAGTGGACAGATTGATGAGTGGACAGATTGATGGGTGGATGAATGAGTGGATGGATGAATGAGTGGATGGATGAGTGGACACATGGATGAGTGGACAGATGGATGGGTGGACACATGGATGAGTGGATACATGGATGAGTGGACGGATGGATGAGTAGATGGATGGATGAGTGTACATATGGATGGATGGATGGATGAGTGGACAGATGGATGAGTGGATGGATGGATGAGTGGGATGGATGAGTGGACAGATGGATGGGTGGATGAATGGATGGATGAGTGGACATATGGATGGATGGATGGGTGGATGAGTGGACAGATGGATGAGTGGACAGATGGATGAGTGGACACATGGCTGAGTGGATGGATGAGTGGACACATGGATGAGTGGACAGATGGATGAGTGGACAGATGGATGGGTGGATGGATGAGTGGACACATGGATGGATGAGTGGACACATGGATGAGTGGACACATGGATGAGTGGACACATGGATGGGTGAGTGGGCACATGGATGGGTGGATGGATGAGTGGACAGATTGATGAGTGGACAGATTGATGGGTGGATGAATGAGTGGACGGATGAATGAGTGGATGGATGAGTGGACACATGGATGAGTGGACAGATGGATGGGTGGACACATGGATGAGTGGATGGATGAGTGGATACATGGATGAGTGGACAGATGGATGAGTAGATGGATGGATGAGTGGACAGATGGATGGATGAGTGGACATATGGATGGGTGGATGGATGAGTGGACAGATGGATGAGTGGATGGATGGATGGTTGGATGAGTGGATGGATGGATGAGTGGACACATGGATGAGTTGATGGTTGGATGAGTGGACAGATGGATGAGTGGACAGATGGATGAGTGGACAGATGGATGAGTGGACACATGGATGGTTGGATGAGTGGACACATGGATGAGTGGATGGATGTATGAGTGGACGGATGGATGAGTGGATGGATGGATGAGTGGACACATGGATGGGTGGATGATTGGACAGATGGATGAGTGGACAGATGGATGAGTGGACAGATGGATGAGTGGAGAGATGGATGGATGAGTGGACACATGGATGGGTGGATGAGTGGACACATGGATGAGTGGACAGATGGATGAGTGGACAGATGGATGGATGGATGAGTGGACACATGGATGAGTGGATGGATGTATGAGTGGACGGATGGATGAGTGGATGGATGGATGAGTGGACACATGGATAGGTGGATGATTGGACAGATGGATGAGTGGACAGATGGATGAGTGGACAGATGGATGAGTGGACAGATGGATGGATGGGTGGATGAGTGGACACATGGATGGGTGGATGAGTGGACACATGGATGAGTGGATGGATGAGTGGATGTATGGATGAGTGGACAGATGGATGAGTGGACAGATGGATGGATGGGTGGATGGATGAGTGGACACATGGATGGATGGATGAGTGGACACATGGATGGATGGATGAGTGGACACATGGATGGATGGATGAGTGGACACATGGATGAGTGGACATATGGATGGATGAGTGGACACATGGATGAGTGGATGGATGTATGAGTGGATGGATGGATTAGTGGACAGATAGATTAGTGGACCGATGGATGAGTGGACACATGGATGGATGGATGAGTGGACACATGGATGGATGGATGAGTGGACACATGGATGAGTGGATGGATGGATGAGTGGACACATGGATGGATGGATGAGTGGACACATGGATGAGTGGATGAATGGATGAGTGGACAGATGGATGGATGGATGAGTGGACAGGTGGATGGATAAGTGGACATATGAATGAGTGGACACATGGATGGATGAGTGGATGGATGAGTGGACACATGGATGAGTGGACACATGGATGAGTTGAGAGATGGATGAGTGGATGGATGGATGGATGAGTGGATGGATGGATGGATGGATGGATGAGTGGACGGATGGATGACACATGGTAACGACAACATTCTAATGAAATTCCATGACATATTTTCAAGTTTTCAAGTAAAAATAAGAAAATCACATTAATGAATGTCTGCTATAATTATTTGAACTATTTATGCTTTATTTTACCCAGCATGCAAATAGTTAATATATGTAGTCATGTGGCTTATCAGCATAGGTACATATGTCTATTATATAAGCTATCGTATTTCAATCTTGATATGATTTTATGATTTAATACAAGTTTGCATATAAAATAGGGTATTAAATCATTAGCTTGGTCTGATATGCATTTATTTACAAATAAACAGTTTGTATTAAACTTGTAAACCAGGGAAAAATCCAATCTCACAAGACTACCATTTCACATAATTGATCTAAGGATCTATGGGCTTACATACATAAGCTATGACGTCAAACAGAAGTTAATTTTAGATATCAATTCATGTGGAGGTCATCTTTCCTTGCTGCAGGCAATCACACAGGTTATTTTAGGAACTATTTATCTCCGTACAGCTGTTAATAAAACCAGTTTTATGCATAAGTTGCCAGATTTGAATACAGGCTTTTCAAACATTTCAAGTTTAAGAGCAATAAAGCAAATATTATTTGCTTAAAATTGAATTTCAATCGGAGTATAACTTGAATTAATATTAATTAAGGCAAGACAAAGGTGTTGGTTCTGGTCCCGTGAGCAGACTTAATACATGGCACTGGCATGGATAGTCAGGATTAGGTGTTCAGTGGTGCACAACTAGCAAATCTAGGGGTCACAAGCATGATCCCAGATCCAACGTAGCACTGCGTCTGATCAGGATCTATGTTGTTTGCTATTCAGACAAGTGTTTTAGCTCCACTGTCCGAATAGCAAACAGTATAGATCCTGATCAGACGACATGTTCTGTGCCGTCTGATAGAACCACTATGCTGTTTGAAAAAGTGATTTTATCTGCCGCCAGCATGCAAAGGGTTAATGCAAGTCCTTGTAGGAATTTAGACGATACAGACTGGACAAGAAATGTTATGTTATTAACCCTTTCAACACCACAGGCCTCTCAATACGCTTACAAAAAGTGTAGATCCAGATGAGCCGGCTCATGACGAGCCGTCTCATCAGGATCTGCACTTTTTGCCAGTAATATTACTATTTTTAGACAAAAATTACCCATTTTGATAAATGAACTGGTCCAAATGTAATTTTCTTATTAATTTATTGGTCTGAAAATATCATGGACCAGTCCATGTCAGTTACTTGGTGTTGAATGGGTTAATATCATGCACCAGTCCATGTCAGTTACTTGGTGTTGAATGGGTTAATATCATGCACCAGTCCATGTCAGTTACTTGGTGTTGAATGGGTTAATATCATGGACCAGTCCATGTCAGTTACTTGGTGTTAAATGGGTTAATATCATGCACCAGTCCATGTCAGTTACTTGGTGTTGAATGGGTTAATATCATGCACCAGTCCATGTCAGTTACTTGGTGTTGAATGGGTTAATATCATGGACCAGTCCATGTCAGTTACTTGGTGTTAAATGGGTTAATGGCCTTGAAACAACATGGCTGAAACCTCGCCCAGCACATTGTCTCAATATGGTTAGTATTTGTGGGAAGTCATTTAAAAATTCCTGAAGCAATTGAAGAGTTATGGACAGGACACAGAATATAGCTACTTGTACTTGGTTATTGACCTCTAAGTGTGGCGTGAAGTTGGATGAACATGGCTGGAATAAGTTTTCTGAATATCAACTTGATGAGGAAAACATTTCATACTCAAAACTCTAGAAATGTTTAAGAAGAAACTGAAAACACATTACATTCAGACTTTTACCACTATTTTAGTGAATGCAGTGACTGAGATAGAACGTAGATGTATTAAATAAATGATGCTAATTTTACACTGTGAATACTAAAAGTGCATCAGTTAGTCTTAGAAATACTGTTTTATATTCTTAGTCATGAATGTAATATTTTAATATATATTATTATACAGAGTTTTACATTGATTTTAGGATATTGTATTTCATTCTAATTATCTCAAGAGTTTAATTAATAACTGTTAAGTAGTATGATGTAAATGTCCTTTATTAATTCGATTTGATATTTATTTTATTTATTTGTACAACGCCATTGAATATGTTTTTATGTAAAAATAGGCGTTTTATCCAATTAAAAAGTTTCAAGTTTCATTTGATACAAGTCTAATGGAAATCTGTGCAGGCATTTAGAAGATATGGACCGGACAAGAAACAGACGGATGGATAGAAATACGTGTGTGATTCCTATATCCACATATATGTGTGGCGTCCGTGGTCCAATGGTAGAGCGTCGAATTTGGAATTAAACGGTCCGGTTCGATACTCAGTCAGGTCACGTATGTAGTGTCATTGAGCAAGGCACCTCACACACATTGCTTAGTACTGGTTAACTGCTATGGTCTGCTAAGCATGCCCAGGAAAATATGTCTAGGTCCCCGCAAGGGGTTTGGCATTAATGGAACATACATACATACATCGTAAGACATGGACTGGACAAGACATTGAATGATGAACGTAAAGACAGACGTACCAACATTACAGTTTATAACCAATACAACCCGGGTTCGATCCACGGACTGGGAAGTATGTGAGATTGTATGGAGGTCGCCAGATCGGACAGGTGGGTTTTCACCGGGTACCTCCCACACGAATGACCACAGTTACGCTTTCATCCGCGCCAATGAGAGTGATTAATATAAGTTGTTAAAGCTTGTTTCGCAATCATTGTAAAATAAATAAAGTTAAAAAAAGGGCTATTAAACTAATAATCTCCTAACCATATACTGACTTAGGAGCTTTTCAACAGTTTTTAACTACAACGTTAACCCCTCAATCCCCAAATGTGACCTATATAATTATATCCTTATATGTACTTAATATCTAGGGGTACAAGAATATAGAACAGTGTTATACCACAGGAACTTGAAATTTTATCCATAAGCCACCAAAGGTCTCGTACCTCTATCCTAGGACACCCTTCTCTTTTTTTTAATAGAGGGGGGTGTCCTAGGATAGAGGTACGAGACCGTTGGTGGCTTATGGATAAAATTTCAAGTTCCTGTGGTTATACCAACTATTATAACATAACTTGCGCTGCAGACGGGTAATATCTCCATTGCATATGCTCCTTATTACGCTAGTGTAATAACTAGGCAAATGAGCACTGTATGTACATGTATTCATACGCTCTGTAAACAAAATAAGCAACAGACATGGTGTCGCAATTCATCATCCGGCTATAGACACTACAAATCCTGTACGACGGGCTATTAACACTACAAATCCTGCTATATCGCTGAATTCTTCAACAGCCATGTCCAGCTACAGTAGCAAGTACAATGCAAAAGTTGTGCAAATAGCTGGTATTATAGACATTACTCATTTTGACCGACTTGGTAAATATTACTTTTGTCATCATAGTAAAATAGTAAAGTACTTGTTGTGATGTCATAGTAAAGTACTTGTTGTGATGTCATAGTAAAGTACTTGTTGTGACATCATAGTAAAGTACTTGTTGTGATGTCATAGTAAAGTACTTGTTGTGATGTCATAGTAAAGTACTTGTTGTGACGTCATAGTAAAGTACTTGTTTTGATGTCATTGTAAAGTACTTGTTGTGACATCATAGTAAAGTACTTGGTTGTGACGTCATAGTAAAGTACTTGTTGTGACGTCATAGTAAAGTACTTGATGTGACGTATTAGTAAAGTACTTGATGTGACGTCATAGTAAAGTACTTGATGTGACGTCATAGTAAAGTACTTGATGTGACGTCATAGTAAAGTACTTGGTTGTGACGTCATAGTAAAGTACTTGGTTGTGACGTCATAGTAATGTACTTTGTTGTGATGTCATAGTAAAGTACTTGTGATGTCATAGTAAAGTACTTGTTGTGACGTCATAGTAAAGTACTTGTTGTGATGTCATAGTAAAGTACTTGTGATGTCATAGTAAAGTACTTGTTGTGATGTCATAGTAAAGTATTTGTGATGTCATAGTAAAGTACTTGTGATGTCATAGTAAAGTACTTGTGATGTCATAGTAAAGTACTTGTGACATCATAGTAAAGTACTTATGATGACATAGTAAAGTACTTGTTGTGACGTCATAGTAAAGTACCTGTTGTGACGTCATAGTAAAGTACTTGTTGTGATGTCATAGTAAAGTATTTGTGATGTCATAGTAAAGTACTTGTGATGTCATAGTAAAGTACTTGTGATGTCATAGTAAAGTACTTGTGACATCATAGTAAAGTACTTATGATGACATAGTAAAGTACTTGTTGTGACGTCATAGTAAAGTACCTGTTGTGACGTCATAGTAAAGTACTTGGTTGTGACGTTATAGTAAAGTACTTGTGATGTCATAGTAAAGTACTTGTGATGTCATAGTAAAGTACTTATGATGACATAGTAAAGTACTTGTGACGACATAGTAAAGTACCTGTTGTGACATCATAGTAAAGTACTTATTGTGACGTTATAGTAAAGTACTTGTGATGTCATAGTAAAGTACTTGTGATGTCATAGTAAAGTACTTATGATGACATAGTAAAGTACTTGTGACGACATAGTAAAGTACCTGTTGTGACATCATAGTAAAGTACTTATTGTGACATCATAGTCGCGCGTGCTCCATTCATACAATTAACATAATAATATACATGTAGCACATGTTGCTTAGAATACATTTAAAATTTCATTGCTTTATAATAGTTTCATGAATTTAAAAGCTGATTATAACGTAAGCACAGTAACTAACCAGAGTAAATTTACAATTAAAATGTAGTTTTACTGTGCATACTATTCATTTACAAGCGACCGCATAACGCACTTCATTGATAGTAACTGATGCACATGTACACGAAACATTTGCAATTCAGCGAATTTACAGTTTTTTGGAAAACTATGTAAGAAAATTGATCGTATATTCATGTTCATTTGTTATTGGTTTAAACATATTTATTCCACTATATACATTCACAAAACAATACATGTACACAAAATCAAAGAAGTAAGTATATAGGAAAGGATTAAACTGGAAGCAGGTCTTATATAGTGTATCTCCTTGGTTTGTTATTGAATTTATTTGCAAGAAGCTCGTTGTTATCGTTTTTAGAAGACCAGTTAAATAAATTCAATAACAAATGACAATTTATTTAATATCCTATTTATATTCTGAGATAGACTGAGATATGGACACCGAAACTAGGGTATTGAAAAACAGTATATTTACCGATGTCCGATTAATATAGATATATCCGAACTTTACTGAACAAATAATATGCACATGCAGCATGACAGTCATTCAATCTGTTAGAGTTTGAATACAGAGAGATATTGAATTGTCAAAATAAGGCAAAGCATTATTATGTTTGCTTTAGGGAAGATGGAAATGGATATTCAAATATTTGGTTGTCGGTAGAATATCGAAATCTCTCATTACTTTTGGAATGGTAATTTTTTTTAAAAGCATTAAAGTCTTTCATATTTCTGACAGTAATACATTAATCAATTGATTTAGTTTAACTCATTCAGCACCAAGTAACTGACATGGACTGGTGCACCCATTCAGCACCAAGTAACTGACATGGACTGGTGCACCCATTCAGCACCAAGTAACTGACATGGACTGGTCCATGATATATTTTTATACCAATAAATTAATAAGAAAATTACATTAGGACCTGTTCATTTATTGAAATGGGTAATTTTGTCTAAAAATAGTAATATTACTTGCAAAAAGTGCAGATCCTGATGCAGAGCCGGCTCATCTGGATCTACACTTTTTGTAGGCCTATTTAGAGGTATGTAGTGTTGAAAGGGTTAATCTTATTCCATCGCAAAGCAATAGTAATCAAGTGATACAGAGAAAGATACAATACATAGTATGAAAATGCAAATGTGTTTGGGCCACAAGTTTTTAACAACATTAAACAACGGCCCGCATCATGAATTGATGTTCGCATGTCCATTGTCTGTTATCGGTAATCACTACCGGTAATCACTACTGGTAATCACTACCGGTAATCAGTAAACAGGATAATGTATCGACAGCTTGTCAACAGATGCCGGAAGGCTTCTCTGTGCTTAATCCACACTTTAATTACCATGTTTAATTTCACCAATTGCAAGATAAATAGATCTTTCACAAATACAATTAACAGAGAAAACAAGTATAATATCGATCTGTGTCATTTACGCTCGTTACAGGATCAATTATTCCTTCATTATTAACAATTGTCTACAAACGAATCATATAGTAAATAATTAGTATAACAGATCTTCAGTACTATCTATTTTAACCTTTCAACACTACAGACCTCTAAATAGGCTTACAAAAAGTGTAGATCCAGATGAGCCAGCTCATGACGAGCCGTCTCATCCGGATCTGCACTTTTTGCAAGAAATCTTATTATTTTTAGACAAAATTACCCATTTTTGATAAATGAACTGGTCCAAATGTAATTTTCTTATTAATTGATTAGTCTAGAAATATCATGGACCAGTCCATGTCAGTTACTTGGTGTTGAATGGGTGCACCAGTCCATGTCAGTTACTTGGTGTTGAATGGGTGCACCAGTCCATGTCAGTTACTTGGGGTTGAATGGGTGCACCAGTCCATGTCAGTTACTTGGGGTTGAATGGGTGCACCAGTCCATGTCAGTTACTTGGTGTTGAATGGGTGCACCAGTCCATGTCAGTTACTTGGTGTTGAATGGGTGCACCAGTCCATGTCAGTTACTTGGTGTTGAATGGGTGCACCAGTCCATGTCAGTTACTTGGTGTTGAATGGGTGCACCAGTCCATGTCAGTTACTTGGTGTTGAATGGGTGCACCAGTCCATGTCAGTTACTTGGTGTTGAATGGGTGCACCAGTCCATGTCAGTTACTTGGTGTTGAATGGGTGCACCAGTCCATGTCAGTTACTTGGTGTTGAATGGGTGCACCAGTCCATGTCAGTTACTTGGTGTTGAATGGGTGCACCAGTCCATGTCAGTTACTTGGTGTTGAATGGGTGCACCAGTCCATGTCAGTTACTTGATGTTGAATGGGTGCACCAGTCCATGTCAGTTACTTGATGTTGAATGGGTGCACCAGTCCATGTCAGTTACTTGGTGTTGAATGGGTGCACCAGTCCATGTCAGTTACTTGGTGTTGAATGGGTGCACCAGTCCATGTCAGTTACTTGATGTTGAATGGGTGCACCAGTCCATGTCAGTTACTTGGTGTTGAATGGGTGCACCAGTCCCTGTCAATTACTTGGTGTTGAATGGGTGCACCAGTCCATGTCAGTTACTTGGTGTTGAATGGGTGCACCAGTCCCTGTCAATTACTTGGTGTTGAATGGGTGTACCAGTCCATGTCAGTTACTTGGTGTTGAATGGGTTAAGCATAATTGTTGCTTGGCAAAGATCTATTGCTGTTTTATCGGCACACCATCTTCGTGTTATATTCATTTATCCATACATGTATCTCTCTAGATCCTATTTATCCATACATTTATCTCTCTAGACACTATTTATCCATACATGTATCTCTCTAGATCCTATTTATCCATACATGTATCTCTCTAGATACTATTTATCCATACATGTATCTCTCTAGACACTATTTATCCATACATTTATCTCTCTAGATCCTATTTATCCATACATTTATCTCTCTAGACACTATTTATCCATACATTTATCTCTCTAGACACTATTTATCCATACATTTATCTCTCTAGATCCTATTTATCCATACATGTATCTCTCTAGAAACTATTTATCCATACATTTATCTCTCTAGATCCTATTTATCCATACATGTATCTCTCTAGATACTATTTATCCATACATGTTTCTCTCTAGACACTATTTATCCATACATTTATCTCTCTAGACACTATTTATCCATACATTTATCTCTCTACATACTATTTATCCATACATGTATCTCTCTAGACACTATTTATCCATACATTTATCTCTCTAGATACTATTTATCCATACATGTATCTCTCTAGACACTATTTATCCATACATATATCTCTTTTAACACTATTTATCCATACATGTATCTCTCTAGACACTATTTATCCATACATTTATCTCTCTAGACACTATTTATCCATACATTTATCTCTCTAGACACTATTTATCCATACATTTATCTCTCTAGATACTATTTATCCATACATGTATCTCTCTAGACACTATTTATCCATACATTTATCTCTCTAGATACTATTTATCCATACATGTATCTCTCTAGATCCTATTTATCCATATATTTATCTCTCTAGATACTATATATCCATACATTTATCTCTCTAGATACTATTTATCCATACATTTATCTCTCTAGACACTATTTATCCATACATTTATCTCTCTAGACACTATTTATCCATACATTTATCTCTCTAGATTACTTATTTATCCATACATTTATTCTCTAGATACTATTTATCCATACATGTATCTCTCTAGATACTATTATCCATACATGTATCTCTCTAGATACTATTTATCCATACATGTATCTCTCTAGATACTATTTATCCATACATGTATCTCTTTTGACACTATTTATCCATACATGTATCTCTCTAGATACTATTTATCCATACATTTATCTCTCTAGATACTATTTATCCATACATGTATCTCTTTTAACACTATTTATCCATACATGTATCTCTCTAGATACTATATATCCATACATGTATCTCTCTAGATCCTATTTATCCATACATTATCTCTCTAGACACTATTTATCCATACATTTATCTCTCTAGATACTATTTATCCATACATGTATCTCTCTAGATCCTATATATCCATACATGTATCTCTCTAGATCCTATTTATCCATACATATATCTCTCTTAGACTCTAGACACTATTTATCCATACATTTATCTCTCTAGATACTATTTATCCATACATGTATCTCTCTAGATACTATTTATCCATACATGTATCTCTCTAGATCCTATTTATCCATACATGTATCTCTCTAGATCCTATTTATCCATACATTTATCTCTCTAGACACTATTTATCCATACATTTATATCTCTAGATCCTATATATCCATACATGTATCTCTCTAGATCCTATTTATCCATACATATATCTCTCTTAGACTCTAGACACTATATATCCATACATATATCTCTCTAGATACTATTTATCCATACATTTATATCTCTAGATACTATTTATCCATACATGTATCTCTCTAGATCCTATATATCCATACATTTATCTCTCTAGATACTATATATCCATACATATATCTCTCTAGACACTATATATCCATACATGTATCTCTCTAGATACTATATATCCATACATTTATCTCTCTAGATACTATATATCCATACATTTATCTCTCTAGACACTATATATCCATACATTTATCTCTCTATATACTATATATCCATACATTTATCTCTCTAGATACTATATATCCATACATGTATCTCTCTATATACTATTTATCCATACATTTATCTCTCTAGATCCTATTAATCCATACATTTATCTCTCTAGACACTATTTATCCATACATTTATCTCTCTAGATCCTATATATCCATACATGTATCTCTCTAGATCCTATTTATCCATACATATATCTCTCTTAGAATCTAGACACTATATATCCATACATATATCTCTCTAGATACTATATATCCATACATTTATCTCTCTAGATCCTATTTATCCATACATATATCTCTCTTAGACTCTAGACACTATATATCCATACATATATCTCTCTAGATACTATTTATCCATACATTTATCTCTCTAGATACTATATATCCATACATTTATCTCTTTTAACACTATTTATCCATACATGTATCTCTCTAGATACTATATATCCATACATTTATCTCTCTAGATACTATTTATTCATACATTTATCTCTCTAGATCCTATTTATCCATACATGTATCTCTCTAGATACTATATATCCATACATTTATCTCTCTAGATACTATATATCCATACATTTATCTCTCTAGATACTATATATCCATACATGTATCTCTCTAGATACTATATATCCATACATTTATCTCTCTAGATACTATATATCCATACATTTATCTCTCTAGATCCTATATATCCATACATTTATCTCTCTAGACACTATATATCCATACATGTATCTCTCTAGATACTATATATCCATACATTTATCTCTCTAGATACTATATATCCATACATTTATCTCTCTAGATACTATTTATCCATACATTTATCTCTCTAGATACTATATATCCATACATGTATCTCTCTAGATACTATATATCCATACATTTATCTCTCTAGATACTATTTATCCATACATTTATCTCTCTAGATACTATTTATCCATACATTTATCTCTCTAGATACTATATATCCATACATTTATCTCTCTAGATACTATTTATCCATACATTTATCTCTCTAGACACTATATATCCATACATTTATCTCTCTAGATACTATTTATCCATACATTTATCTCTCTAGACACTATATATCCATACATTTATCTCTCTAGACACTATATATCCATACATTTATCTCTCTAGATACTATTTATCCATACATTTATCTCTCTAGACACTATATATCCATACATTTATCTCTCTAGATACTATATATCCATACATTTATCTCTCTAGATACTATATATCCATACATTTATCTCTCTAGATACTATATATCCATACATTTATCTCTCTAGACACTATATATCCATACATTTATCTCTCTAGATACTATTTATCCATACATTTATCTCTCTTAGACTCTAGATACTATATATCCATACATTTATCTCTCTAGATACTATTTATCCATACATTTATCTCTCTAGATACTATATATCCATACATTTATCTCTCTAGATACTATATATCCATACATTTATCTCTCTAGATACTATTATCCATACATTTATCTCTCTAGACACTATATATCCATACATTTATCTCTCTAGATACTATATATCCATACATTTATCTCTCTAGATACTATTTATCCATACATTTATCTCTCTAGATACTATTTATCCATACATTTATCTCTCTAGATACTATATATCCATACATTTATCTCTCTAGATACTATATATCCATACATTTATCTCTCTAGATACTATATATCCATACATTTATCTCTCTAGATACTATTTATCCATACATTTATCTCTCTAGATACTATATATCCATACATGTATCTCTCTAGATACTATTTATCCATACATTTATCTCTCTAGATACTATTTATCCATACATTTATCTCTCTAGATACTATTTATCCATACATTTATCTCTCTTAGACTCTAGATACTATATATCCATACATTTATCTCTCTAGATACTATTTATCCATACATGTATCTCTCTAGATACTATTTATCCATACATTTATCTCTCTAGACCTTTTTATCCATACATTTATCTCTCTAGATACTATTTATCCATACATGTATCTCTCTAGATCCTATTTATCCATACATTTATCTCTCTAGATACTATATATCCATACATGTATCTCTCTAGATCCTATATATCCATACATTTATCTCTCTAGATACTATTTATCCATACATTTATCTCTCTAGACACTATATATCCATACATGTATCTCTCTAGATCCTATTTATCCTCTAGATCTATATTCCTACATTATCTCTCTAGATTATTTATCCATACATGTATCTCTCTTAGACTCTAGATACTATATATCCATACATTTATCTCTCTAGATACTATTTATCCATACATTTATCTCTCTTAGACTCTAGATACTATATATCCATACATTTATCTCTCTAGATTTTTTTTCTTTAGATACTATTTATCCATACATTTATCTCTCTAGATACTATATATCCATACATTTATCTCTCTAGATACTATTTATCCATACATTTATCTCTCTAGATACTATTTATCCATACATTTATCTCTTTTGACACTATTTATCCATACATGTATCTCTCTTAGACTCTAGATACTATATATCCATACATTTATCTCTCTAGATACTATTTATCCATACATTTATCTCTTTTAGACTCTAGATACTATTTATCCATACATTTATCTCTCTAGATACTATATATCCATACATTTATCTCTCTATATACTATTTATCCATACATTTATCTCTCTTAGACACTATTTATCCATACATGTATCTCTTTTGATACTATTTATCCATACATGTATCTCTCTAGATCCTATTATCCATACATGTATCTCTCTAGATCCTATTTATCCATACATTTATCTCTCTAGTTACTATTTATCCATACATTTATCTCTCTAGATACTATTTATCCATACATGTATCTCTCTAGATCCTATTTATCCATACATGTATCTCTCTAGATCCTATTTATCCATACATGTATCTCTCTAGATCCTATTTATCCATACATGTATCTCTCTAGATACTATTTATCCATACATGTATCTCTCTAGACACTATTTATCCATACATGTATCTCTCTAGATCCTATATATCCATACATTTATCTCTCTAGATCCTATTTATCCATACATGTATCTCTCTAGATCCTATTTATCCATACATGTATCTCTCTAGATCCTATTTATCCATACATTTATCTCTCTAGATACTATATATCCATACATGTATCTCTTTTAACACTATTTATCCATACATGTATCTCTCTAGATCCTATGTATCCATACATGTATCTCTCTAGATCCTATTTATCCATACATGTATCTCTCTAGATACTATTTATCCATACATGTATCTCTCTAGACACTATTTATCCATACATGTATCTCTCTAGATCCTATTTATCCATACATTTATCTCTCTAGATCCTATTTATCCATACATGTATCTCTCTAGATCCTTTTTATCCATACATTAATCTCTCTAGATACTATTTATCCATACATTTATCTCTCTAGATACTATATATCCATACATGTATCTCTTTTAACACTATTTATCCATACATGTATCTCTCTAGATCCTATGTATCCATACATGTATCTCTCTAGATCCTATTTATCCATACATGTATCTCTCTAGATACTATTTATCCATACATGTATCTCTCTAGACACTATTTATCCATACATGTATCTCTCTAGATCCTATTTATCCATACATTTATCTCTCTAGATCCTATTTATCCATACATGTATCTCTCTAGATCCTTTTTATCCATACATTAATCTCTCTAGATACTATTTATCCATACATGTATCTCTCTAGATCCTATTTATCCATACATTTATCTCTCTAGATCCTATATATCCATACATTTATCTCTCTAGACACTATTTATCCATACATGTATCTCTCTAGATCCTATTTATCCATACATGTATCTCTCTAGACACTATTTATCCATACATGTATCTCTCTAGATACTATTTATCCATACATGTATCTCTCTAGACACTATTTATCCATACATGTATCTCTCTAGACACTATTTATCCATACATTTATCTCTCTAGACACTATTTATCCATACATTTATCTCTCTAGACACTATTTATCCATACATTTATCTCTCTAGATACTATTTATCCATACATTTATCTCTCTAGACACTATTTATCCATACATTTATCTCTCTAGATACTATTTATCCATACATATATCTCTTTTAACACTATTTATCCATACATGTATCTCTTTTAACACTATTTATCCATACATGTATCTCTCTAGATCCTATTTATCCATACATTTATCTCTCTAGATCCTATTTATCCATACATGTATCTCTCTAGACACTATTTATCCATACATTTATCTCTCTAGACACTATTTATCCATACATTTATCTCTCTAGATACTATTTATCCATACATTTATCTCTCTAGACTTTATCCATACATTTATCTCTCTAGACACTATTTATCCATACATTTATCTCTCTAGATACTATTTATCCATACATATATCTCTTTTAACACTATTTATCCATACATGTATCTCTCTAGATCCTATTTATCCATACATTTATCTCTCTAGATCCTATTTATCCATACATGTATCTCTCTAGATACTATTTATCCATACATGTATCTCTCTAGATCCTATTTATCAATACATTTATCTCTCTAGATCCTATATATCCATACATTTATCTCTCTAGATACTATTTATCCATATATTTATCTCTCAAAAAACCATGACAACCACTAAGAAATGCATTTTTATCTCAATCGATTCTAACCTCAATCCATATTTACCGGTATATTAGTATCTCCCTTTAGTATGCCAGTGAAAATGCCACATTTATCTCATATAGAAATTCTGTATTTATCTCTCCTAATTCCAATCTGAATACAGAAATATATACTGTATCCCTTTATCTGAACAATACAGATATATACATCCCTCCTTTATCTGAGCACAAACAATTACTTACCAAAGTCTTTAATTGGAGAATCATTTCTTGATGTACCCTGAAATAAACACAAATACTGGTAATGGTAATAACAATTATGCAGTATTTTATTCATGTTTTCAGGCATCAGTGACAGAAAGACATGTAAGATTGTTGTTAAATAATTGAAAACCAATACATGACGATTGAAAACCAATACATGAAGATTGAAAACCAATACATGAAGATTGAAAACCAATACATGAAGATTGAAAACCAATACATGAAGATTGAAAACCAATACATGAAGATTGAAAACCAATACATGAAGATTGAAAACCAATACATGAAGATTGAAAACCAATACATGAAGATTGAAAACCAATACATGAAGATTGAAAACCAATACATGAAGATTGAAAACCAATACATGAAGATTGAAAACCAATACATGAAGATTGAAAACCAATACATGAAGATTGAAAACCAATACATGAAGATTGAAAACCAATACATGAAGATTGAAAACCAATACATGGATTGAAAACCAATACATGAGATTGAAAACCAATACATGGATTGAAAACCAATACATGAAGATTGAAAACCAAACATAAGATTGAAAACCAATACATGAAGATTGAAAACCAATACATAAGATTGAAAACCAATACATGAAGATTGAAAACCAATACTGAAGATTGAAAACCAATACATGAAGATTGAAAAAGATTGAAAACCAATACATGAAGATTGAAAACCAATACATGAAGATTGAAAACCAATACATGAAGATTGAAAACCAATACATGAAGATTGAAAACCAATACATGAAGATTGAAAACCAATACATAAGATTGAAAACCAATACATGAAGATTGAAAACCAATACAAAGATTGAAAACCAATGTTGAAAACCAATACATGAAGATTGAAAACCAATACATAAGATTGAAAACCAATACATGAAGATTGAAAACCAATACATGAAGATTGAAAACCAATACATAAGATTGAAAACCAATACATGAAGATTGAAAACCAATACATAAGATTGAAAACCAATACATGAAGATTGAAAACCAACACTTAAGATTGAAAAACAATACATGAAGATTGAAAACCAATACATGAAGATTGAAAACCAATACATGAAGATTGAAAACCAATACATGAAGATTGAAAACCAATACATAAGATTGAAAACCAATACACGAAGATTGAAAACCAATACATAAGATTGAAAACCAATACACGAAGATTGAAAACCAATACATGAAGATTGAAAACCAATACATGAAGATCAATACATGAAGATTGAAAACCAATACATGAAGATTGAAAACCAATACACGAAGATTGAAAACCAATACATAAGATTGAAAACCAATACATGAAGATTGAAAACCAATACATGAAATTAAAACAATACATGAAGATTGAAAACCAATACATGCACGAAGATTGAAAACCAATACATACACGAAGATTGAAAACCAATACATGAAGATTGAAAACCAATACATTCACGAAGATTGAAAATCAATACATGCACGAAGATTGAAAATCAATACATACACGAAGATTGAAAACCAATACATGCACGAAGATTGAAAATCAATACATGCACGAAGATTGAAAATCAATACATGCACGAAGATTGAAAATCAATACATGCACGAAGATTGAAAACCAATACATGCACGAAGATTGAAAACCAATACATGCACGAAGATTGAAAACCAATACATGCACGAAGATTGAAAACCAATACATGCACGAAGATTGAAAACCAATACATGCACGAAGATTGAAAATAATACATGCACGAAGATTGAAAACTAATACATGCACGAAGATTGAAAACTAATACATGCACGAAGACAGTCAAACAAATTGAATATAACAGGGAAACATATACACTATTTATCCCACCATTAACTTTAGTCATGTGGATTCACACATATCTTCATTTGGCTATAACTGATGAAAGTTCATTAACCCTTAAAATGCTGAATAAATTGTGTAGGAATGTGCAAACAACATAGATCCAGATCAGCTGCGGCGTTACACCATGTCTGATCTGGATCTCTGTTGTTTGCTATTCAGCTAAGTGTAAGTCTGCTCCACTTTACGAACAGTATAGAGTCTGATAACGTGCCGCCGGTTGATTTCACTCTATGCTATTCGCAAAAGCAACTTTTGTTGTGATACGCATTTTAAGGGTAAAATGTGGATGACACACATTTTTATTTGCATGCCTAGCTTTATGTGCAAACAATTATAATCTTGAACATGAAACAAGACTCACAACATATGTGATATTCATGCTGACCTTTTGAGTTACAATGAGAAACAGGCAATAAATGCCACACATCACAGAGTGAGAATGCAAGTTATGGCTAGTATGACAATTTATTGCTCATCTTTCCATATAAGTACATAGATTGTATTAGGTTTTATACATATAATATAATTATATACTGATGGTGAAAAGTTCTGCACACCATGTTGGTTATTGTAAGGAATAAAGAATACTGTACGCTGTCTCGTGTAAGAATTTTAATCCTGTTTTTAATTTACTTAGATTGCGTTCCACACCAATATGAGAGGAAGAAATCGATATTAATATTTTTATTTATTTTCCAATAATAAAATTATTTATTCAAGATGTAGGTAAAATTTCAAAGCTCTGCTCATAAATGAACCAATATTTACGAAATTTGTTATATTTCAATTACTTCCCTTTACAGAAATTAATTTACATATTCACCGTTAACGTTAGAATAGTGGTTTACTACTTTAATTCTGTTTCCTGCGATATGAATACAATATATGCTTTCTTTTGCACAAAAGAGGGAGACTAATATATGTTGCTAAAAGTTTGCTTCGCAATCGTTGTGTGTGTGTTTTACGTTTATTTATTATCATCGCTACCGGTTGCCCATACGAGCGACGTCTTCTGAAGAGATTATTCATTTTAGATTTTTGGAGGATAGTGCTATGATACAGACAGGGACTCATTCCAGAGTCTCCTCTAGTTTTTTTACGTATACGGTGTACAGCACTGACACAAGACCTCGGTTTAACGTTCCTATCTGAAAGACTGTTAATTTTATTAGGGTCAGACGGGGCATCGAACCTGCGATCCCTGGATTACCAGTCCAGCGTGTTACCACTGGACTACAGACACGTCTGCAAACGTTGCAAAATAAATAAAGTTTATATTGGGGCTTCTCGTCGTCTCAATAAGGCTCATATTCTCGAGATGAAATGTTATTTGGACACCGTTTTGTCCACGTACATCCTACTTGTCACAGTGCCAGCATTAATATCAAGAACATTGTAATCAATTCTGAAATGATCAAGTTATTAACCCTTTCCCTCATAGAAGCACCTTTGACGCCATTGCCAATACGACATACATTGACAATGTAGTAGCCAAACCAATGTTCATAATAAAGGCCAGAATCTCATGTAGTCCCAGTAATATCTATGGAAGTGTGATAGATATGGCGACTACTTATCCACTGCATGATAGCTAAATGGCTGTCGTTTGTATGGAGATATAAAAGTATATTAACCTAAATCTCTATGTAGACCCAGTAATATCTATGGAGGTGGGATAGATATGGCGACTACTTATCCACTGCATGATAGCTAAATGGCTGTCGTTTGTATGGAGATATAATAGTATATTAACCTAAATCTCTATGAAGGAAAGGGTTAAATGGCTGTCGTTTGTATGGCGATATAATAGTATATTAACCTAAATCTCTATGAAGGAAAGGATTAAATGGCTGTCGTTTGTATGGAGATATAATAGTATATTAACATAAATCTCTATGAAGGAAAGGGTTAAATGGCTGTCGTTTGTATGGAAATATAATAGTATATTAACATAAATCTCTATGCAGGAAAGGGTTAAATGGCTGTCGTTTGTATGGAAATATAATAGTATATTAACCTAAATCTCTATGAAGGAAAGGGTTAAATTAGAAGACAGAAACTAGCCTCACACACACCATTCATATCCAAACAATCCCAATGATTTGATGCCGTCTATTGACCCAGTTTCATGAATGAATCAATGTTGAGGTGACACAACTGATAAATATGTAAACAAATGACCTGAAGAGTGCCAAACATTAAGGGGACATCACTCCGTTGTATTCAATATTGCTGAGGTTCTGGAAGTGATTTTATGGACCGTAACAATATTAGGGAGACTTTTTAAAATGGATTTTTATGTCAAATGAAATAAATTATTTATTTATTTATTATTTTTTTGTCAGGGTATCAAGATGAATGTAGGTCTTCCATGACACTACAATCTATATAAACTGTATAACATCAATTATAAACTGTATAGCATCAATTATAAACTGCATAACGTCAATCATAAACTGCATAACGTCAATTATAAACTGTATAACATCAATCATAAACTGTATAACATCAATTATAAACTGTATAGCATCAATTATAAACTGCATAACGTCAATCATAAACTGCATAACGTCAATTATAAACTGTATAACATCAATCATAAACTGTATAACATCAATTATAAACTGTATAACATCAATTATAAACTGCATAACATCAATTATAAACTGCATAACATCAATTATAGACTGTATAACATCATTTATATACTGTATAACGTCAATTATAAACTGTATAACATCAATCATAAACTGCATAACATCAATCATAAACTGTATAACATCAATTATAAACTGTATAACATCAATTATAAACTGTATAACATTGATTATAAACTGTATAACATCAATTATAAAATATCATCGATTATAAACTGCATAACGTCAATCATAAACTGTATAACATCAATTATAAACTGCATAGCATCAATTATAAACTGCATAACATCATTTATAGACTGTATAAAATCATTTATATACTGTATAACGTCAATTATAAACTGTATAACATCAATCATAAACTGTATAACATCAATTATAAACTGTATAACATCAATTATAAACTGTATAACATTGATTATAAACTGTATAACATCAATTATAAAATATCATCGATTATAAACTGCATAACGTCAATCATAAACTGTATAACATCAATTATAAACTGCATAGCATCAATTATAAACTGCATATCATCTTTTGTGTTTTTTTTTGTTGTTTTTGTTTTTTGTTTTTTTGTTTGATTATAAACTGCATAACATCAATTATAAAATATCATCGATTATAAACTGCATAATGTCAATCATAAACTGCATAACATCAATTATAAACTGCATAACATCAATTATAAATTTGTTTTGTCATCAATTATAAACTGCATATCATCGATTATAAACTGCATAACATCAATTATAAACTGCATAACATCAATTATAAACTGCATATCATCGATTATAAACTGCACAACATTGATTATAAACAATATAACATGAATTATAAACAATGAATAACATATTCTCCCATAAATAAACATTATTCTATATCATAAATAAATATTATTCTATAACATGGATAGTGAAATAGAGGCTTTAACAACAACTGTATGTGTTTTACGTTTATTTATCGTCACTACCGGTTGCCCATATGAGCAACGCCTCCTGAAGAGATTAGTCATTTTAGATATTTGGAGGATAGTGCAATGACACAGACAAGATACCCATTCCAGAGTCTCCTCTGGTTCTTATTACGTGCACTGTGTACAGCACCGACACAAGACCTTGGTTTAAAGTCCCATCTGAAAGAATATTAATTTTTATTAGGGTCAGACGAGCGATCGACAACTATGACAAATATGAACTTCTTATGCAGGTGTTGCAACTTTAAAACACACACATCACACCACGTCACACCACACCACACACACTAAACCATTAAAACCTGCAAGGACAACACATGTAGTGTAATTAAAATGGGTTTATCATTAGGACAATTGAATTAATTATTTTCCAAATTCCTGTGATTCCATATTGAGGCCTCCATGAGGTTTGCTAGAATGTTATACCACTGTGTTCTAGCTGGGGGACATGTTGTTTCTAGCTATAAACCTAAGCCAACTTGATGCTGCTATTCAGAACTTAATTTGTGTGTTTTACGTTTATTTATCATCGCTACTGGTTGCCCATATGAGCGACGCCTCCTGAAGAGATTAGTCATTTTAGATTTTTGGAGGATAGTGCAATGATACAGACAGAGACCCATTCCAGAGTCTCCTTTGGTTCTTTTACGTGCATGGTGCATAGCACTGACACGAGACCTCGGTTTAACGTCCCATCTGAAAGACTGTTAATTTTATTAGGGTCAGACGGGGCATCGAACCTGCGATCCCTGGATCACCAGTCCAGCGTGTTACCACTGGACTACAGATCCGTCTGTAACTTAAAAGTTGAATGTAGAGTTTTATATGACATTTCCTAGTGTTCCTGATTAAGTGTTTAGTTCTTGTAAAGTTTCCTGCCCATAATACCAACACAACAACATACTACATGCGTAGAAGATACAAGACCACTTTTATATCAGCTAAGTTTGCTTGGAAACACAAAATAAATGTACAGGTAACTAGAACTATTTGTTGTTGAGAATTGATTCTATCCGCTGCCTATTCATTTCCTGCAAATTCATCAACCACTAATCCCAAAACAATATTAGTGATCGGCAATCGGTTCCAAAATCTTAAGCGATTATCCGTTGTAATCGGTTAACCGTATAAACCTGTCAATTATAATCGGATAGGAATACTTTTTTTGATTTATAATTTAGTTGGTTCTTTCCTAACATACAAATATAATTTTCACATGTTAACAATATACATTGCATTAAATGAATATGTAGTATATAATTATATTAACATGTTTACATTTATTTCACAAATACATTTCTATGTAAGCAATGTGCATGTTATAAAAATGTCATTTTGTAGTGTGACCCTCCCTTACATGATGGGTACATCTTGTATTGTGACCTCTCCCTTACGTGATGGGTACATCTTGTATTGTGACCCTTCCTTGTCTGATGGGTACATTTTGTAGTGTGACCCTCCCTTGTCTGATGGGTACATTTTGTATTGTGACCCTCCCTTACATGATGGGTACATCTTGTATTGTGACCCTCCCTTGTCTGATGGGTACATTTTGTATTGTGACCTCTCCCTTACATGATGGGTACATTTTGTATTGTGACCCTCCCTTGTCTGATGGGTACATTTTGTATTGTGACCCTCCCTTGCCTGATGGGTACATTTTGTATTGTGACCCTCCCTTACATGATGGGTACATCTTGTATTGTGACCCTCCCTTGTCTGATGGGTACATCTTGTATTGTGACCTCTCCCTTACATGATGGGTACATCTTGTATTGTGACCTCTCCCTTACATGATGGGTACATCTTGTATTGTGACCCTCTCTTGTCTGATGGGTACATTTTGTATTGTGACCCTACCTTGCCTGATGGGTACATTTTGTATTGTGACCCTCCCTTACATGATGGGTACATTTTGTATTGTGACCCCCCCCCTTTGCCTGATGGGTACATTTTGTATTGTGACCCTCCCTTGCCTGATGGGTACATTTTGTATTGTGACCCCCCTTTGCCTGATGGGTACATTTTGTATTGTGACCCTCCCTTGCCCGATGGGTACATTTTGTATTGTGACTCCCCTTTGCCTGATGGGTACATTTTGTATTGTGACCCTCCCTTGCCTGATGGGTACATTTTGTATTGTGACCCCCCTTTGCCTGATGGGTACATTTTTAACAAAATTGTGAATCATAAGAGAAAAAAATTAAAACCTGTCTGAGAAAAAAACAAACACAAAATAATCTAATATAAAACAAAGCGTATAATATTATTAAAAACAAATTCCAATGCTCATGTGTCCCCAATTTAGCACTTTAATTACACGCTTCTGTCTGTTGTTTAATCTGTTAAGATGGTTTAGATAAGGAATAATATCAATTTCACGCGGTTCGACAGTATAGCGTGAAATATTTATCTTACGCGTAACGTGTTCATTACAGTGGTATTGGTCATTACTGTGCACGAAATTGTCGTGAGATTTTATGTATTGAAGAAAATTGTAAATGTGTAGGGAGTCATTCTACTGGACAACTGCGTATAGGTTACATCGATCGGTTTCTTTAGCCAAAATTTCGTACTTGTATAAGAAAGTGTGTGTTTGGGTCATATGTATAATTTATCTTTAAATGGATTATAATATATCGGTTTAAATGTTAGCAGTCATACATTGCGTGTTTAAAAGAAATGATATGTAACTGTTCTTCTATTGGATATTAGCTATGTGTAAATCCATGTTATGTTTGCAAAATTATATACCATACATCCGCAAGGAATGAGGCCCGACATTCAGGCGAACCAACATATGATGCTTTAATCGCATCAAATAACAGACAAACGGGCACAGGTTTCCAGAGTATTTTCTGATTTTATATCATGTTTATCTCTGGTTTTTCCTGGGCGAGTCGGTTCGCGTTAGGTCATGTTTGTGGCATCAAACGAGTTTATGCTATATATATATATATGCAGTGTGTTGTGTAACACAATTGGTAACTACACTTGTACCATAGTGTTTCATAATCCGGCTGCATTGTATCTCAATAAACGCTCGTCTGGTATTGCAGTTTGGTGTTGCGTTATTATTTGTAATGTATAGTGTAGAAAAGACCCATGTTGTCCTATGTTAATTTACTTTATCATGCATAATTGATCTCACTTTCGGAAGAGATTCTTATTTTCAGGTAATTTAGAAAACGATAAATTTTCGATTATAATCGATGATCAGCCCCACCACTAATCAATATGGGATATTAGACAACGCCTATTTAGTCACATGGTCCAATGAAAAAGCCACATTTCTCGCTTGACCGTTGACCTACGATAGCTTGTTCTAAGAAAAGGTGACAAGCGGCTTATGAGATGAAGCGAGAGCACAATTTAGGTCAGACAGACAGAGGGACAGCGTGTCAATACGAAATACTATAAGTGGCATCCATTGCTGTAGGTATGAACAGTTTGAAATGAGTGCCAGAGTGATGGAAAGACAGACAGACAGACAGACAGACAGACAGACAGACAGACAGACAGACAGACATACAGACAGACGGAGGGACAGCGTGTCAATACGAAATACTATAAGTGGCATCCATTGCTGTAGGTATGAACAGTTTGAAATGAGTGCCAGAGTGATGGAAAGACAGACAGACAGACAGACAGACAGACAGACAGACAGACAGACAGACAGACAGACAGACAGACAGACAGACAGACAGACAGACAGACAGACAGACAGACAGACAGACAGACAGACAGACAGACAGACAGACAGACAGACAGACAGACAGACAGACAGACAGACAGACAGACAGACAGACAGATTCGGGGAAGGAGACATGATGACATGCATCCAGCTGTCAGGCCTAATATTACTAAACAATATTACCATAAATGCATATTTTGCAAAATGTGCCTCATTAATGCCTAAGGTCGTCCCAATAATTATATATGCTGGCCTATGACAGGTCAATACTGAAGCTTCAGATTACCTCACTTCTTTCAAATATTAAACCAATAAACAAATAAAACGCATAAAACAAACAATTTAACATTTTGTACCTATATACCATTAAACGGAAACAAGATTTTCAATAAATATCTACCAGTAAGATAACAAGAGCTGTCGGTATTAATCTGAAACTGGTTAAAATACCGTAAAGATTCTAAATGGAAACAAGATTTTCAATAAATATCTACCAGTAAGATAAACAAGAGCTGTCGGTATTAATCTGAAACGGGTTAAAATACCGTAAAGATTCTAAACGGAAACAAGATTTTCAATAAATATCTACCAGTAAGATAACAAGAGCTGTCAGTATTAATCTGAAACTGGTTAAAATACCGTAAAGATTCTAACGGAAACAAGATTTTCAATAAATATCTACCAGTAAGATAACAAGAGCTGTTGGTATTAATCTGAAACTGGTTAAAATACCGTAAAGATTCTAAACGGAAACAAGATTTTCAATAAATATCTACCAGTAAGATAACAAGAGCTGTTGGTATTAATCTGAAACTGGTTAAAATACCGTAAAGATTCTAAACGGAAACAAGATTTTCAATAAATATCTACCAGTAAGATAACAAGAGCTGTCGGTATTAATCTGAAACTGGTTAAATACCGTAAAGACTCTAATAGACACCTGTTCTCTAATGGACACACACCCTCTCAAATCAGCGAAACTGAAGGCTTTTAAAGTTTATACAAATTTATTTTAGCTCCATTGTGAAACAAAGTTCTTACAACTTATATTAATCACTCTCGAGACCTCATTCCTGATGGAATCCATCGCCATGAGGGAGAGAGAAGAGGCAATGTGGAATTTAAATGCCTAGCCTAATGGCACAATCATAACCGCTCCAGCGGGACTCAAACTCCGGACCTTATGCACCTGAAGTGAATGCACATCCACTGCGCTATCACGACCTCCGCCTTTAAAGCGACACTACATCAGTGAAAACGCAAATTTCTACAGAATGTATTTTCCCTATTATATGGTATAATTTCCCCCCAAATATTTGCCTCAAAAATAGAGTATTTCAACTAATAAACAACCGTCGTATACGCGGTTTGTTGACATAACAAAATAATGTAAACAGGGTCGTAATACAACGTGTGTATCCTAAAGAACACGATTTATGGTACAGATTTACCGCTATATCTCACATGTGTGCCTATGAATATTTATTTGTAGACTAATCTTAGTTAAATTATCTCTAAACGACAATATCACAGGCTTAATATTGACTTCAACGATAAAAACGTTTCTTCCCACGCGAACGACCGCATTTACGCTTTCATCCGCGCCAATGAAAGTGATTAAAATAAGTTGTTTAAACTTTAAACTTAAATAAACGTCAAATCAGGCGCATGGATGACCATTATATGACATCTTACTTTCACAAAAACCACAAAAATACTGTTTATTGATTCAATGTTAGTGTTCGAATGTATTTGTAGCAGCAATGCATTTATATGTGAAAAAATGCTCTTTTTGTGCTTATTGCGATGTAATGTCGCTTTAACTTGGAGCAAGCATGGCCAATATGGGATTTACGAGGCCTGTATGAGATTGCCTGGTGAAATTCTCTTGCAGTCGCCATCTTGGAAACTCGTTCAATGCTACATTGCTACTGAGAATCATTAAAAAAAACAGTGTGAAATCGATCTTTCGGCTTTGGTCCAATATGACTGGAAGTCGTGATAGCGCAGTGGATGCGCGTTCGCTTCAGGTGCGGAGTTCGAGCCCCACTGGAGCCGTTACGATTGTGCCCTTAGGCAAGGCATTTAAATTCCACGTTGCCTCTTCTCTCTCCCTCGTGGCGATGGATTCCATCAGGAATGAGGTCTCGAGAGTGATTTATATAAGTTGAAATAACTTGTTTCGCAATCGAGCTAAAATAAATTTGTATAAACTAAACTATGACTGGCTTCATCCCAGTAACAAGGCCAATATGAAATGACTTACTTAGTAACATTATAATATTTCATAATTAATAAATTATAAAAATTCCTTGCTTCGTTATATTTTTATATATTTTCCAAGCAAACATTCAACATGATTTAAAAATGGCCATAACATTGTTTTCCAAGCAAATATTCAACATGATTTAAAAATGGCCGTAACATTGTTTTCCAAGCAAATATTCAACATGATTTAAAAATGGCCGTAACATTGTTTTCCAAGCAAATATTCAACATGATTTAAAAATGGCCGTAACATTGTTTTCCAAGCAAATATTCAACATGATTTAAAAATGGCCATAACATTGTTTTCCAAGCAAATATTCAACATGATTTAAAAATGGCCGTAACATTGTTTTCCAAGCAAACATTAAACATGATTTAAAAATGGCCGTAACATATTGTTTTCCAAGCAAACATTAAACATGATTTAAAAATGGCCGCAACATATTGTTTTCCAAGTAAACATTCAACATGATTTAAAAATGGCCGCAACATATTGTTTTCCAAGTAAATTTTCCAAGTAAACATTCAACGTGATTTAAAAATGGCTGCAACATATTGTTTTCCAAGTAAACATTCAACGTGATTTAAAAATATTGGTGCATGCTAACTACAGGGAGACAAATGTTACCAGCATGAGATATTAGATTGTATTTCTCGACCAAACACTCTGAAATTAAAGCGGAGCAACAGAATTATAGCAAACATGCACATGAATCATGAGTTACTCAGTCTGACCGTACCTGCCTGTTTCACTGGCTATAATATTCAAGCAAAGTAAAGTTGCTTTTGCTATACCTCATGTGACTACCCAATGCGAAATTTGCCTTCCTCGAGCGGACAACACTTTTCAATGTCTCATGGCAATGTTTAACCCCTTAGCCCATTCAACACCAAGTAACTGACATGGACTCTGATCCATGATATTTTTAGACCAATTAATTAATAACAAAATTACATTTGGATCAGTTCATTTATCAAAATGGGTATTTTTTCTCTCTAAAAATAGTTATATTATTTGAAAAAAGTGCAGATCCTGATGAGACGGCTCGTCACGAGCCGGCTCATCTGGATCTACACTTTTTTATAAGCCAATTTAGAGTCTGTGGTGTTGAAAGGGTTAACAGCCTCATTCGGAACAAAATCACGCTACTCGGGACGTTACCGTTTAATTTCAATGTGATTTTATTTGTTTTGCCGCCATCTTGTTTACATGTAGTCTCGATGAATGTTTTGTTGAAAAATGTCAGGATTGCCATGAAACATAAAGCCAGAACAACGGATTGTTTGGCATAACAAAATAAATATTTCATCTCGGCGAAAAATAATGTCAACCTGGGCGATTATTTTCAATATTAGTTTATACAAATTTATTTTAGCTCGATTGCGAAACAAGTTCTTATAACTTATACTAATCACTCTCGAGAACTCATTCCTGATGGAATCCATCGCCACGAGGGAGAGAGAAGAGGCATGTGGAATTTAAATGCCTTGCCTAAGGACACAATCGTAACAGCTCCAGCGGGGCTCGAACTCCGGGCCTTTCGCACGTGAAGCGAACGCGCTACCACTGAGCTATCACGACTTCACGATTTTCAATATTCACTGTCACACTCACCGAGATGAAATATTTATATAATATTACATTACTGTAGAACATTATTTATTAGCGACCATTAATATTTCGTTAATTGTCCAGATCTCGTGAATACAGTGAGTCAGAGTTAATATCCGAAAATACCTTTTACCCAATTTTTGAAAGCCAAATTAATTAGCGATATACATAAAGTCACCTGTATTTTTTGTGATACATCACAGATGCACAAATTAGGCAAATTAATTGATATTGTTCAAAATCGTGAAAATTGCGAAATAAAGTGTTCGCAAAATTAAGTATTTTACAGTATTTTTATTATATATTTATATGTTTGAGTTAGTGATCTACTTATTTAACACGTCATAGACAACACATTTTTCAAACATGGAGAGACAAACATGTTCATTAGTGTTTTTGATTATCGAACAGGCAGGCAAGTAAGCAAAGTGTTTAATTATGTTTAACCCATTTGATTCTGGATACCGTTCAAACAGTATTTGCAAAGAACATAGAGCCAAATCAGCCGCCACGGAACATGCCGTCTGATCAGGCTCTATGCTGTTTGCTATTCAGATGATCTTGCTAAGACACTTGGCTATGTAGCAAATAACATAGATCCTGATCAGCGCGCAGCTAATCTGGATTTATGTTGTTTGCAAAAGCCATTAAATGTATCCAGAATGAAATGGGTTAAGAAATTACAAAACACAGCTCAGAAATTGAATTTCTACAAAGAGATCTACAGTAATGAGAACATTTAATTAGAGACAATGAAACACACATCACTGTTACAGCACAAGGTAGTGTTACGTAAAGCGAACTTTGGATTAGATTTTCAAATTTAACCCATTGCATGCTGAGTAAATAAAATCACATTTGTAAACAACATAGATCCAGATCAGCCATGGCATTACGATCAGGATCTATGTTGTTTGCTATTCAGCTAAATATTTTACGTTCTGTGCTGTCTGATATGGTTCTATGCTGTTTGCAAGAGTGATTTTATCTAGCGTGCAAAGGGTTGATTGAGGTTATTTTATGACAGAAGTTTCATATACAGGGTAAATATATTATGGGGGAATGGAATGTGTACTTACCCGCCGTACTCTCGCGGTATCGCCTTCGTTCCAAGCAGAGGTCCGCGCTTGACGCGATGACCGAGACACAGCCCCACTTCCAGGTCCTCCAAATATTTTGTCTCCGTTAACCAAGTTGTTGTTTTGTTCACCTGAAAAATAGAATTCAACATTATAAACATATACAGCAGACATTAAATCCTGCAAGTTTTTATAATAGGGATGGTAACCAATATTCGAATATTCGTTTGAACGGCAAATATTAAAATCGTATTTGAACATTTTTATAATTGATTTTAAATAGTTTAAATAGTTTGTTTGTTCGGGTTTTATTATTCAGCCTGCATCAGCACCACTTTGGGCTATATCGCCGGTGGGCAGTTTACCTAACAACACCTTTCCTGGGCAGGCTCCAGCGGTTAACCAGTAAATGGTGCACCAACCTCCGTAAGCATCTGCCAACTTTTTCATAATATGGTCGAGTGGTTAAGGTCGCTGACTTGTATACCACTGTAACCTATCATCTCTGATGGTCACGGGTTCGAGCCCCGCTCAGACCGTGTCTCATTTATATGAAAAAGTTGGCAGTTTCTTACGGAGGTTGGTGCACCAAGTACTGGTTAACCGCTGGAGCCTGCCCAGAAAAGGTGTTAGGTAAACTACCCGTCGCTCAAATGGGAAACCGGTAGCGACGTTAAATAAACTTAAATTTTAAAAAAAAGGTTACGAACCCGTGACTATCAGTGATGATGGGTTACAGTGGTATACCAGGTAGCGACCGTAACCACTCAACAACTAAACACATTCTTTGATACATGCCTCTGACTTCACTAAACAAGTTCCTCCAGACAGGTTTCTAAGAGTAGATCTAAAGCTTAAAACATATACTGTACCTTCAAATTGTGAACTAGGGGTGGTGCGTTTCTTTGTGCTGGTGGCAGTGTTTACTCTGTTGAAATGTTTGAAGAAGTACGGTGCAGGTACAAGTGGCTGCCTCTGATTGTGAATTCCATTGGCAGGGACAGTCTTTGGTCGAGTATGTTCTGGCTGGGCCTCAAAATCTGCTAAGATTTCTGCCTTGTTGGGATTTCTATAGCTCCTACAGTAGAATATTCTTATTTTTATAATATATTATATATATGTATATTATACACTCAACAACAAAATTCCTAATCGAATCAGCTCTAGCTTTACAGTATATGGAGCAAACTACTTAACCATATTTTATCTATATTCAAATCATCTTATTTGATACATTTTATTACAGATCTGTATACAATGAATTGCTGTACACAGTCAAACCTGTGTTAGTGGTCACCACCATTAAGCAACCAATTTGCATTAAGCAACCAACCTGCATTAAGCAGCCATTTTTCAGATTCCCAATGCACTGTATGTTGTTTTATTATACATTTGCTATCCGATTAGCGCAGTGGTTAGCATGCACGCTTCTTACCAATGCAACCCGGGTTCGATCCTTGGACCCGTAAGTATATGAAATGGTACAGTGGTCGCCAGATCGGACAGGTGGGTTTTCTCTGGGTACTCCGGTTTCCTCCCACCCGAATGACTACATTTACGCTTTCATCCACGCCAACGGGAGTGATTAATATAAGTTAAAGCTTGTTTCACAATCATTGTAAAATAAATAAAGTTTAAACTGTTATACATTTATCCTCTATTAATCAGTCACCTGTGTTAAGCAGTCACTTTCTGTGATTCCCTTGGTTGGCTGCTTAAGACAGACTTGACTGTAATCATCTGGGATAAAATGCATTCATTGAAAATATTTCAATGATATTGTACGCTTATTAGTTTGCTATATTGGTTGTCCGATTAGCACAGTGGTTAGCGCGCTCGCTGCTCACCAATGCGACCCGGGTTCGATCCTCGGACCCGGAAGTATGTGAGATGGTACGATGGTCGCCAGATCGGACAGGTGGGTTTTCTCCAGGTACTCCAGTTTCCTCCCACATGAATGACCACGCGTTCATCCGAGCCAACGAGAGTTATTAATATAAGTTGTTAAAAAAATTATTATAAAACACCAGGTGACTGATTAGGAATTTTGTTGAGTGTAGATATAAGGCATTTAAATTCCACACGTTTCTCTCTTCCTCGTGGCGATAGATTCCATCCGGAATGAGGTCTCGAGAGTGGAAGTTGTAAGAACTTGTTTTGCAATCGAGCTAAAATAAATTTGTAAAAACTATAATCATGCGAAAAGTGAAAATATGAAATGTTGATGCTCTGGTTGGAATGCGCACATATATATATATTTTCAACCTAAGGCAACAATTAAAATAATATTTGTTTCCCGGTCCTGATTTTTAAAGTTGGGTAGGTAGGAAACTAATTCTTTTTATTTCTACAAAATATTTAATATTTCCCAACGATGATATCGTCGATATAACACCAAGTAACAACCCATCAGTTTCTGCACAAACAAATCTTTAGTGAGAAATATGAAGCTATATATCATCGAATGATGAATAGAATGATGACTAGAATGATGACTAGATTTCATATGACTATATTTTCAATATTGATATGTGCACGATGTAAATATAAAAAAATATTTTTTTTAGAAAAAGGTCAATAAAAAAATTTGAGTTAGGCATATTTTAATCATGAAATGAAATGGGAAACAAACATATTTTTTATAATGGCCTAAGCATCCAAATTTCATTGATCCAGTTTCCGCATGATTGGTATGGCATAAGTTGCTTTGCTAATATGCATAAACAGTGCAAGATTCAATAAGGTTATTTTGTTATAACTACTAATCCGCTTCATGAAAACACGGGTATAAAATACATAGACGTAATATTTAAAAATGAGGACAAATTGGAAACAAACGTAAATAGCATTCAAACTAATGGTAAATGAATGAAAATGTAAAAACATTTATCCGTTTGCATAAAATGTGTTTATTTCGAGTGAAACGTACAAATTTCTCTGCTAATTTACTGAAATTTTTTGATTTACGTCGAATGACATATTGTAAACATCTGTTGCTCATAGTTACATCAGTTCATGATGTAAGTGGAGCTGGCTTTGGCTTATATTTGACATGTTAGTGATAAATGTACAATATATTGGGATATTGAACATATGATACACTTACCGTATTAACCCGCCTGTAAGACGATCTTGATTATAAGACGCCCACCCCCAAACTTAAGTCCTAAATCAGTGGTATTTTGCATAGACCCGCGTATAAGACGGGTTGAGAAAATGGAAACCACTCAGAAGTAAAGATCAAACAAATAATAAAGTACAGTAAATTATGACAAATCATAAAAACATGCACCGATGCTCTACAATAAGTTTGATTTGCTAAATTGCTATTGATAGCTGTGAAAGTCTATGCTTTTGTTACACCCTTTCAGTTATTTCAAAGGTCATCAATTATTGAGTTGGAACAAACTGATTTAATCACCAGCTTAAAATACGAGAAGCCACTTTGAGGCCATAATCTGGTGATAAAAATCCACGTCTTATAGGCGAGTATGTATGGTAGTTTGAATATGTAAAGGTTATATTTTTGTAAATTGTTAGATGGAACTATTGAACTTGAGTTTACTATGGTGCAACTAGACGCTCACTGTGAACTTCATCCTTGTATATAAACTATGACCTTGTACATCCAGGCTAGCGATTACAGTATACTGGTAAACTTTGACCTTGTACACCCAGGCTAGTGGCTACACTGGTAAACTTTGACCTTGTACATCTATGTTAGTGGCTACACTGGTAAACTTTGACCTTGTACATCCATGCTAGCGATTACAGTATACTGGTAAAGTTAGACCTTGTACATCCATGCTAGCGATTACAGTATACTGGTAGAGTTAGACCTTGTACATCCATGCTAGCGATTACAGTATACTGGTAAAGTTAGACCTTGTACATCCATGCTAGCGATTACAGTATACTGGTAAACTTAGACCTTGTACATCCATGCTAGCGATTACAGTATACTGGTAAATTTGACCTTGTACATCCATGCTAGCGATTACAGTATACTGGTAAAGTTAGACCTTGTACATCCATGCTAGCGATTACAGTATACTGGTAAACTTAGACCTTGTACATCCATGCTAGCGAATACAGTATACTGGTAAACTTTGACCTTGTACATCCATGCTAGCGAATACAATATACTGGTTAACTTTGACCTTGTGAAGACTTACAAGCAACAGTGTACTGGTGCACATTGACCTAGTGCATACTAGCTACATTATACTGGTAACCTTTGACCTTGTGAAGTCATACTAACTACGTACAGAAATAGACACAAACCTGACAGTAAATCCTGTGCTGTAATTGCCAGGTGTGTATGTTCCAGGTGTGTAGCTGCTAGGCCGTGCACACGGTTTCCTCAGGGGCAACAAACTGTGCAATGATTCTACGTTACCCTGTATAAACAACACACAAACAAAGCTAATTTTACAATGCAGCAGAATTATCATTCACAAGTTTAAACTATACTATACCATATACACATAGGATCTTACATGAGTGGTGATTTCATACCATATTTTTTTTTAAACAAGTTTTTGGAATTTTGCTATTAAGCGAGCCCTGTGTAGATGGCTGGGATGCATATATTCATATTCCAATTCTAATATAGTTCTCTCGCAAACAACACTCCAAACTTAAAGAGCGAGTGCCCGTTCTCACGCAAATATTCCTTCATTATTAACCCTTTCCTTCATAGAGATTTAGTAAAGTAAAGTGTTTGTTTATTATAGTGTCACCCCTATTTAAAGGGCCAGTCATTTCTGACTTATGAGACACCTCTTTTTATGAACATCAGTACTTCCCGAATCCTATGCTTGTATGCCAGGCGCCAGGCTGGTAGGCAATCAGTAACCATTATTTAACTAGGTGGCGGCTCACCAACCGGCCATATCAGAACGAACCCCTGACGAGATTCGAACCTTCGACCTCCCGCTCCGTAGGCAGACGCCTTAACCACTGGGCCACGGAGACGGTATTTATGTTAATATACTATTATATCTCCATTCAAATGACAGCCATTTAGCTATCCCAGTGGATAAGTAGTCGCCATATCTATCCCACCTCCATGGATATTACTGGAACTACATGAGATTCTGGTCTATATTATGAACATTGGTTTGGCTACTACATTGTCAATGTATGTCGTATTGGTAATGGCGTCAAGAGGTGCTTCTATGCAGGAAAGGGTTAAAGTTTTTGGAGCTAAGTTAAACACATTTACTGTCCATGAAAAACAAAAATGTGTGTAGATATAGAATCGTCTGTCCACAATTAAAGGTAGAAACAAGCATTTGTCAATGTATGTAGTAATGGCGTCAAGAGGTGCTTCTATGAGGGAAAGGGTTAATGTATGTCGTATTGGTAATGGCGTCAAGAGGTGCTTCTATGAGGGAAAGGGTTAATGTATGTCATATTGGTAATGGCGTCAAGAGGTGCTTCTATGAGGGAAAGGGTTAATGTATGTCGTATTGGTAATGGCGTCAAGAGGTGCTTCTATTAGGGAAAGGGTTAATTGAAAACAGAACTGTCTAATCACCATAAATATGGTGCAAGAAGTGAAGTCTGATCTAACTCATCACTGCACACTGAACTTTGTTACATGTTAACTAGTGATAAACCGATTATCGCTAAGTCGCCGACAATCGTTCGCCGGCATTGACATCGACGATAATCGATTATGAAAATGTGTAATCGATTATAATCAACGAGTCTTTATTTTTGTCTCTCACTTTTATGTTTGTTTATACCTCAAATAAAACCATGATTTACTATTGGCAGTATTTTATTAGCATTGCACGTTTGCAACAACAATTCTAACTGTATCTAGTAGTAGACTTTTCACTAGTATGTCACTAAGCGTTCTGTCCTCTATTAACTTAAAAACTAATTTATATCAGGTGGCAGTCTACTAACTTAAAGTCTAGTACTCAGATGTAACTGAGTACTCAGATGTAACTGAGTAACTAATTTGTCGAAACTAGTAACTTGTAAGTAATTTATTAGTACTAAATAGATTGTTAAACTCACAAATTAGATGGAATGATTTTGATTTATAACTATATCAATTGTCCGATTAATAATCAATTATCTAATCGGTTTACCCATCTGATTATTCCGATTAATCGATTATGGATTTTGAAACCGATGCACATCACTAGTGTTAACATCCCACTACACAATATTGGGAGCGTAATGTACCCACCTTACATACTTTCTTGAAGCACTCCTCGAGCCCAACCATTTCCTCCCTCTCTTTGGAAATCCTCTCCACCTCGTCCAGCAGGGAGTCGGGCAATGTACCTATATCCCACCCATACTCCTCGGCAAAACTCATCAGACCTGTTAGATTCTCTGACCTTGTAACTCCATTATTCATAATACCAGTGTAATTTCTAGGGTTTCTTCTGCAAATAAGAAAAACCTTCCTTCTTTACCCATTCAACACCAAGTAACTGACATGGACTGGTGCTGGATATTTCTAGACCAATAAATTAATATAGAAAATTACATTTGGACCAGTTCATTAATCAATTGGGTAATATAATTTAATATATCCTACTATATGCCGATAACAATCTTAAAGACAATGCATTAGCCGGATGATTTTTGTTTTCCTTGAAAGGCTTTTTAGGCCGAAAATTTGGATGTAGAGAGGACCAAATATATATTACTAGTTCCCTGCTAGGAACAATCAACATATAATAAAGGAGAATAGATGAGAATTTCCGAGATATCAATTTTGTATGGTTTAAACAAATTAATTTTAGCTCGATTGCAATACAAGTGTCTACAGCGTTAGATTAATCCCTCTCAATATCTCATTCCTGATGGATAGTCACACAACAAACAAACTGTCACACAACAAACAAACTGTCACACAACAAACAAACTGTCACACAACAAACAAACTGTCACACAACAAACAAACAAACTGTCACACAACAAACAAACAAAATGTTACACAACAAACAAACAAGCTCATGTGGGCAACCGGTAGCGACGGTAAATAAACGTAAAACATCTTCTACAGATGTTATTTTTAATATGTTTTAAGAATTTGCCTTATAACATCTTCAAAATGTCTTGGATCAGCTGACTTGGCAGGGCCCCACTTTCTGTGCTGTAACGATTTTGGATATGAACAACTTCTTGATGGGGCATCTTCCTCGTCTATATCTGTACAAACAGACGGCTGTCTCTGTAAACACAACAACCAAATATATACTGTAAACTGCTATATCCACACAAATATATACTGTAAACTGTTATATCCACACAAATATATACTGTAAACTGTTATATCCACACAAATATATACTGTAAATTGTTACATCCACACAAATATATACTGTAAACTGCTACATCCACACAAATATATACTGTAAACTGCTGCATCCACACACATATATACTGTAAACTGCTACATCCACACAAATATATACTGTAAACTGCTACATCCACACAATATATACTGTAAACTGTTACATCCACACAAATATATACTGTAAACTGTTACACCCACACAAATATATACTGTAAACTGTTACATCCACACAAATATATACTGTAAACTGTTACATCCACACAAATATATACTGTAAACTGTTACATCCACATAAATATATACTGTAAACTGTTACATCCACACAAATATATACTGTAAACTGTTACACCCACACAATATATACTGTAAACTGTTACACCCACACAAATATATACTGTAAACTGCTACATCCACACAATATATACTGTAAACTGTTACACCCACACAAATATATACTGTAAACTGTTATATCCACACAAATATATACTGTAAACTGTTACATCCACACAAATATATACTGTAAACTGTTATATCCACACAAATATATACTGTAAACTGTTACACCCACACAAATATATACTGTAAACTGTTACACCCACACAAATATATACTGTAAACTGCTACATCCACACAATATATACTGTAAACTGTTACATCCACACAAATATATACTGTAAACTGTTATATCCACACAAATATATACTGTAAACTGTTACATCCACACAAATATATACTGTAAACTGTTACATCCACACAAATATATACTGTAAACTGTTATATCCACACAAATATATACTGTAAACTGTTATATCCACACAAATATATACTGTAAACTGTTACACCCACACAAATATATACTGTAAGCTGTTACATCCACACAAATATATACTGTAAACTGCTACATCCACACAAATATATACTGTAAACTGCTACACCCACACAAATATATACTGTAAACTGCTACATCCACACAATATATACTGTAAACTGTTACACCCACACAAATATATACTGTAAACTGTTACACCCACACAAATATATACTGTAAACTGTTACATCCACACAAATATATACTGTAAACTGTTACATCCACACAAATATATACTGTAAACTGCTACATCCACACAAATATATACTGTAAACTGTTACATCCACACAAATATATACTGTAAACTGCTACACCCACACAATATATACTGTAAACTGTTACACCCACACAAATATATACTGTAAACTGCTACATCCACACAATATATACTGTAAACTGTTACACCCACACAAATATATACTGTAAACTGTTACATCCACACAAATATATACTGTAAACTGTTACATCCACACAAATATATACTGTAAACTGTTATATCCACACAAATATATACTGTAAACTGTTACACCCACACAAATATATACTGTAAACTGTTATATCCACACAAATATATACTGTAAACTGTTACATCCACACAAATATATACTGTAAACTGTTATATCCACACAAATATATACTGTAAACTGCTACACCCACACAAATATATACGTAAACTGCTACATCCACACAATATATACTGTAAACTGTTACACCCACACAAATATATACTGTAAACTGTTACATCCACACAAATATATACTGTAAACTGTTACATCCACACAAATATATACTGTAAACTGCTACATCCACACAAATATATACTGTAAACTGCTACACCCACACTAATATATACTGTAAACTGCTACACCCACACTAATATATACTGTAAGCTGCTTAATCCAGATTTAAGTTATATGTTTCAAAATGTCATCACAGAATGTGACTACTTATTAACAGAAGTCTCTGTCAAATAGAAGATAAGATGCATGTAGCACACAATGTTTCCATGCACAAAGTGTATGTATTCTGTATATGTGATGTCATACAGGGAGCATTTGGGAGTGTACAAATCCCCAAACCAGTTCTACGAAACTCTTCCTAATGTACCATATTTTATTCCGCAATATTTTTCATACCATACCTTTAAATATTTGCCTCTAAAGCCTTTCGTCTCTTCTTTAATTCTCAACAATTCTACCATTTTCTGAAAATAAATGCCCATGATAAAGTCTATTGTAATCCTGGATCCCCCAGGGCAGGGAAACAATGAGCTTTTAATATTTCACTTTGTCTCCCCGGGAATAAGAGTGTGTGTTTTATGTTTATTTATCGTCGATACCAGTTGCCCAAATGAGTGACGCCTCCTGAAGAGATTAGTCATTTTAGATTTTTGGAGGATAGTGCAATGATACAGACAGAGACTCATTCCAGAGTCTCCTATGGTTAATTTACGTGCACGATGTACAGTACCGACACAAGACCTTGGTTTAAAGTCTCATCTGAAAGACTGTTAAAGACTAATTTTATTAGGGTCAGATTACCAGGTCCACACCACACGGTAAGCCGCAAATTTGACTAAGTAACTTTTAATTGGAAAGTGTGATATATTTTTTTCTTTGTCCCATTGAAAAGAATAATTAATGTAAATATAAGTAATGAATCGCGGGTTAATAGTTTCCACCAGAGTATGAACTACATTGGGTGTGCTTAAAATTAGCATGGATGCCTTCGACCTCCACACACTTTAAGCACGCCCAATGTAGTTCATACCCGATGGAAACTATTAACCCGCGATTTGGCATCCATGCTAACCTTAAGCACACCAAATGTAGTTCATACCCGATGGAAACTATTAACCCGCGATTTGGCATCCATGCTAACTTTAAGCACACCAAATGTAGTTATTACCCTGATGGAAACTATTAACCCGCTATTTGGCATCCACGCTAACTTTAAGCACACCAAATGTAGTTATTAC
>CM026404.1:88204616-88269472 GCA_014843695.1 Archivesica marissinica
CATAACTGTGTAAATATCCGTTCACCAATCGGTGCGCTCCATTACAACAACGATTCAGCGATTAGTTCCACGAGCGTGCGCCGTTCAAAATGTAGATCCGTTTACCCTCCAAATCATCAAAGGAGCCGCCATCAGAACGGAATAGATCACTGAACAGATAGAATGATCAACAGGTTTATAGTCACTAGGTGTTGTCAAATACCTTCCGCGAAATACCGATGCGCTAATACAAGCCAGTTTCTGTGATTAGGGTATGTAAGCACCTGTCCAGATTCAGATGACAAATATTGGATAAGATGTTCGTCTCTCGGTAAATGTACGATAGCACGGGAGGATGTCTAAAGTATGCATTAATGAAACAACCTTATTTGGTCATATATTGTTAGTTCATATTTCATAGTTGATTTAACAAGTTCCACAGTAAAGCTCACATTATCGTATTGTCATTAGTATTCGCGTATAGCCCTCACATTACAATATATACCAGTCCAAGGTAAATGCCTGTCATGTTACTTGTACGATATAATATATACCAGTCCAAGGTAAATGCCTGTCATGTTACATGTACGATATAATATATACCAGTCCAAGGTAAATGCCTGTCATGTTACTTGTACGATGTAATATATACCAGTCCAAGGTAAATGCCAGTCATGTTACTTGTACGATGTAATATATACCAGTCCAAGGTAAATGCCTGTCATGTTACTTGTACGATATAATATATACCAGTCCAAGGTAAATGCCAGTCATGTTACTTGTGCGATATAGTATATACCAGTCCAAGGTAAATGCCTGTCATGTTACAAGTACGATATAATATATACCAGTCCAAGGTAAATGCCTGTCATGTTACTTGTACGATGTAATATATACCAGTCCAAGGTAAATGCCTGTCATGTTACATGTACGATATAATATATACCAGTCCAAGGTAAATGCCTGTCATGTTACTTGTACGATATAATATATACCAGTCTGAGGTAAATGCCTGTCATGTTACATGTACGATATAATATATACCAGTCCAAGGTAAATGCCTGTCATGTTACATGTACGATAATATACCAGTCCAAGGTAAATGCCTGTCATGTTACAAGGTAATATAGTATACATACCAGTCCAAGGTAAATGCCGGTCATGTTACAAGGTAATATAGTATACCAGTCCAAGGTAAATGCCAGTCATGTTACAAGGTAAGATAATATACATACCAGTCCCAGGTATATTCCTGTCATGTTACAAGGTAATATATTATACCAGTCCAAGGTATATTCCTGTCATGTTACAAGGTAATATATTATACCAGTCCAAGGTAAATGCCTGTCATGTTACAAGGTAAGATATTATACATACCAGTCCAAGATAAATGCCTGTCATGTTACAAGGTAATATATTATACCAGTCCAAGGTATATTCCTGTCATGTTACAATGTAAGATATTATACCAGTCCAAGGTATATTCCTGTCATGTTACAATGTAATATATTATACCAGTCCAAGGTAAATGCCTGTCATGTTACAAGGTAAGATAATATACATACCAGTCCAAGGTATATTCCTGTCATGTTACAAGGTAATATATTATACCAGTCCCAGGTATATTCCTGTCATATTACAAGGTAATATATTATACCAGTCCAAGGTAAATGCCCACCATGTTACAAGTTAAGATAATATACATACCAGTCCCAGGTATATTCCTGTCATGTTACGGGGCTGGTGCCTACTGGGTACGCTGGCCGTGTAGTAAGGCATATTCCTAGTCACGGGAAGGACCGATGTCGGCTGAACACCTCGCATCATAATTAAGTTGTTTTCTGCGTACATATTTCCTTCTTAATTCTCAAATTCTTCTTCTTATAATTTATTTATTCACTCATTTTCTCCAGTTTTGTCTGATCGCTTTATTCACAGTTCTCCTTGAAGATACAATCAATTTTACGATTATTTAATAGCATATAATCTCCAATCAATCAACATGTTTTAACGCAATTAAAGGTTCGAATCTGAATCAATAAACTGTCATAAATACTGAATCACCATTTTCTTTCAAATCTCTTTAATTGATTGCACATATTTCAAATCGATGAATAAGTCCGTACTATTCTTCACAATCAATTCTGCCATATAATTTCATTTACGATATAAAACCTTCAATAGAAAATAATTTTGTTGGCTACAGTATTTCTTTGTCAATCTGAAAAGGACACACAGAAAATAATTATTGGTTACTCACATTCCTTTTGCAATAATAAATCAACTGCTGTTTAAAAAAAAGATTAAAATATCTCAAATTGGATACAATTCCACAACAATTAATGCAGCAGCAACAAATATGTGTGTTAAATGTTGCATTACGTCCCAGAATGACACCTCTATACCATTCACTATCATACCTAACATTGTATCCCAGAATGACAACAATGTACATTCCAAACATTGTATCCCAGAATGACACATTGACATAGACCAATATTCCTGAATCGCAGCATACAGGCGCGTAGCTGCCATTAGGCCAAAAGGCCCGGGCCTGCACATCATTTTGACAAACAAAAAAATATATATATTTTACTATAATAGACCTAGGCTACCTAGATATTCCTGTCCTAGACCTATAATAATGTATAATAGATACTAATCGTTATACCTTCAGCCCATGGATAGGCATAGTCAGTTAATGCGTACAAATAAAATAATAGCGGAGATGTCGCGACGACGACGACGACAACAACAACAACTAGTCTATATTTGTTTACTTGGTTGCAATATTTAAAATGGCCAAACAATGTCAAAATCGATTTTCGGCAGGCAAACACTGTCGCTTTCAATTTGTTTATCTCATTACCTATCATTAGTCACCCACAGGAGTCGGACGTTTTGATTTCTGCTCAGTACTTTCATCACTTTCGATTTTCTGTTCGCTGTGTATAGAAAAATATACAGCGAACAGAACATTAACAGTGCTGAAAGTGCTGAACATACATTAGAACGTCCGACTCTTTTGGTCCACTAGTGTAACTGTACATTTGTGTATTTGGCTTTTAATTGAGTAAAATCACAGATAATTATAGAGTGCAGAATTGTTAAAACTTTTGATGTACATGTATAGCTAAGCAGAACAGTGTATTATAATGTTTATTTGTTATAAAAACATGTCCGAATTTGTCCTTTAAATGCAGCAGAATGCGGGAAATTGTATCCTAAAAAACACAAAATTGCGGGAGGCATGCTTTACCCAGGCCTGCACATAATTTGCCCCCTGGCTATGCCCCTGGCATATGTAGTAAAATAAGTTGCTTTTTCACACTGATACAAAATGTACGAGATACTGTAACTCTTTGCATGCTGGGTAAAAAAGACTATAAATAGTACAAATAACTGTAGCAGACGACAATTCATTAGATGACAATTCATTAATGTTCTTTTCTTATTCGCAGCTGAAAACTCTGAAAGTATGTCATGTATTTTTTTAGAATTGTGCCGTTACGACACAATTCTAATGAACTTTCTTGAAGTATAAACTGTGTGTGACGGTATTTTCTCTGCTAGCATGCAAAAGAGTTAGATTGGTGGAACCTATGCTCGGCGTAAATCCCACATATAATGACCAGTATAAAATGTTAATTGCACTTTCCATATATTATTATTTTCTTAAGTCGTGAAAACAACGTTCAAAACACTCTTGTCGACAGTTTTAGTTTCATCACGTGACCTTGCTGCTCAATACAGCTATCGCAACGGTGTCGGTCGGCACCCGTTTATATGAGGAACTGAAGACTTCAGGGCATCTATGCACGGCGTACTTGTTATTTTTTATTTATCAACCATAACTTGTAAAGTTGTTGACTATCCTATTTTGATATAGTACATCATTGAGTAAAACAATTTATTGGTCTGAATCAGAAATAGTATAGAAGCTATTTTTCAGGTTAGGTGTAGATTTATTTAATTCGGATACCTACCCGAATTGCTAATATACCGTAACAGTTTCGGTGGAAATATTCTCCCAATAATTTGCTTCTTTATATTCGTCTGCTGGACAAGTCACGTGACAGTTGCACCAGACTACCGAATCTGTACCGATGCACTCAACGGAATGCTATTGAGCCCTGCTTCAGCTCTGTCGGCGAAATTGGCCTAGACCTACATAAATATTTTAAATACGGATGAATATGGAAAATACGCCGAGCATAGGAATACGCCGAGCATAGGAATACGCCGAGCATAGGAATACGCAGAGCATAGGAATACGCAGATACGCCGAGCATAGGAATACGCCTAGCATAGGAATACGCCGAGCATAGGTTCCAGCACTCTAATGTTCTCTTAGTATGTGCACAAATTCAGATTAATTCCCTGACCTATTAAAATCCAAGTTAAAAACTGATCCAAGATTAGCATATAAATCCGCTACTTGAAACTGGATTGAACTTGCATAAGCCTGCTAAGTTACCACTTACAGCAATGAACGTAATAAGGCTTATCACAAATACTTTCCCAATAAGGGGTCATAAATTGTCCTCGGATAAGGATATTACAGATTATGTTAAATATAACATGAAAATGCAGATATTAACTTTATTGACTTTATTTCCATCTTTTGGTATCTGATCCTACAGTTTTGTTTTAGTTTATACAAATTTATTTTAGCTCAATTGCGAAACAATTTCTTACAACTTATATTATCCCCAGTGACCCTAATATCGGTGAATACTAATGAGTGGTTATTTCAGAATAAATCCAAATGAACCGCACATGCTCATTTTGTGCTTACTATTTACAATTTACGTTCGATTTACACAACTGTCCATAGCAAAAATGTCATTTCTACCGGTAAATTTACCTTCATTTATTCAAAACAAAAAGGTTTTTTTATTACACACGTAAGTTTTTGTTCAGGTAGTCAATATTTAGCTGAATTTCAATGATTTTGTTAAGTATCAGATGCATTTGACATTTGTAAGATGCCTGCTACTCCTGTGACGTCACATTGTTGCCGTATAAGGCATGTATTGCTACTGGTATAAATTTATGAGGCAAAATTTACATCGTCACCATCATTGGCATCACCGCGTAAATAAAAGATGGAGGCCAGTGCTGTTGCTTTCACTTTGTTATTGATTCAGTTATGATTTATTTCTTACTAACTGATATTGCATACAATAAAACAAATATCATTAACCCTAATTGAGAGTGAGCATCATTTGCACAGCCTCTTTTTGAAACACAAATACACAGGTTATTGCTTATGTCACCAGTTGTTTATGTATGTATGTTCCTTTAATGTCAAACCCCTCGCGGGGACTTAGACATGTTTTCCTGGGCAGACATAGCCAACCTAAGCGATTAACCGGTACTAAGCAATGTGTGTGAGGTGCCTTGCTCAATGACACTACATGCGTGGCCTGACCGAGTATCGAACCCGGGACCGTTCGATTCCAAATCCGACGCTCTACCACTGGACCACGGACGCCACAGTTACCGGTATATACCCATGATAATCGGTAAAAGATTTTACGATGATAATCACTCTCGAGGCCTCATTCCTGATGGAATCCATCGAAACGTAGGAGAGAGGAAGCAATGTGGAATGTAAATGCCTTGCCTAAGGGCACATTCGAAACGGCTCCAGCGGGGCTTGAACTCCAGGCCTTTCACACCTGAAGCGAACGCGCTAGCACGACTTCCAGAGTCGAGTTGTTTATTTGTTCTGACTTCATATATGATATATGACAGCTATGCCCATTCCATTCTGTTAATTAATTGAATCATAACTTTTGTGCAAAATCAATAGTTATTTTACAATAAAAACGCAATTAACATGACATTCATAGCAACAGATAAACTTCAAATAAACCTGATATAATTACATGCGTATCGGTCGAACTGTATTGAGAACGAAATAATACCGTATCCAATGTAAACGTTAACTTGCTCGGTCCAGTTTTTGTCAATATACACAAATATATTCCATTCGTTTGATAGAAAATCTTCATTGACATCAGATAATGCGTAAACGTTTACCAGTTCAGCGTTGGCTCATTGTAGTAATCACAGATAAAACTGAAAACCATCACAAACTTGCAAAGAACTTCTAGATTTCCTCCATTAACCAAACCGATTAAGCAGCACTTTTGGCCTCGTTGTGGAAATTATATGAGATTCAATTGCCAGTTAACAGGTGGCGGGATCATTTGAATAATGTTGGGGAGAGCTTGTGTTGTATTGTTGCTATCACAGGAACTTGAATCCATAAGCCACCAATGATAGAGGAACGAGACCGTTGGTGGCTTATGGATACAATTTCAAGTTCCTGTGTTGCTATCTTGCCATCTCAAAATAAAATCTTACCTTATCTTAGCATCAGCATAATTATCATAATTATCTACTATTTTTTGTTTACATTTATTTTAGAGGGTTGTTCAATGCTCGATTTTTTCAAATTTGGAAATAATTTCGCCAAAAGAAATGGAAGCTTTTGAGAATATTGTATTAATTAGAGATAAAAGATTAAAGATTGCCGATAGAGGCGAGAATATGATTGATTGTCAAGTTGTATTAAAATATCCGGATAATTTTATTTTAACGGTACCTGGTAATATCCAAATACAGGTAAATCAGGAATATTATCCGATAATTGGATTAATTTGTATATTTTCGTATTCTTAAATTTAAATGCATAAATATGTTATGTGACTACTGATTTGATAATGAACGATGATGAGCGTTAGGTAGACAACACTATTTTAAGGACAATTATGCTAGTCTGTAGGCGACCATATTCCAAATGTTTACCAGTTGAGTTAGCTTAGCATTAGCGCAGATTGTGTAGACTTACCGGTAGTCATAGTTATTACCAGGTGCGTAGCTAGGCCTAAATATGGATTACGCACCATCCTAGGGAGGTCTGGGGGCATGCCCCACCTGGAGATTTTTCCCCCGCTATATGATCTCAGGTGACTTTTTCCTACTATGAACATCAGCTACAATCAATATCTGTTGGCATTTCGTTCATGTCTGCTTTCTTGTGAATGATCAATGTCTGTGCCCCCCCTTACCACTTACGATCCAGTTTTTATTGCATTTTTTGCATATATTTAATTTTCAGTTTCAGGAACTGGCAAAATAAATATTACGCACGTGCGTACATGCGTAAACCTAGCTACGCACCTGATTACAGACATAACATGCAACATACCCAGGCATGTAGCCACACTGAGGCACACTGAGGAAGCTGCCTCGGTTAAAATGTCCAAAGCAAAAACAACTAAATGAAAAATAAAATAAATAAAATGCAAAAATATCCCTTTGCTGTATAAAATGTCAACTGCTAGAGAGAACTGAAAGGTAAGTACACATAATTATATGTCTAAAATGAGAAACGCAGCTATACCCTAACAATTTTAAGGGGGACATGCCCCTGGACCCCCCTATCAGAAATACAGGAAATCGCTTCTATACCCTAACAATTTTAAGGAGGAACATGCCCCTGGACCCCCCCCACCGTCAGAAATGCAGGAAATCGCTTCTATACCCTAACAATTTTAAGGAGGAACATGCCCCTGGACCCCCCTCAGAAATGTAGGAAATTGCTTCTATACTATAGAGAGAACTGAAAGGTAATTACACATAATTATACATCTAAAATGAGAAACGCAGGAAATCGCTTCTATACCCTAACAATTTTAAGGGGGAATATGCCCCCGGACTCCCCCCCTCAGATTGCCTCAGTTAAATTTGCCTCTGGCTATGGTACTGATACCTATTGATTTGTGATGAATTCTTCCAGGAGAGCCAACCAAGTAGTAAGACAATACTCTTGTTGCATGAGGGGGTGGGGGAGAGAGGTGGGAGATATAGATGCTAAATAGAAAGGAATTATTTGCTTTGGATGTAATGTTATTTAGACTATAAATTATGCCTATACCAGTTTATATGCATAGGATATAAGCCGAAAACGATACAATATGTAAAATATTGGACTGCATGAGGTGAGTAGCGCCGAAGACAGTACCAATATTTTACATAGTGGATCCGTTTGAGGCTTATATCTTACTTAAAACATACACTTATACAAAAAGATCCGACTAATTAAAATTGTTAATTTCGTACATTTACACATAGTATTTAATATAATACTCTGGCCTTTTGACACCAATCCAATATTATTAATAATGGACTGCAAGTACAAAGGTGTGACGTCATGACATTGTTTAACTTTGGATATTACAATCCCTGGGTACCTGAATGACATTGATGTGTTCAAGCACCATAGCAACCAGGGCAATACTTGTTCACTATTAACCATATAATCATTAGTTCTCAATACCCGACACTTACCATTCCTGCCGTTCCAGCTCGGACATCCGGATATCCGATTAGTGATACTAGTATTGAGATATCTTATTGTGTCTGCTGTCCGCGAGGGGTTCGACATTATCGGAAGATAGATAGATCTGAAAATAGTATTGCTCTACTTGGATTGAATGTGGCATATCATGGGAAGAAAGAGACATGGGGAACGCCTACGCTTTGGGGAACGTTCTCAAGAAGAAACACTTTCCAGCCAGCCAAATGCCTGGATTCTACAACATCGATCACATAATGTTCCCCCTACCCTACCATCAGATATGCCTCAACTGTATAGTCCCTACACACAGATTCATTCATCAACCAATTGAAGATGGTTCAACGCCTTGTGGCCATATTTGTATAAACTGCAGAGGGAAACATTACAATATGTTCGTCCAGAACGCAATGCTCTACAAAATCTTCAAGCCCCGCTGGAGCCGTTACGATTGTGCCCTTAGGCAAGGCATTTAAATTCCACGTTGCCTCTTCTCTCTCCCTCGTGGCGATGGATTCCATCAGGAATGAGGTCTCGAGAGTGATTAATATAAATTATAAAAACTTGTTTCGCAATCGAGCTAAAATAAATTTGTATAAACTACAAAATCCTGAACAACTCTATCAACATCAATCAGGACTTCATCCGATCCACCACTACACTCAAGTAGATCGACAATAGATCTTTCGAAACATTGCGCACAGATCTACTGCAAGAAAGCTATCTACCAGCACAGCTTCTTTCCAGCAACTGTTGTCCTGTGGATCAGATCAAACTGCCTGAAACTGTTGTGAATCTGTCAATGTTGGAAAGCTTCCAGTGTTGTTCTGGGGAATTCAGTAACTGTCTAGATCACCACAGCTTTTATTATCTTTTAAGCACACGTAGAAACACTGAATTTAGTTGTATTGTGCCCCGATTGCTGAACAGACGGATCTGTAGTCCAGTGGTAACACGCTGGACTGGTAATCCAGGGATCGAACATCTTTCAGATGGTGTGTTTTACGTTTATTTATCGTCGCTACCGGTTGCCCCAATAAGACCCACTATCCTCCAAAAATCTAAAATGACAAATCTCTTCAGGAGGCATCACTTATTGGGGCAACCGTTAGCGACGATAAATAAACGTAAAACACACCATCTGAAAGACTGTTTTATTAGGGTCAGACGGGGGGAAAGAACCGTCTGTCCTATTCTTCAAAGGTTCCTAAGAGATTTTTGAATTTTCATGTCTAACAGTGTAAAGGTGTTTGGGTAAATCAATATATAAATGTATTTATTTATGTAATCAAAGAAATTCATTATGCTCAATGTTTCAACACACATTAATTGTATCTCTTAGCCAAAGAATGTATCTAGAAATTCTATACCTGCTGTACTAAGGTGTATACAACTTATATCAATGCATTGATATATTGCCCAAGTGTGAATTGTTAATTAATGATATTGCCATTTGTATATACATTTGTTAGCAATTAACACTGACTGGTGAATGCATTATTAATTTATTATTATTGTTGATTAGAGATTGTTGTGTAAATAATAAAGATATTAGTTGGTTTCAGTAATTGATTGAACTATAATTCACCTAATGAACACTATTATCATGAGTACAGACGGATCTGTAGTCCAGTGGTAACACGCTGGACTGGTAATCCAGGGATCGCAGGTTCGATCCCCCATCTGACACTAATAAAATTAACAGTCTTTCAGATGGGACGTTAAACCGAGGTCTCGTGTCGGTGCTTTACACTGTGCACATAAAAGAACCAGAGGAGACTCTGGAATGGGTCTCTGTCTGTATCATGGACTATCCTCTAATCTCTTCAGGAGGCGTCGCTCATAATTATGGGCAACCGGTAGCGACGATAAATAAACGTAAAACACACACATTATCATGAGTGGTGCTAACCAGGAGTGATAATAATAGCTTTCTATGTTCATGAGTGAAATATTATTAGATCATTCACTTAAAGTGACACTACATTGGTGAAAACGCAAATGTCTACATAATGTAATTTCCTATTATATGGTATATTTCCCCCTCAAATATTTGCCTCAAAAACTTGAGTATTTCAAATAATAAAGAAACGTCGTATATATACATACGCGGTTTGTGGACATAGCTAAATAATGTAAATAGGGTCGACATCCATGAGTAATACAACGCGTGTATTTTGAATAACACGATTTATGTAACAGATTTACCATTATATCTCACATTTGTTCCTATGCATATTTATTTGTAGACTAATCTTAGTTAAATTATCTCTAAACGACAGTATCACGCGCTTAGTATTGACTCCAATGACAAACACACGTCAAATCAGGCGGGTGTATACCCGTTATATGAAATCCTACTTTCACTTTTGAAAGTTTGTAGACCACAAAAACACTGTTTATTGATTCAATGTTGGTGTTCAAATGTATTCAGAAGAATTTGTAGTAGCAATGCATTTATACGTGAAAAAATGCTTTTGTTTTGCTTTTTGTGATGTAATGTCGCTTTAAAGGTTTTGAACCCGAAAGCTTTTGTCCAGACCCCAAGAGTCTATGAACATGACATTATTGTTAAGTAAGCCACAGGGCTTAGTTTATACACATTTATTTTAGCTCGATTGCGAAACAAGTTCTTTCAACTTATATTAATCACTCTCGATACCTTATTCCTGATGGAATCCATCACCATGAGGGAGAGCGGGGCTCAAAATTGAATCCGGACGTTTCGCACCTGAAGCGAACACGCATCCACTGCACTATCACGACTTCCACAGGGTTTGGTTCTCAGAGAGATTATACCACATGTAGATATTCATGCACAGATCTCTCTTCTGTGAAACAAAGCAATTAATATCATTTTGCTATAATGAATGTACAACTTAAACAGTTTACACATTAACTCTTAACCAGACAAATAAATTGGATGGAATGTGCAAACAACATATATCCAGATTCAGGGGCGGTTACAGGATTTGGCGGGACAATTTTGAAAACAATGGATCCACCAGGTGCATTCTGGTGTATTCTATTAATCAGGGGCAGTTTGGAACCCCTGAAAAAAATTCTGGATCCGCGCATGAAATGTCACCAGACCAACAAGACATGCGTGACATGTGGTAGAATTAATTTAATAATGGACTTTGTATTGCCAAGACGGATTTGAACATGCGACACAGACTCAAACACATGACGGTTTGGCATATTTGTTGCAGACACCGTAGGCGCACTTTTATCAACAAATCAGTTATAAAATATATGTACGAGTGCAGCCAGAATTTCTTTTGCATATTACATTTTTAAAGCAAAATACGGCACATTAGTTAACTATGCTCCGGCTAGTGCAGATCAGCCGTGGCATTTTGTTTTGCCCTATGGTCATATATTTGTGTCTTGTGCCTGTGATCAGGATCTATGTTGTTTGCTATTCAGACAAGTGATTTAGCTCCACTATCCGAATAGCATTCAGCCTGGCATGTTCTGTGCCATCTCATCTGGCTCTATGCAGCTTGCAAAGGTGACTTTTGTTGTGATTGGCAGGTTAACACATTCAACATCAAGTAACTGAAATTGACTGGTGCATGATATTTTTAGACCAATAAATTAATAAGAAAAAACACATTTGAACCAGGTCATTTATCAAAATGGGTAATTTTGCCTAAAATAGTAATATTACTGGCAAAAAAAGTGCAGATCATGATGAGATGGCTCGTCATGAGCTGGCTCATCTGGATCTACACTTTTTGTAAGCCTATTTAGAGGCCTGTGGTGTTGAAAGGGTTATGGGTTAAAGTATACAATTAGTTTAATTCAAACAGTTCATCATTGACATCATATATGTTTGACAAGTGGCTAAGCACCATACAATTAATTTGATAAGACTTTTATCACAGAATGCTAAAACAATATTTAGAGGTTATTAAACCGCTGAGGTGGGCCATTTGTGGATATTGGCCTGAGGGCCGTTAGGCAATTCTCCAGCTATTATTAAGACCCTGGTTTCCCTCTGAGCAGTAGTTCAGACATGGATGGATACCCTGGTAGGACCAGCTGGTTAGTTTCATCACATGCAGGAATTTCACACCCCTGGTAGGATTTGAACTTACAGCGGTGAGGGTAAGAGATTTGAACGACCATAGCCACTCAATAACCACCCCAGCACCAAATATATAAGGCTCTAAGATCGCAGGATAAGCAGAAGGCTGTTTACCATAGATCAGTTTATTAATATTTTGTGATTTAAAGTCGCATCAACTCTGCAGGTATTATTGGTGGAAGAACACTATGGATACCCCTCCATGCAGGTATTATTGGTGGAAGAACACTATGGATACCCCTCCATGCAGGTATTATTGGTGGAAGAACACTATGGATACCCCTCCATGCAGGTATTATTGGTGGAAGAACACTATGGATACCCCTCCATGCAGGTATTATTGGTGGAAGAACACTATGGATACCCCTCCATGCAGGTATTATTGGTGGAAGAACACTATGGATACCCCTCCATGCAGGTATTATTGGTGGAAGAACACTATGGATACCCCTCCATGCAGGTATTATTGGTGGAAGAACACTATGGATACCCCTCCATGCAGGTATTATTGGTGGAAGAACACTATGGATACCCCTCCATGCAGGTATTATTGGTGGAAGAACACTATGGATACCCCTCCATGCAGGTATTATTGGTGGAAGAACACTATGGATACCCCTCCATGCAGGTATTATTGGTGGAAGAACACTATGGATACCCCTCCATGCAGGTATTATTGGTGGAAGAACACTATGGATACCCCTCCATGCAGGTATTATTGGTGGAAGAACACTATGGATACCCCTCCATGCAGGTATTATTGGTGGAAGAACACTATGGATACCCCTCCATGCAGGTATTATTGGTGGAAGAACACTATGGATACCCCTCCATGCAGGTATTATTGGTGGAAGAACACTATGGATACCCCTCCATGCAGGTATTATTGGTGGAAGAACACTATGGATACCCCTCCATGCAGGTATTATTGGTGGAAGAACACTATGGATACCCCTCCATGCAGGTATTATTGGTGGAAGAACACTATGGATACCCCTCCATGCAGGTATTATTGGTGGAAGAACACTATGGATACCCCTCCATGCAGGTATTATTGGTGGAAGAACACTATGGATACCCCTCCATGCAGGTATTATTGGTGGAAGAACACTATGGATACCCCTCCATGCAGGTATTATTGGTGGAAGAACACTATGGATACCCCTCCATGCAGGTATTATTGGTGGAAGAACACTATGGATACCCCTCCATGCAGGTATTATTGGTGGAAGAACACTATGGATACCCCTCCATGCAGGTATTATTGGTGGAAGAACACTATGGATACCCCTCCATGCAGGTATTATTGGTGGAAGAACACTATGGATACCCCTCCATGCAGGTATTATTGGTGGAAGAACACTATGGATACCCCTCCATGCAGGTATTATTGGTGGAAGAACACTATGGATACCCCTCCATGCAGGTATTATTGGTGGAAGAACACTATGGATACCCCTCCATGCAGGTATTATTGGTGGAAGAACACTATGGATACCCCTCCATGCAGTATTTTTGGCACCCGGGTAGAACCACATACCTTCCACAAACCAGCTGGATAGCTTCCTCACTTGAAAGAAATTGACACCCCAATGGGATTCGAACCTACAGCAGGAGGGACAAGTGATTTGAAGTCAACAACTGTAACCACTCAGCCCCTTCACATACAGTATCTAAAACAGTATCCACAATGTCCACGTTCACCACAGTATACATATTGGACAATCTGTCGGTATTGCTATATGCATACAAATGTGGGGCTCACTAATGCTTCATACCTTCGGTACATGGTGTTGAAACATTCCGATATGACACAAGATGGAAACAAGTTCAATGTTCTTATCTTATATCCAAGTTTAGCACAATATATTTACCGTATCTATTTTACTTATAGTTAGTTTAGTTTAAACATATTTTATTCAGTTCATTCAATATATATACGGTATATAAATACAACAGGATATCTGAAATGGATTGGAAAACAAGCTGAGAGCTTATGTAAATTCCTTTCCTTACAGTTTACCGTATCTATTTTACTTACAGTTTACCATATATATTTTACATACAGTTTACCATATCTATTTTACATACAGTTTACCATATATATTTTACATACAGTTTACCATATCTATTTTACTAACAGTTTACCATATCTATTTTACTAACAGTTTACCATATCTATTTTACTAACAGTTTACCATATCTATTTTACTAACAGTTTACCATATATATTTTACATACAGTTTACCATATCTATTTTACATACAGTTTACCATATATATTTTACTTACAGTTTACCGTATATATTTTACTTACAGTTTACCATATATATTTTACATACAGTTTACCATATATATTTTACATACAGTTTACCGTATCTATTTTACATACAGTTTACCGTATCTATTTTACTTACAGTTTACCATATATATTTTACATACAGTTTACCGTATCTATTTTACATACAGTTTACCATATATATTTTACTTACAGTTTACCGTATATATTTTACTTACAGTTTACCGTATATATTTTACTTACAGTTTACCGTATATATTTTACTTACAGTTTACCATATATATTTTACTTACAGTTTACCATATCTATTTTACTTACAGTTTACAGTATATATTTTACTTACAGTTTACCGTATCTATTTTACTTACAGTTTACCATATATATTTTACTTACAGTCTACCATATCTATTTTACTTACAGTTTACCATATATATTTTACTTACAGTCTACCATATCTATTTTACTTACAGTTTACCATATATATTTTACTTACAGTTTACCATATATATTTTACTTACAGTTTACCATATCTATTTTACTTACAGTTTACCATATCTATTTTACTTACAGTTTACATATTTTACTTACAGTTTACCATATCTATTTTACTTACAGTTTACCATATCTATTTTACTTCCAGTTTACCATATCTATTTTACTTACAATTTACCGTATCTATTTTACTTACAGTTTACCGTATCTATTTTACTTACAGTTTACCATATATATTTTACTTACAGTCTACCATATCTATTTTACTTACAGTTTACCATATATATTTTACTTACAGTCTACCATATCTATTTTACTTACAGTTTACCATATATATTTTACTTACAGTTTACCATATCTATTATACTTGCAAAGCAGCATTATAATTGCGTTGAGACATCTTTTAAATCGTCATTTGTCCTATCGTTGACGTTATGTACCAATTCTTCGAGAAATAGGCATGATTTAATAGACGTAGATCCTTGCTTCCACAGCTACGTCAGGCCATACGAGATGGCAAGCGAGCATGGCTTAGCTATGACACTTTGATTGTGAATGGTCGACCGGTGCGCGACACTTCGCAGTAGCATGTTGCGGGGGCTGAACTTAACATTCTGTCATGGAATATCCATGGCCTTAACAGACATAAACTGGAAGACGCCAGTTTTACTGACATTGTGTGTAAAAACGACATTATCTTCTTGTATGAAAGTTGGACATATATTAACTCCTCTATGGAAATCAATGGCTATAAGTGTTTTAATTTATATCGTAAATTTCAGAATAAGCGCGCCAAAAGATGCAGTGATGGTATTGTGTTATATATTAAAGAATCGATTAAAAGTGGTGTTAGTATAGTGCAAAATCATTTTGACAGTTTAATATGGCTTAAGCTTGATAAGCAATTCTTTTCTATTGATAATGATATTTTTCTTGCAGGTATGTATATCTGGCCGGAGAATTCACCAGCTTATAATTGTGTTGATGTTGATTTTTTTAGTTTATTGCAAAACGATATTGATATTTTTCAAAGACAGGGCACGATTATGTTGTGTGGCGACTGTAACGCTCGGACTGGTACCCGGTGTGATTATGTTGTTTGTGATACTAATATCCATGACATCGATGATATACACTATTCGCCAAATATACCGTTATTACGAAGCTCAACGGATAAAACATGTAATTGTTATGGATTAAAATTGCTAGATCTTTGTAAATCTAGTTCGATACGCATAGCTAACGGTAGACTATTTGATGACAATGGGTCATGTACATATGCTACGTCGGTAGGCACGAGTCTAATTGATTACCTATTATTGAACGATCAAGACTTTCATCGTATATGCAACTTTAATGTATTACCATTTTGTGAACTATCCGATCATGCACCCATCAAGTTTAGTATTACATGTAACTTAAATAGCCCGGACAGTGAAGATGGCCGTGTCAGTACTAGCATTAAGTGGAATAAAACGCTACGTGAGGAGTTTAGACGAGGTCTCATAGGCCGGCTCCCGGACCTAAACCATATTGTTAATAATATTAGTAATTGTACTGAAAATCAATCAATGAATGCATATGTTGATAGTTTCACGCAAGTTATACGTGACATAGGGGAACCATTATTTTGTAAAACCCATACACGCAGTAATGTGCATAGAGTATCGAGTAAGTTTTGTAAACAAGCCGATTGGTTTGACGGCGAATGTCACAGAACCAGGCAAGATTTTACTTAATGATTTTAATTATCATAAAACTAATGAAAACAGACTAGCTATGTGTAATAAAAAGGCTATTTATAAAGTATTAATACGTAAAAAAAAGCGTGCATTGGAATTTAGAAAATGCCGACAAATTGAAAGGTTACGTCATGCTAGACCTAGAGATTTCTGGAAACTATTTTCAAAACAAAAATCCAAATCATCTAGTAATATCAATGTTGCAGAGTTTTTCGAATATTTTTCGAATATGCAAACTGAGCTTTTGTCATCTTGTGAACGTGAAGCCGAAGATCTTTCGTCTGAATATAATTTGAATTCTGAGAACTGTAACTTTGTTGAACTTGACAAACCAATAACTATAGCTGAGGTAAAGAAAGTTATTGAATCGTTAAATAGAAACAAAGCATGTTCAGGCGATCAGCTAATAAACGAATATTTTATCGAATCGTTCGATATCCTGTCAGCACATATTGTTGATATTTTTAACTCAATCTTGAATACGGGTCATTTCCCGGATCAGTGGTCTCAAGGTATTATTGTTCCGCTATTTAAACGTAATAATCCACATGATGTTAAGAATTATCGTGGCATTACCCTAGTAAGTTGTTTTTCTAAAATATTTACAGGTGTACTGAATAGGCGTTTATCTGAATGGGCCGATACAAATGATATTTTGAGTGACGCACAATTCGGTTTCCGAAAGGGACGGTCTACTGTAGATGCGATTTTTGTGTTAAATGGCTTTATACAAAGTGTTTTAAATCAAAAGGGTAGACTTCATTGTGCCTTCATTGACTTCAGTAGGGCCTTTGATAGTGTTAACTATGATAGTCTACGGTATAAGCTCTCCAAACTCGGAGTTCAGGGTAAATTATTAAGGATAATACGGTCCATGTACAGTAATGTTAAATCCTGTGTCAGGGGATGCAACTCGTACTCTGACTTTTTCGAATGTGCAGTCGGGTTGAGGCAGGGTGAGGTTATGTCCCCTGTTTTATTTTCATTGTTTGTAGACGACCTTGAATTATTTCTACAAGATGGGCCTTCTTGTGGCATTAGCCTTCATGATATGGTTTTTATTTTATTGTTATTTGCTGATGATATGGTAATCATAGGTAACAGTCCCCAGGATTTGCAACATAGGTTAACTTTACTTAAAATATACTGTGACAGATGGGGCCTGCAAGTAAATACAGATAAGAGTAAAGTGGTTATTTTTAGAAATCGTGGAAAGCCACGCAAAGATGAAGTCTGGGCATATAATGATAATGTTTTAGAGGTAGTGAATAATTTTAATTACCTAGGGACTGTTTTTAACTATACCGGTAAGTTTACACTGAACCAGGAAACGCTGGCAGGTAAAGGCCTCAAAGCTCTAAATGTTCTGTTAAATAATCTGCGTGATTTAATACTCACAACTAAAACTAAGTGCCAATTGTTTGATGCATTTGTGGGCTCAATACTTGGATATGGATGCGAAATCTGGGGTTTTGGCAAAGCAACAGAAATAGAGAGGATTCATCTAAAATTTTGTAAAAGCATTCTATGTGTTAAATCTTCTACCTGCAGCGTGGGTGTTTATGGTGAACTCGGCCGTTTTCCTCTGTACATTAATCGTTTTACACGTATTATCAAATATTGGAGCAAAGTTGTGCACAGCGACAATATTATTATTCAGTCCTTGTATACTGATATGTTATCGCAGTGTAGTAGAGGCGTTAATAACTGGGTTCATAATGTGAAATGTCTACTTGATAGCTATGGTTATACATATGTGTTCGACAATCCGAGCGTAGTAGATTTAAATAAGTTTTACATGCTTTTCAAAGAAAGGGTTTTAGACGTGTATAAGCAGTCATGGTGTAATGGCGTTGAAAATAGCGGATCTTTATATATGTTTAAACTTTTCAAATTTACTGTTTCACTAGAGCCGTATCTAAATGATTTACAATCAAAATATAGAATTGCCTTATCTAAATTTAGGCTTTCTTCGCATAAATTACGTATTGAAACGGGCCGCTATGGAGCAAAATTAGGAAAATATCTGTATGAAGCATTTACACTCAGACGCGCGTGGTTCTATTCCATCGTATATGTAACATGATATTTGTTATAATAATTTTTAATTTTATATAGTACCACTTAAACTGAGTTCAACCTCCTTTATTTAGATATGTACAAGATACTTAAATCGGATTTCATATTTTCGTATTTATATACCTAAGCAACCTGTATTGAATGCATTATCCGAAAATAATGAGACTGTTAATTATATGTTATATATCATTTATATATATAGTAGGTATTGTCAATAAGGTATATACTTTTCTGATATTGACATAATTTTCACGTGAATGATTTTATGTATATATATGTTGTACAATGATGAACTTTTTAGTTCAAATTGGAAAATAAAGTTTCTTCTTCTTCTTCTTTAAAGTTTAATTTACAAATTATACGGATTGTTCTCTCAATCAATCGGAATCCTTCCAGGTGTTATTACACGTGTGTACATATAAGAAATTATAAAATGGCTGTATTACACTGAACACATGCAAAGTTATGTGATAAAGTGCAATTTCGTCTTACAGAACATGAATATAACGTTAAAGAAGCTGCTGATCACCGAGTAACACAAGATACACTATAACACAGCCCCTTCTAATATTACAAAATGAAAATGCATCAAATCATCCATTTTATTTTAACAATTATAATACACAGTTTTGTATTTTGCATAAGTCACATGTTAACGACACTTTTAAGCTTTCTGTGAAGGTTTGGGTTTGAATCTGTGTGCAGCCTGAGGTTGGATTTTCTTGGACACGACTGGTTGGTCCTTCATCTGGAGTTCCCGTTCTTTCTCCAGGTTATTGTGTAATTTTTGGTTGATACAGTACTCGGACTCCTCACCGCACTCGGTGAGTCTCAGGTCCATCGCAGTGATCGTGGCGTTCTCCTCCATGCCTTCTTGTAACTGTTTGCCACCATCCTAAAATGTAGTAGATAAACTGTTCAATGAACTCGGATTACAGGTAAACCTGGATATACCACAAATTGCAGGTAAACCTGGATATACCACAAATTTCGGGTAAACCTGGATATACCACAAATTGTAAGTAAACCTGGATATACCACAAATTGTAGGTAAACACAAGCATATATACCAGATTGCAGGTAAACCTGGATATATCACAAATTGCATGTAAATGTGAATATACATGAATCACAAATTTCAGGTAAATCTGTACATATCACAAATGGCAGGTAAACCTGGAAATACCAGAAATTGCAAGTAAACCTGGACATATCACAGATTGTATGTATATACAAATATATCACAAATTACAGGTAAACCTGGAAACATCACAGATTGCAGGTACACCTGGAAATATCACAGATTGCAGGTAAACCTGGACATATCACAGATTGTATGTACATACAGATATATCACAAATTACAGGTAAACCTGGAAACATCACAGATTGCAGGTACACCTGGAAATATCACACATTGCAGGTAAACCTGAAAAAATCACAAATTGTAGGTAAACCTGGATACATTACAGATTGCAGGTAAACCTGGATACATCACAGATTGCAGGTAAACCTGGATATATCACAAATTACAGGTAAACCTGGATACATCATCAATTACAGATAAATCTGTATACATCACAGATTGCAGGTATATCTGGATACATCACAGATTGCAGGTAAACCTGGATACATTACAGATTGTAGGGTAAACCTGGATACATTAAAGATTGCAGGTAAACTTGGATACATTACAGATTGTAGTTATTGACAGAAATATCACAGCTAATACATGTAGCCCCGCTGGAGCCGTTAGGATTGTGCCCTTAGGTAAGGCATTTAAATTCCACGTTGCCTCTTCTCTCTCCCTCGTGGCGATGGATTCCATCAGGAATGAGGTCTCGAGAGTGATTAATATAACTTGAAAGAACTTCATAATCGAGATAAAATAATATATAAAAATATATATATAAATTTGTATAAACTAATACATGTACGTATTCATAGGCATATAGTTTATACAAATTTATTTTAGCGCTTGCGAAACAAGTTCTTTCAACTTATATTAATCACTCTCGAGATCTCATTCCTGATGGAATCCATCGTCATGAAGGAGAGAGAAGAGGCAATGTGGAATTTAAATGCCTTGCCTAAGGGCACAATCATAACGGCTCCAGCGGGGCTCTAACTCCGGACCTTTCGCACCTGAAGCGAACGCGCATCCACTGCGCTATCACGACTTCCACTAGGCATATGAAAGACAAGGACATTTCATATCAATGTTAGTGTAAATTTGGAAGGATTTGTCATATAACTGTATATACATGTATACTTACAGGACCTAATCTGTTACAAGCCAGATCAATGGATCGGAGGGTCATGTTCTGTATCACTACCTGTGACAATATAGCGGCTGTCGGTTCGGCCATCTCGTTACTGCCAACGTTTATCTCCCTGAAAACATAAAGTCACAAACAGCAATGAATTTAAACACTAATCGATTTGCTTGCTTGATTAAGGCACTTTATTTAACAGAATAATTCTCGTCAAAAACCTTTCGATGTTTAATTTGACTGTTTTAGTATAGTATACATTTTCAATTCACTGTTCTCATACTCTAGTCCTGGCGTCTCTGGCATGGTCTACCTTGGCTACCTTTTTCAGGCCCAATTATACTATGAAAGTACTGTTTACGTCAGCTTGTGGGAAGATATTATCAGTATAATTTGTGCAAGTAATTTGTGCAAATACTACGGCAGAAAATAGAAAAATAATTATTGTAAATGTTCTATTTACCGGAGAGTAGAATTTTTCAACAGAGATCTGCAGATTGCCTGGCCTCCTTCATCTCCCAGGCGGTTTAGTCTCAGGTTTAAGTTCAGCAGTGTTGTGTTCTTGGTCAGGGCATGTGCAATGGCCTGAGCACCTGTGGATCTGATCTGGTTGTCACTAAGGTTCAGCTTCACCAGCTGACTGTGGTTATTGAGGAACTTGCCAACAGCGCGAGCCCCACGATCACCGATACAGTTGTGGGACAGGTCAAGCTCCAAGAGACTCGGGTGGTCTAGGATGTGACTGATTAATACTCTTACTTTATCATCATCTACTTTACTTCTGTGCAGTCTAAAGACTGTCAGGGTTTTGCATGCAGCCACACACTGTGCTAACTGCAAGCAATCTCTAGCAGTGAACTGAAAGAGTGTCCACTCAAAGTTCATACCGCAGTCTTTAACACCGTATGTCACATGCAATTCTTCGAGATTGGGCAACAGTTTAAGGACTGGACCAAAATTGAAATGATCACATTCTGGTTCATCACCCGCATCGCTGCCGGCATCCGAAGCATCATCAAAGTCTGGACCCTTTGGTGCCTCCCTTACTGGGGGTAGCAACTGACGAACGTCAATTTTCTTAACATAATTACTAGAAAGAGGCAGTGTGTCATTGAGACGTGTTATATCTGTTGTTTCTGGGACAAACTGCTCAATAATCTCTTGAAGGTTTCTCTCAAAGTACATTCGTTTCCAGCTAGCACCAAATGCTGAAACATCACAGATATCCCAGCGTGCCTTGCAACAGCGCTTCCAGTACCCTTCATCCTCCACTAGGTTGGCAGTGATATGTAGCGGAATATCGGTTGAAATCTTCTCTAGCACTCTCGTCTTGTGCTTCACAAGCAGGTTATTTAGGATGGAAGAATTATCTGAAATAAACACAGGACGATTGTTAATTAAAGATTAGCAAATAAGTGGTCGTCATTGAATAACAAAGAGACAGGGTATATGAGTATATATGTGGTGATATTCCCCAAGCTGCAACCAACTAACAATTTTATTCAGATGAATCAGAATAGCGATATTGCAAGAAGTTGCAACTATTGAAATGTAATAACTAAGGATGGCCACGAATATTCGCTTGAATGTCCGAATACTGGAATATATACAGGGTTCATTCTAGGTCAGAATTTTTGGGAGAAGTGAGAAAGTGCGTGATCGCTTCCTTAAATGGTGTTCTTTAATATACTTCTGCAAAATAGGGTTAAAATGCACAGTACAACCATTAAATACAACATTTGAATAGAAGGAGTGCTTTATAATGGGCCAGTGTATCTTACTAGACAATATTTTGTTTGAAAATCGTAAAAACCAAAAAAAAATATATAGGGCCTATATATATATTTTTTTAAGGAGAAGTGAGGCCCCTAGAGGGCGATGGCCCCTAGAGGGCGATGTCAGGGTCCCTAGGGCGACTATTTCGCCCACATCGCCCTCTAGAATGATCCCTGATATATTACGGTAAAATAATATATTTGCAAAAATCAGATACGTTGTTTTCTTTTGAAACCATCATAAAACTTTCCAATACAAAATTGTGTGAATCAATCATGTTGTGGTCCCATCCATGGCAGATGTTAATTGACATTGTGCCATGGAATCGGATAATAACAGTAGGTGCTAAGGTAGGTAGTATTTAATTATATGTGTCAAAACTGTTTAGAAGGAAATTTTTTACAGACACTTTGCAACAACATCCACCCCCATGTATCTTAAATATTTAATTAACTGCTCAATATTACCAAAAAGTACTATTTTAAGTAAGATTTTTATGATATTGTCCTCAACAATGCCGCCTGCTCAGTCACAAGTTTGGAAAGATTTCAATCGCTCTGAGAATAAGAAAATTGCTAGGTGTAATCAATGCAAATTGTATTTAACATATTCGGGTACAATATCAATCTGAATAATCATTTGAAAAAGAAACACCATTCAACGGAAACCAGTTGTGTGACAAGTGACAAACGCCCATGAATGTACAGTGGCCAATAACAATAATCGTCGTCATATTTGCATGGCCTTGCAGGAAGAAGATGACGTTATGTGTAAAACAGAAATCAGGTTAATTTACCAATTTTTATAAGAGTTTGAGTGATTTTGAATTTTTGATACAATTCTATCGAATATTGGAATAGCTTCCCGACCCAATATTCGAATAGCAAAATCGCTATTTGTTGCCATCCCTAGTAATAACTAATGAACATGTATAATAATTACTAATTAGCATGTGTATACATGTACATTGTTTATACATTTTGGATTCGGAATAACTTACTTTCAAAGTCACTGATGATATGTTTGAGTGTAAGTTCTACAAGCAATGGAACTGTGGCCAATGACCATTCTGGATCCTCAGCAATGATGCGGCGCATGTTCCTCCAGTCGGCTGCCGGGTTGTCCTTAGCCGATGTTGCAGGCGATGGAGGAATGCTCGATCTCTTCTCTCCAATACTCTTTCCACTCTTCTTGGATTGGGCAGATCCTATTCTAGAGGTTGGCTTGGACCCCGTTTGACTTTTAGGCCCGCTTCTAGAGCTTTTCGCATCATCAGCTGATCCTTCATCCCCATCTTGTGGCGATGTGTCTTCTGTAACTGGTGGCTCTGCCATCTGAAATGCAAATTAAACAAATTAAACATAGAGTCAAACCTGTCTTAAACAGCCAGCCAATGGAATCGCAGAAAGTGGCTGCTTTATAGCACAGGTGGCTGCTTAATAGAGGACAAATGTATAAGAAATCAACAAATTGGGAATCTGGCAACAGGCTGCTTAATACAGATTGGCTGCTTAATGGAGGTGACCACTAACACAGGTTTGACTGTATATGTTTAATTGTACGACATCAGTAGCCTATATCATTTACATGTTTAATTTTACCACGGGCGTAATATAGCCCAAAATATGTACAGGTTTATTTGTACCACACCACTACAATCTAGCCTATCACTCTACATGTACCACACTAATAGCCTCTAACAGTTACTTGGAGGCTATAAGAATGGTTCTGTGTCGATTAAAAATCATACAGATGGATCTGTAGTCCAGTGGTTAACATGCTGGACTGGTAATCCAGGGATCGCAGGTTCGATTCCCTATCTGACCCTTATAAAATTAACAGTCTTTCAGATGGGACTTTAAACCAAGGTCTTGTGTTGGTGCTTTACATCGTGCACGTAAAAGAACCAGAGGAGACTCTGCAATGGGTTTCTGTCTGTATCATTGCATTATCCTCCAAATATCTAAAATAACTAATCTCTTCAGGAAGCGTCGCTCATATGGGTAACTGGTAGCGACGATTAATAAACGTATAACACAAAATAGCAGTTACTTGTTTCAATTTCCCACATCAGTATAACTTTGCGGGATTATATTACTAATGCACCAGTGAACTCAATAGCCTATATATATAAATCTCTTTGTTTTACAAAGTGGTGATGTAGATTAACTTCCTACAGGATTTAAGCAAACACCGTTACACTACAAACACCGTTACACTACAAACACCGTCATTTGATTGGTTATTAACTATCACGGTGTTACTGGTTTCCGACAATGTAGTACATAACAGACTCCTATAGGCTTAGAATCGTCATACATTGCAAACAATTTTATGTCAACAAATAAACAATATTTTAACATTCATTCACAAAAATCTTGAAGAAAACAGATTGTTTACTTTTTGAGAAAAGTTGACAAAATAGCGATAAGTCATTCTCAGTAATCCGGAATGACATCACATGTTTTCGCCTAACTGTGGAAATTGCCTACAGCGCGAGCATTAGTATGTAAGCAACAGTTCTTTTTTAACAAAACAATATAAATATGGAAGACTTACTTTAATAACAAGCTTAATTTATCATTTTCACTCAAAATTCATTTGTTGGACAGCATTTTGTCTATATACTGTATCTAAAACATTAACATTAAGTTTAACTTAGACAAACACACGGGGCATAAGATAAGAAGTCGTCACCCCTCCTAATTACTCTGACTGGGTGTAGAACCGTAAATGGACCCATCCATCGAACACATTACACGGTGCCTAACAGAGAATAACTTGGTTTACACAACCATGTATATCAGTTGGAGAACCTCTGTGACAACACATGGACCTGAAGGTGAAAAACGGTGAAAATCGATTTATTCATAAAGGACCCCTTGTGTGTAATAACGGACGAAACTCATAAACACGGAGCAGTGAGACTATAATGACATTTTTATTCGTAAATATATTGGCGTGGCAGACAATGTATATGTCATTTTGGAGAAACAATTGCTAATTTCTTTAAAAAATGATATTTATATGGCGACATAAAACGGATATATAGTGAAATTAGTGAAAACTGGGATAGGTTTAAAGTTTTCACCACTTATTTACCTGTCTGATCTCTATGATCAGATAGAAATATATTGGAAGTGTGTGTTTTACGTTTATTTATCGTCGCTACAGGTTGCCCATATGAGCGACGCCTCCTGAAGATATTAGTCATTTTAGATTTTGGAGGATAGTGCAATGATACAGAGAGAGACCCATTCCAGAGTCTCCTCTGGTTCTTTTACGTGCACGGTGTAAAGCACTGACACGAGACCTCGGTTTAACGTCCCATCTGAAAGACTTCATTTTATTAGGGTCAGATGGGGGGTTGAACCTGTGATCCCTGGATTACCAGTCCAGTGTTACCACTGGGCTACAGATCCGTCTGTTAGATTGGAAGTGCACAAGGTATGTTTATTTATATTTCCGGTAAATGGAGCGTGAAATATCGCGTGATCTCTCGCGACTTGCTATTCCCACAATTAGGCGAAAACATGTTCTGGTCGAAAATTCTTCACGCTGGGATACCTGTCAATTCGCCCAATGATTTTTAAGTGTGTGTTTTATGTTTATCTATCGTCACAACCAGTTGCCCATTTTATCGACGAATTGTGTACGAAACGTCCAAATTGTGTACGAATTGTGTACGAAACGTCCAAATTTGTGTACGAAACGTCCAAATTGTGTACGAAACGTCCAGGTTACGAATTGATTGTAATTCATCTATTAAATTAGAATAAACCTAGTCCCAGGATGGTCACGTAGCGGTAATGTGTAGTCTAACACATTTTACAAATAATAAATGTAGATTCATTAAAATAGAATAGATATAAAAAGTATAAAACCTTTCACAACTGAATGCTCTGTAGCTATCACGTTGCTATGGTAAATCGGATACGGAAGTCAGCACCAATTAAAATGGGTCGGGATAAAACGCAGGCGTTTACGCAGACGATATGTATTATATAGAGTGGTGGAACCTATGCTCGGCGTAAATCCAACATATAATGACAAGTATACAATGTCAATAGCACTTGCCGTATATTATTATTTTCTTAAGTCGTGAAAACAACTTTCAAAACACTCTTGTTGACAGTTTTAGCTTCATCACATGACCTTGCTGCTCAATACAGATATCGCAACGGTGTCGGTCGGCACCCGTTTATATGGGGAATTCAAGACTCCAGGTCACCTATGCACGGCGTACTTGTTATCTTTTATTTATCCACCATAACTTGTTGAATATCTTATTTTGAAATAGTAATTCGGGTAGATATCTGAATTAAAAAAATCTACAACTAACCCGATAAATAGTTTCTATACCATTTCTGATTAAGACCAATAGGAGTTTTTATTCAATGAAAGAAATATTTTACTGTTTATCCTTCATGTAGCATATTCTTAGGAAATGGAAATTTATATAAGATATATACAGCATAAATATATTGTATACGTAGTAATTAAATATATTTGATAGTACACATGTATATATTTACTTTAAATATTGCACACGGAACTGAAATGTTACGAAAATGTGTTTACTATTGACACGTATTGTGTTATTTATTAGAGGCTACCACTACTTTCATATTTAGACCACCAGTAGGTGCACACATTAAAAAGAAGTAGTTTACCTTCTTTGTAGAATGCCAAGAAAACAAGAATCCAGGTTTTGAACCTTTGACTCTGAGGTTTTGAAAAAGGCCATTTCTGAAATAAACAGAGGAAGATCTGCATATTCCACTGCCAAAAATGCTATTCCCCAAACTACATTGAAGGAACCTGCAAGTGGGACATATCGGGATTATAACACACAGTTTGGACCCAGTACATTTCTGAATGCCTGAGAAGAAGGGGCGTTTGTCACATATGCTCTTTATATTGCTGAGAGAGGGTATCCTCTGACAAGAAAGGTTATTAAGCAAGAGAGGTTATTCTTATTGCGAAACAATCCAAAGGTACGCGTTACAGTGGGCAATCCAAAAAATGGACGAAAAATATCTTTCACCGACATAAAGAACTATCAATACGGAAGTCCCATGCTCTGGATAAAGGTCGAGCATCCTTACAGCAAGACCATATAGATAAATACTTTAAACTGTAGAGCGAGGCTGTACAGAGGCTTGGACTTGTGGACGACCGAACACGCATACAACATTACAGTTGTGACGAGACTGGGTTTAGTGGAAACTTGACATGTGACAAAGATGTTATTGTTAGAAAAGGTGTCCGCCAAGCATTTCATGTTCAGTTTGCGCTAAATAGTCATGTCAGGCTAGTTATTCTGATGGTCTCCTAGATACTTGGGCGTGTGAGCACACTGACTCGGGATATATCAATTCCAAACTGTTCCACCAGTGGTTTGTCAAATCATTCATTCCTTCGATAGGCAGTAGACAACCTCGCTTACTTATAATGGACAACCACTTGCCCCACTGTGTAACAAATGTTGTCGATGCTGCCATAGCAAACAATATAGATTTAGTGTACTTCCCATCCCATTCATCGCATCTACTGCAACACCTTGATGTATTATAATTTCATGTTCTGAAGAGCAAAATTATAGAAGTGGCCTCTGGTTTGGGCTATGCAGCAACACTCAACTTACTTAGACACATTACCCCTAAAATTTTACAACATGACATGTTGGAAATTACGCCTGCCACAGTTGCAGCAGCATTCAGTGCTACGGGTAAATACCCATTCAATGGCAATACTATTAAAGCATTAAAACCTCTAATTACTATCACCACAACATCAGCAGCACCTATCACCAGTGAACACACTGAAACATCATTGTCTGAACAAGCCAATATGTTAGTGAAAATTGGAATGGTTCCAGCCAGTTTGGCGAATAATTTTATTAAACCTGCTCTAACCCAACAGTCTAAGAGAAAAACGTATCACGATGCTCGTGTTATCAAAGCTTTGCCACTCAGTTCTCAGGTCTCCGCAAATTCCAACTGCAACAGCTTCACATGTCCAGTCATCTCCAGTTTCTGAATATTTAACTGAGGCTATATGTGAAGTCTGTATGACATCTCGATATCTTTTCTGGGTGGGGTGTGACCACTGCTTGGATCCATTATGAATGCCTGCCCAACTGTGAAAAGGCAGATGTTGATCTCAGCATCCTTGACCACACACAATGGTTATGTCTCAGATGCAGATAGGAATAATGGTTTGTAGATGTCTGCTTCGTCATTCCAGTGATAATCGAATTGAAATACACGAGGCAACACAGTGGTCACATATTTATATGTATAACTATTGTGTTCATATGTGATAAAATTGTTAAATGTTCATGTTGTCATTTAAATACATTGTTATAATCCCAAATTGTTAATTACATGTAATAAGAGTTTCCTTTGTACAAAGTATTACGATTAGTTTTATGTTTGATTACTTTGACTTGATTTGATAAAATAAACATGTAATAAGAGTTTCCTTTGTACAAAGTATTACTATTAGTTTATATTTGATTACTTTGACTTGATTTGGTAAAATAAACATGTAATACGAGTTTCCTTTGTACAAAGTATTACGATTAGTTTATGTTTGATTACTTTGACTTGAGTTGGTAAAATAAAGGTTAGTGTAGTACATGTACATGCATAGGCTAAATGTCGGTCTGATACATAAACTGTAAATAAAAGTATCTGATGAATGGTAGCAGTGTTAGTTATTGATGTTACTATATCAACATAATATATTCAATAAGTTCTGGTACATAAATAAAAAAAATAACAGGTACGCCGTGCACAGGTGCCCTGAAATCTTGAATTCTTCATATAAACAGGTGCCGTTGAGATAGCTGAATTGAGCAACAAGCTCACGAGATAAAGCTAATATTGTAAACTGTTTTGAAAGTGTTTTTCACAACTTAAATAATAATAATATACGGCAAGTACAATTAACATTTTTACTGGCCATTATATGGGGGATTTACGCTGAAAATTGGTTCCACCACTCGTCTGTCATATCAGCCCGTTATATATGTAACGATTACAACTACACTAGTATACCTAGTGTATCACAAATGGTATTCACCCTCAATTGGAACACTTTAGAACATAGACGAACTCAAGCCTCAATGATAATGTTTTACATAATAAGAAATTAACTAGATGTAGCTGCTGTAGATCACCATCACCTAGCACACTCAAGAAACAGTAACTATCTAATTCCACAGTCAATGCCAACTAATTTCCCCACAATAACAACCAGGCTATGAAACTGTCTACCGAAATATATACATGTATAGTACAGTCGATTACCAATCTGCCGACTTTTGTAGGCATATTAGACCCGTACTCCTTTATTTAAGCAGTCTGTTATTTTCTTAACTTGCGCATTTTAGATTAACTCACTGTTCTAGACTGCACCTGCCAATCATAATCAAAAGGCTTGGACACGTATCAATGTTATGAGAACATTAAAATTCACACTCGATCGTAGAGCATTGGAAGTTCTGTACATTTCCTTCATTCGACCATTACTAGAATACTCTGTGACATAATTTGGGATAATTGTGCAATGTATGAAAAAGAGGAACTTGATAAAATACAGCATGAAGTTGCAAGAATTGTAACTGGCGCTACGAAACTTATTTCTATCCATGCCCTTCAAAAAGAAGTTATGTTATGTTATATTTCGGGATTTACGCCTGCATCAGCACCATTTCGGGCTATATCGCCGACGGGCACTTTACTTAACAACACCTTTCCTGGACAGGCTCTAGCGGTTAACCAATACTTGGGTGCACCAATCTCCGTAAGAAACTGCCAACGTTTTCATATAAATGAGACACGACCTGAGCGGGGCTCGCACCCGTGACCATCAGTGATGATAGGTTACAGTGGTATACAAGTCAGCGACCGTAACCACTCGACCGCGGAGGCGGATTTCAAAAAAGAAGTTGGTCGGGAAACACTTTCTGACAGAAGACGAAAACACAAACTTGTCCTACTTTATTAAATGAAAACTAATCTTGACCCGTTTTATATTTCATCTCTTGTTCCACTTGGTATAACCTTAGAAATTCTGATAATCTGTTAACTATTCCAGCTACAAATGTACCCTATATTCAAATTCCTTCCTTCTATCGGGTACTTCGAGAATGGAACAGCTTACCTAACGAGGCTAGAACTATTCAGTCACTGGATTCTTTCAAGGCCTTTCTTAACACTAATAAAAATCAAATTGGAAAACTATTTTACTGCGGGAAAAGAAGATTCCAGGTTCTACATACATGGCTTAGAACGAAATGTAGTTCCCTAAACCATCATCTATTTCTAAAGAACATTGTAGAATCACCATTATGCAGATGTGGTGGCATAGAAGATAACTTCCATTTCTTCTGTCAATGGCATTTCTATGATCAACTACGTATAACACTCTTCAATAAGCTGTTCACAATTTGTAATGTCAACTTAAATACACTACTTCTCGGTGACACTTGTAAGGATATTGCAACCAACACCGTAATTTTCCTTGCTGTACACGAATACATTATTGGCAGTGAAAGGTTCTGAGATGGATGATTTCTAAAATGTTCACATGGCGGATTCCAATCTGAATGCTGTCGTTATTGACACAACAACCGATCCTATTCAACCACTGTTCTCTATACTAATCTCTTTTTCTTCTCGTGCACCGGTATGATAGTTCATGTTCTTGAACTTTCTTCAAATATTCCTTTAAATATCAACCTTTTTTCTACATTCAAAACTATTGACTCACTAATACAATACATTCTCTAATTCTTTAGCATATACCTAGAATAGATTTCACGTATTTGCATTGTTATATGCTTATATATTGTTATAATATATATATATATATTATTCTCCTGCCTATTTGTATATCAATTGATAGGGAGAATAACTATATAAGTTTTCTTTTGTTCTAATACCTTTCAGTCTACTGCTGTTAAATTATATGTAAAATGTTCATTTCTTGATTACATGTACAAATACTGAAATAAATAATGTTTAAACAAATCATAATTGGTACTGGTTGCAGTATCAAGTTGAAGTTGAATTTGAAATCTATAAACAGTGCATAAAAGTCTGTGTTTTAGTCTGAGCCAATTAAAATGGCTGCGCCCATGTTGTAACTTTGTTAGTTTGATATTTTTACACATATTTCGTCCATATGTTGAGAGATTCGGACTCTATTCCATAAAGTAATTAATTAATCATTTCAAACCATAATAATAATGAATTTATAATTGTTATGGTTTGGTTTCTTGGTGATATTATTGTTGTAATCAGATTTGGCGATCTGTTTTCTATTTATCTTCCTCTGCCAAACACCTCGCGGAGATCTGTAGTCCAGTGGTAACACGCTGGACTAGTAATCCAGTGATCGCAGGTTCGATCCCCCGTCTGATCCTAATAAAATTAACAGTCTTTCAGATGGGACTTTAAACCGACGTCTCGTGTCGGTACTTTACACTGCACGTAAAAGAACCACAGGAGATTCTGGAATGGGTCTCTGTCTGTATCATTGAACTATCCTCCAAAAATCTAAAATGACTAATCTCTTCAGGAGGTGTCGCTCATGGGCAACCGGCAGCGACGATAAATAAACGTAAAACACTCGCGGAGATGTAGACATGTATGTAAAGTCAAAACCCAATATCATGCCAGGTCAGACAACACTAAATTATTAGACTACTAATTATTTAGATCCTTGTACTAACTCTAATAGAGCAGTTCCAATCACCTAATCATAAAAAAACTGACCGTCTGGCATTAAAAAAAAGGTTGCAGTGCCCACATTGTCAAAAAAATAATTAAATCCACATCTGCATGAACGAATGTTTGGCTACGGGAGGGGTATCGATCAAGTTCGTTTTAGTAACCTTGAGAAAGGTGGGTTTATCACAGTTCACACCGAAACGTCGGTACACCTGTGTTACGTAGAATTTTATAGTATATAAGTTATAACATATCTCAGAGAAGATCATTATAACAATTTTCAAATAATTAAGTTCTTCACTTTTGAAACAAACCTACAGGTCCACACATAATTGCAAACCTACAGGTCCACACATAATTGCAAACCTACAGGTCCACACATAATTGCAAACCTACAGGTCCACACATAATTGGCATAGAAAATATCTCGTACTAAGCATTTTTATAATGTCCTGAATCTTTGAATTTAGCCTCTCCTCCATCGCAAGCAAATGAATTAAAAAAGCATAGAATGTGCAGGGCTCATTCTGGAGGGAGATTTGGGAGAAATAGTAACCTTAGGGATCCTGAGGCCCATTATAAAGCACTCCTTCTATTTAAATGTGTATGTTAACCCTATTTTGCAGAAATTTATTAAAGAACACAATTTAAGGATGCTTTCTCATTTCTCTCAAAAAATCTGACCTAGAATGAACCCGGATGCACATGTAACATGCACACAAATTCATTTAACATCAATAGCACGTTGGTAACAAATGCAGTTGCTTGTTAATTTGATTCTAAAAACTGGAAAAATATGGGTATTTGATTAATATGTTGTATGTATGTATGTATGTTTAAACCCTGTTTATCTATCTTATTGATTTTTATTTCAGTTGTCAAAAGATTTTGGCGGATGATGTTGACATTGATTTGGTAAACAATTCCATATTATTGTACCAGCAAGTGGCATGCTTTGTTTGAACGCTGCTTAAATTAAGACATTTACAAGTTAGTTTGTATTCTGGTTAGAAAGAAGAGGCATTCTATAGGACTAAAGTTTCGACATAATGCATAAACGACCAAAGCCTGGGGAAACTGAAGATGATTTACTGGAGTTTCAGAAACAGTTCATGGCTCAGAAGTGTGCGCCCTCAGCGAGTGTTTCCAAGAAGGCAGGAAGCAAGAGATTAGCTAAGGAACAAGACATCAGTACAGAACATAGAGATGTTGTTAAAATTGAAGGTAAACTGTTTATTGTCACAATGAACTCAAGTGAACCAGCAGTTATCTAATTAAAACCTAATACCGTATTTGTCTGTCAGTTAGTTTATACAAATTTATTTTAGCTCCATTGCGAAACGTGTTCTTACAACTTATATTAATCACTCTTGAGGCCTCATTCCTGATGGAATCTATCGCCATGAGGGAGAGAGAGAAGAGGCAACGTGGAATTTAAATGCGCCTAAGGGTACAATCGTAAAGGCTCCAGCGGCGCTCAAACTCTGGACCATTTGCATCCACTGCGCTATCACGACTTCCTTTGATATGTCAGTTATTTATTGGTTTGGAGTACTGACATACATGTATAGGAATTAATCATGTAGGCTGTAGGCCCGTGGTTAATTCCATCGCTCTGAACGACAAATCATGTTTTATTCGAATAGAAATAACGCAAATACAAATATTATTTCAATTCTAACATGACCAAAATATCTATTTAAATATGATGTATTTTATGCATTTGTTTTGTCTGATGTTTCCACTACTGTAGCAGATAAGAACTAACTAATAAGTTTATTTAAAGTCGCCATCGCATAAATGCATTTGGGCGACTGGGATAAGAGAATTACACTGGACTATATACTCCAGTCAATGTAGCTGGAATTTGCATCTGGGTGCAAACTAATTGCAAAATAATTTATTTTAGCAGTTATGACTATGATAATATATGAAGCTCTGGATACTAAAAGCTGCACTCTGTACTATTTGACCAAAATTGGTAAAAAATGTGCAACTTTTTTTGTATGACTAGTGTGCATATGAGCTTTCGTTCAGTATGAAAATATCAACTTTTGCAATTAGTTTGACCCTAATATCTATATTGACTGGACTATATGTGATTTGTGTTGTTGTGTATTGTAGTAAAATAAGGCTCTCGGCAGGAATGAAACTCCTGGCAGGGACAATACAATTTAATATATGTTGATTGGAAAATAATATTTTATACAAATTTGTTTGAAATCGTAAAATGACAATACAATGACAATACAATTTAATAAATGTTGATTGGAAAATAATATTTTATACAAATTTGTTTGAAATCGTAAAATGAGAAATGTTGTGTTTAATAGTGTTTAGTCGATCTTGTGATCACTGATATGAAATCAAGTCTAATCTTGCACTAAATAAACACAAATTTCGTTTGCAGATATGTGTGTTTTGTGCGTAACACATATTTTGAACTGTTTTGTTTTTAGATCTTCAAAAAACTTTACCAGCAACAGAACAGGTACCACCTATAAAGAAGTCGCGGTTTAAGGCCGCACAAGAACACAGGGACACCAAGCAGTCACAGAGAGCACGGTCACAGCTACAGGCAGACGATGCCATCGACGGTAAATAATTATATGTCATAGAATGACTTGAGAATGAAATATAACTTGCAATCTCGCTCATTTGGTCTACTTTAAACCTTGTATGAAACACTAATTCACTGAATGTAGCTATTTATCAATACTCTATTTCAAACCGTTACCTGAAATTAAAATACACAGGCAGATGTAACAGTGCTTTGATAGTATAATTAATTATGGGACATTAATATTTTGTTTTTTAAAAAAAAAAATTTTTAAAATCTGTTTTCAGCCCACTTAGACTATCGAAACAAATGTGTCTAATCTAATAATATTGTAAAATTTTTCTCAGCACTGTTATTACTTCTGACTGTACGAAAATCCATATTAGGTTCCAATTATTTATATTTTTTACTGGTTTCTGGCTTTCAAGCCATATTGTTTGTGAATAGATAAATTATCATAATTATTTTAATTTTTTTATTACACATTTATTTTAGCTCGATTGCGAAACAAGTTCTTACAACTTATATTAATCACTCTTGAGACCGATTTCCTGATGGAATCCATCGCCACGAGGGAGAGTGAGGCATGTGGAATTTAAATGCCTTGCCTAAGGGCACAATCATGATGGCTCCAGCGAGGCTAGAACTCTGGACCTTTCGCACCTGAAACGAACTTGCTACCACAGCGCTATCACGACTTCCATAATTTTTATGTTAAAATTACTGGATAAAAATCTTTATCTTTGCAGACCATGATAAAACCACTGGTACAGTGCTGGCAAAAATAATTGTAAGTACATGTACATATGTATTACCTACATTTCTCTGTGTTTAAATGTTTGTTATGCTTGATGTATTGAGAATACAAAATAGTTTTATGACAGCAATCTTCTCCCTACTATAGCAAGAACGCTTCACGTGTGAAAGGCCTGGAGTTCGAGCCCCGCTGGAATGCTCTCAATGCCCCATGCAATCTGCCAACTCGTGTAATATACAATTTCCGGAGAGAGATACACACAGTGCCCCATGCAATCTGCCAACTCGTGTAATATACAATATCAGGAGAGAGATACACGCAGTGCCCCATGCAATCTGCCAGCTCATGTAATATACAATTTCAGGAGAGAGATACACACAATGCCCCATGCAATCTGCCAGCTCATGTAATATACAATTTCAGAAGAGAGATACACGCAGTGCCCCATGCAATCTGCCAGCTCATGTAATATACAATTTCAGGAGAGAGATACACACAATGCCCCATGCAATCTGCCAGCTCGTGTAATATACAATTTCAGGAGAGAGATACACACAGTGCAGTACAATCTACTATTTCGTGTAATATACAATTTCAGGAGAGAGATACACACAATGCCCCATGCAATATGCCAACTCGTGTAATGTTACCATTTCCATCCATTTCACAGATTGCAACAACACCTGCACAAGTAAGTGAATCAATATGTTTGTAGTATATATAGCGTAAGCACTAGTCGTACTTGTCGTCATAGAAACTCTCCAAAATTCTCCTCTGATTTTAGCTCATCTCTAAACTCTCCAAACTTCTCCTCTGACTTTAGCTCATCTCTAAACTCTCCAAACTTCTCCTCTGATTTTAGCTCATCTCTAAACTCTCCAAACTTCTCCTCTGATTTTAGCTCATCTCTAAACTCTCCATACTTCTACTCTGATTTTAGTTCATCTCTAAACTCTCCATACTTCTACTCTGATTTTAGCTCATCTCTAAACTCTCCATACTTCTCCTTTGATTTTAGCTCAATCTCCAAACTCTCCATACTTCTCTGATTTTAGCTCATCTCTAAACTCTCCAAACTTCTCCTCTGATTTTAGCTCATCTCTAAACTCTCCAAACTTCTCCTCTGATTTTAGCTCATCTCTAAACTCTCCAAACTTCTCCTCTGATTACTCATCTCTAAACTCTCCAAACTTCTCCTCTGATTGCTCATCTCTAAACTCTCCAAAATTCTCCTCTGATTGCTCATCTCTAAACTCTCCAAACTTCTCCTCTGATTTTAGCTCATCTCTAAACTCTCCAAACTTCTCCTCTGATTTTAGCTCATCTCTAAACTCTCCAAACTTCTCCTCTGATTTTTGCTCATCTCTAAACTCTCCAAACTTCTCTTCTGATTTTAGCTCATCTCTAAGCTCTCCAAAATTCTCCTCTGATTTGAGCTCATCTCTAAAATCTCCAAACTTCTCCTCTGATATTTGCTCATCTCTAAACTCTCCAAACTTCTCCTCTGATTTTAGCTCATCTCTAAACTCTCCAAACTTCTCCTCTGATTTTAGCTCATCTCTAAACTCTCCAAACTTCTCCTCTGATTTTAGCTCATCTCTAAACTCTCCAAACTTCTCCTCTGATTACTCATCTCTAAACTCTCCAAACTTCTCCTCTGATTGCTCATCTCTAAACTCTCCAAAATTCTCCTCTGATTGCTCATCTCTAAACTCTCCAAACTTCTCCTCTGATTTGAGCTCATCTCTAAACTCTCCAAACTTCTCTGATTTTAGCTCATCTCTAAACTCTCCAAACTTCTCCTCTGATTTTAGCTCATCTCTAAGCTCTCCAAAATTCTCCTCTGATTTGAGCTCATCTCTAAAATCTCCAAACTTCTCCTCTGATATTTGCTCATCTCTAAACTCTCCAAACTTCTCTTCTGATTTTAGCTCATCTCTAAACTCTCCAAACTTCTCTTCTGATTTTAGCTCATCTCTAAACTCTCCAAACTTCTCCTCTGATTTTAGCTCATCTCTAAACTCTCCAAACTTCTCCTCTGATTTTAGCTCATCTCTAAACTCTCCAAACTTCTCCTCTGATTTTAGCTCATCTCTAAACTCTCCAAACTTCTCCTCTGATTACTCATCTCTAAACTCTCCAAACTTCTCCTCTGATTGCTCATCTCTAAACTCTCCAAAATTCTCCTCTGATTGCTCATCTCTAAACTCTCCAAACTTCTCCTCTGATTTGAGCTCATCTCTAAACTCTCCAAACTTCTCCTCTGATTTTAGCTCATCTCTAAACTCTCCAAACTTCTCCTCTGATTTTAGCTCATCTCTAAGCTCTCCAAAATTCTCCTCTGATTTGAGCTCATCTCTAAAATCTCCAAACTTCTCCTCTGATATTTGCTCATCTCTAAACTCTCCAAACTTCTCTTCTGATTTTAGCTCATCTCTAAACTCTCCAAACTTCTCCTCTGATTTTAGCTCATCTCTAAACTCTCCAAACTTCTCCTCTGATTGCTCATCTCTAAGCTCTCCAAACTTCTCCTCTGATGTTAGCTCATCTCTAAACTCTCCAAACTTCTACTCTGATTTGAGCTCATCTCTAAACTCTCCAAACTTCTCTGATTTTAGCTCATCTCTAAACTCTCCAAACTTCTCCTCTGATTTGAGCTCATCTCTAAACTCTCCTCTGATTTTAGCTCATCTCTAAAATCTCCAAACTTCTCCTCTGATTGCTCATCTCTAAACTCTCCAAACTTCTCCTCTGATTTTAGCTCATCTCTAAACTCTCCAAATTCTCCTCTGATTTTAGCTCATCTCTAAACTCTCCAAACTTCTCCCGTTTAGCTCATCTCTAAACTCTCCAAACTTCTCCTCTGATTTTAGCTCATCTCTAAACTCTCCAAACTTCTCCTCTGATTTGAGCTCATCTCTAAACTCTCCAAACTTCTCCTTTGATTTTAGCTCATCTCTAAACTCTCCAAACTTCTCCTCTGATTTTAGCTCATCTCTAAACTCTCCAAACTTCTCTTCTGATTTTAGCTCATCTCTAATCTCTCCAAACTTCTCCTCTGATTTTAGCTCATCTCTAAACTCTCCAAACTTCTCCTCTGATTTTAGCTCATCTCTAATCTCTCCAAACTTCTCCTCTGATTTTAGCTCATCTCTAATCTCTCCAAACTTCTCCTCTGATTACTCATCTCTAAACTCTCCAAACTTCTCCTCTGATTTTAGCTCATCTCTAAACTCTCCAAACTTCTCCTCTGATTTTAGCTCATCTCTAAACTCTCCAAACTCTCTTCTGATTTTAGCTCATCTCTAACTCTCAAACTTCTCCTCTGATTTTAGCTCATCTCTAAACTCTCCAAACTTCTCCTCTGATTTTAGCTCATCTCTAATCTCTCCAAACTTCTCCTCTGATTTTAGCTCATCTCTAATCTCTCCAAACTTCTCCTCTGATTACTCATCTCTAAACTCTCCAAACTTCTCCTCTGATTTTAGCTCATCTCTAAACTCTCCAAACTTCTACTCTGATTTTAGCTCATCTCTAAACTCTCCAAACTTCTCTTCCGATTTTAGCTCATCTCTAAACTCTCCAAACTTCTCCTCTGATTTTAGCTCATCTCTATACTCTCCAAACTTCTCTTCTGATTTTAGCTCATCTCTAATCTCTCCAAACTTCTCCTCTGATTTTAGCTCATCTCTAAACTCTCCAAGCTTTTCCTCTGATTTTAGCTCATCTCTAATCTCTCCAAACTTCTCCTCTGATTTTAGCTCATCTCTAAACTCTCCAAACATATCCTCTGATTTTAGCTCATCTCTAATCTCTCCAAACTTTTCCTCTGATTTTAGCTCATCTCTAAACTCTCCAAACTTCTCCTCTGATTTTAGCTCATCTCTAAACTCTCCAAACCTCTCCTCTGATTTTAGCTCATCTCTAATCTCTCCAAACTTCTCCTCTGATTTTACCTCATCTCTAAACTCTCCAAACCTCTACTCTGATTTTAGCTCATCTCGGCATAACCTATGGTCAGCTATTCCCAGGAGTATATGGCACGCACGTCCATGTATCCATCCACAATTTCTTCAAATGACATCTCCTGTGAAATATTTCTAGCCTGGGTTCCAGTCTATCGATTTTTCACTTTTTATCTTCTGGTAAAATGACAGCCTCGCTGCCTGGGGAAACTTGATTTGATCGTAGCACCATCTACTTACACCCTCATTATTAAGCATGTAGATTTGAAGAATGACAACTCTTCTCTACAATATACTATCACTAAATATAGAAATGGAATTCTATCGGAAAATCCCCGAAAAGGCACGATTATATACGATCATTTCCGAATATACACGAATGCTCCCATAGCCTCATTTACATTGCAAACATATACTTTTCCGTTTCTGTGTTATATTAACGAGATGGTGGATTTTAACTATTACGATTAGGTGGTAATGGGTCGATTCGACGTAATTGTAGTAAGGACGACTTAAATCTTGAGTAAATATGTCAAATCATATGCACATAATCATTGTACTTTTTAAATTATTTATCGTTTCGTTGACCCGTAAACAATGGCGGCCAATTATAAAGATTGATCAACATTGCAGTGCCTTGCTTTCGATTCAAGTACGTCATTAATTAAGTCACATGCTAATAGGCCTATTAATAGGATTAATAATAATCAATAATTACACGGAATGCCCCCGGGTTTCCCCAGGCGTTGATATGATCAGAAACTCAATATGGCCCAATTAATAGTCTCGGTGTTAAAATATATTTATTTGACTGTCCAGGCATTTCCCAGGCTAAACTAGAAAATAGATGGATGGAATTTATTTATATGTGGTACAGTTTAGTCTATACAAATTTATCTTAGCTCGATTGCAAAACAAGTACTTACAACTTATATTAATCACTCTCGAGACCTCATTCCTGATGGAATCCATCGCCACGAGGGAGAGGGAAGAGGCAACGTCAAATTATAAATGCCTTCCCTAAGGGCACAATCGTAACGGCTACAACTGGACTCGAACTCAATACCTTTAGCACCTGAAGAGAACACGCTACCACTGCTCTATCACGAGTTCCACAGTGGTACAGATATGTATCCCTAGACTGGCTTATTTCCAACCTAATTGATGCACAAATCCACTCTGTAACTCAAACTGCGACATTGAGTTATTGCTTGAATGGCTGAAAAACGTTCGTCCAGACCAACATCTTCGAACTGGTCAGAGTGTGTTTATATAAATACTGTATTAGACAGTTACTACAAATGTCCGCATAATGACTTGCGTTTCATGCCTGTAATACTCTACAGAGGGGCACTCATGGTCTTCCTCCACCAATAATAGCTGGAGTGTCGCCGAACGACCTAAGCTGTTGGTGCAGCAGGGCGTTCATTTGACCCGAGCTCCCGGGTTTTGACGCACGAAAATTGATAAAGACGCATGTTTGACTCTTGGTGAAAATGCCCTGAGAGTCAACTTGACCCGGGGCGTTGATCGGCCATGCGTCATCAAATATTTTCTCAGCGGAGTAATTATCAAAATATGTCTGTCTACGAGGTCGAAGACCGTAATCGTTCATATATAAAATGCAGTTATTTTCATCAAAATTCTGCTGCATTTCGTTATGAACACGATCGTGATTTACGAGGGACTCACAATCGGACAAAATGGCGTCTAGGCAAACTTTACGTAAAATCTTTATCTCAACCAGCAGATCAGAATATAGTATCAACCATGCATAAAGCACCTTCATCACTTGCGCCGCCCAGGGTTAGGTTTAAAACGCGTGGTTGATGTCATTATTCATTTGGGTGGTTGAGAAAAAAGGCTTACCCAAACTTTAGTATCAAAGGGAAATAAATCTTTAATAACGTTTCTCTGTACGGCTCGGTATTTTTCCGGTAAAAATTAGTTTTTATCAAAAGACAATTATTATTGATTGTCACAATAAACACCTTTAGCAAGTTTTGCAAACAACCAATTACTGTTTGTGTTGTTTGCCATCATATGTGCTGCTAATCATGAGAACTGAGAAGTTTAAGTAGGTGTTGACATTATGTGTATTGTCAATGTACAATCGGCATAGATAAAACGGTGTTTTTGTAACATGTGTATTGTCAATAATAAGTTGTCTGCTATTTGAGAAGCTTATAGTGGGCCACTGATATAGAAATTATACGCCGGAATCGTTTGATGATGTCGGTGAGTAAACGTACTTTTGCTATTGTTTGTTACAGATTTCTATGGGGTATTCATTGTGTGCACCACCCATTAATCATTTCATTGTTTCTACATTATCCCTTCATTTTCTGGAGAATATTCCTAAATCATTCTTAGTTATATTTTCAATCAGATCGGAGATAAAAAATTAAAGAGTATCAGTTTTAGAAATTAAATCTTAAATATGGTTCAGAAAAGCCTTAGTCAATTCGGAATTGGCACACCCAGCAAACGTAAGCTGAGTGATAGTGTTAGTGAACCTGGGACTCCTAAACGCCATAAAGTAGACTGTGACACTCCTAAGTCTAAAGTGAAAAGAAAATTCAGGTCTGAGTGGCTTAATGAATTTGGGTGGCTGGAAATGAAACAAACTGTTGATCAGATTCTGTTGTATTGTACTTGGTGTAGAGATGCTAAAAAGAAAAATCCCTTCGCGGAAATTCCAGCTTGACTCTTGAAAATTCCTGTTTGACTCTTGAGATTTTGACCTCAAGGGTCATTGACTCTTGAGTTTCAAAGTCTAGTGAACGCCCTGGGTGCAGTGTTAAACCCGGGGTCTTCCTCCACCAATAATAGCTGGAGTATCGCCGAACGATCTAAGCTGTTGGTGCAGTGTTAAACCCGAGGTCTTCCTCCACCAATAATAGCTGCAGTGTCGCCGAACGATCTAAGCTGTTTGTGCAGTGTTAAACCCGGGGTCTTCCTCCACCAATAATAGCTGCAGTGTCGCCGAACGACCTAAGCTGTTTGTGTGATGTTAAACCCCAAAACGAAACAAACAACCTGGTAATCCAGAACTCCAGTGTAGCAATCTAGGATATAATTGTATATTATCAATTGTAGTGTAATGTTTCTGTCAAGAAGAAGAAGAGTTTGTTTGCTCAGCAGTTTGCAGCATCACCTGAACTGTTTGGCATTACACAGCGTGAGCCGCAAGCACCTGGTCAGATGACAATGGTAACAGATGATTGTAAGCCGCATACAGGTTAGTAGTCTCTAATGTTGCAAGAACTTGTATACAGGTTAGCAGTCTCTAATATTGCAATAACTTGCATACAGGTTAGTAGCAGTCTCTAATATTGCAAGAACTTGCATACAGGTTAGCAGTCTATAATATTGCAAGAACTTGCATACAGGTTAGTAGTCTCTAATGTTGCAAGAACTTGCATACAGGTTAGTAGTCTCTAATGTTGCAAGAACTTGCATACAGGTTAGCAGTCTCTAATGTTGCATGAACTTGCATACAGGTTAGCAGTCTATAATATTGCAAGAACTTGCATACAGGTTAGTAGTCTCTAATGTTGCAAGAACTTGCATACAGGTTAGTAGTCTCTAATGTTGCAAGAACTTGCATACAGGTTAGTAGCAGTCTCTAATATTGCAAGAACTTGCATACAGGTTAGCAGTCTCTAATGTTGCAAGAACTTGCATACAGGTTAGTAGCAGTCTCTAATATTGCAAGAACTTGCATACAGGTTAGCAGTCTCTAATGTTGCATGAACTTGCATACAGGTTAGCAGTCTCTAATATTGCAAGAACTTGCATACAGGTTAGTTGCAGTCTCTAATATTGCAAGAACTTACATACAGGTTAATAGTCTCTAATGTTGCAAGAACTTACATACAGGTTAGTAGCAGTCTCTAATATTGCAAGAACTTGCATACAGGTTAGTAGTCTCTAATATTGCAAGAACTTGCATACAGGTTAGTAGCAGTCTCTAATATTGCAAGAACTTGCATACAGGTTAGTAGTCTCTAATATTGCAAGAACTTGCATACAGGTTAGTAGCAGTCTCTAATATTGCAAGAACTTGCATACAGGTTAGTAGTCTCTAATATTGCAAGAACTTGCATACAGGTTAGTACAGTCTCTAATGTTGCAAGAACTTGCATACAGGTTAGCAGTCTCTAATATTGCAAGAACTTGCATACAGGTTAGTAGCAGTCTCTAATATTGCAAGAACTTGCATACAGGTTAGTAGTCTCTAATATTGCAAGAACTTGCATACAGGTTAGTAGCAGTCTCTAATATTGCAAGAACTTGCATACAGCCCTTTTTCTTTATGATATGCATATTCTTTCCTTGTTATGATTTGAATTTGTGTGTATACTAGTATATGTCATAGAGCAATAAAATAAGATTCAATCAGTAGCAGGTGTAGTACAGTGGTTATGCTTGGCTCACGGGAGAGTACATGTAGCAGGTGTAGTACAGTGGTTATGCTTGGCTCACGGGAGAGTACATGTAGCAGGTGTAGTACAGTGGTTATGCTTGGCTCACGGGAGAGTACATGTAGCAGGTGTAGTACAGTGGTTATGCTTGGCTCACGGGAGAGTACATGTAGCAGGTGTAGTACAGTGGTTATGCTTGGCTCACGGGAGAGTAGCAGGTGTAGTACAGTGGTTATGCTTGGCTCACGGGAGAGTACATGTAGCAGGTGTAGTACAGTGGTTATGCTTGGCTCACGGGAGAGTACATGTAGCAGGTGTAGTACAGTGGTTATGCTTGGCTCACGGGAGAGTAGCAGGTGTAGTACAGTGGTTATACTTGGCTCCCGGGAGAGTACATGTAGCAGGTGTAGTACAGTGGTTATGTTACTTTGTTGATGGATGTATTTTATGTATTTATATTTGTGTTTGCTCTGCAGCAGACCATATTTCAAGCGTAATTGACGGAACGGGTCTGAGTGCGACATTCAGTAAAAGAGAGGCAAATGAAATACATGCAGAGAACATGGAGCGTCTGTCTGGAATGTCTGAACAGGAAGTGATGCAAGAACAGAGAAAACTGATCCAGACCCTTGGTATGTGACTATCTACAATGTTGCCAGAAATCAGTTTTAGACTACCTTAGAAAAATATGTGATATGCCTGTTCTCTGTATGACGTTTCGGTGGTTGTGAGCTGATCTCCTCTGTGTTTGTGAACTGGATACCTCTCTCGGTGTTTGTGAACTGGGATCCCCTCTCGGTGTTTGTGAACTGGGATCCCCTCTCGGTGTTTGTGAACTGGATCCCATCTCGGTGTTTGTGAACTGGGATCCCCTCTCGGTGTTTGTGAACTGGGATCCCCTCTCGGTGTTTGTGAACTGGATCCCCTCTCGGTGTTGTGGTTGTTGTGAACTGGGATCCCCTCTCGGTGTTTGTGAACTGGGATCCCCTCTCGGTGTTTGTGAACTGGGATCCCCTCTCGGTGTTTGTGAACTGGGATCCCCTCTCGGTGTTTGTGAACTGGGATCCCCTCTCGGTTTTTGTGAACTGGGATCCCCTCTCGGTTTTTGTGAACTGGGATCCCCTCTCGGTGTTTGTGAAATATTAATCCAAGGCTCCTTCTCTGTATGACCTTTCTGTTTGTAAACTGACGTCCCTTCTCTGTTAGTAAACTGACGTCCTTTTTCTGTTAGTAAACTAACATCCCTTCTCTGTTTGTAAACTAACATCCTTTCTCTGTTAGTAAACTAACATCCCTTCTCTGTTAGTAAACTAACATCCCTTCTCTGTTAGTAAACTGACATCCCTTCTCTGTTAGTAAACTAACATCCCTTCTCTGTTAGTAAACTAACATCCCTTCTCTGTTAGTAAACTAACATCCCTTCTCTGTTAGTAAACTAACATCCCTTCTCTGTTAGTAAACTAACATCCCTTCTCTGTTTGTAAACTAACATCCCTTCTCTGTTAGTAAACTAACATCCCTTCTCTGTTAGTAAACTAACATCCCTTTTCTCTGTTAGTAACTACTCCTTCTTGTTAGTAAACTAACATCCTTCTGTTGTAAACTAACATCCCTTCTGTGTAAATGACGTCCCTTCTCTGTTAGTAAACTAACATCCCTTCTCTGTTAGTAAACTAACATCCCTTCTCTGTTAGTAAACTAACATCCCTTCTCTGTTAGTAAACTAACATCCCTTCTCTGTTAGTAAACTAACATCCCTTCTCTGTTTGTAATAACATCCCTCTGTTAGAAACTAACATCCCTTCTCTGTTAGTAAACTGACGTCCTTCTCTGTTAGTAAACTAACATCCTTCTCTGTTAGTAAACTAACATCCCTTCTCTGTTTGTAAACTAACATCCCTTCTCTGTTAGTAAACTAACATCCCTTCTCTGTTAGTAAACTAACATCTCTTCTCTGTTTGTAAATAAATAAATCCCTTCTCTGTTAGTAAACTAACATCCCTTCTCTGTTTGTAAACTAACATCCCTTCTCTGTTAGTAAACTAACATCCCTTCTCTGTTAGTAAACTAACATCTCTTCTCTGTTTGTAAATTAAATCCCTTCTCTGTTAGTAAACTAACATCCCTTCTCTGTTAGTAAACTGACGTCCCTTCTCTGTTAGTAAACTAACATTCCTTCTCTGTTAGTAAACTAACATCCCTTCTCTGTTTGTAAACTTACATCCCTTCTCTGTTTGTAAACTGACGTCTCTATTCTCTGTTTGTGAACTGAGGGCCTTTTTCTGTGTTGGGTAATAGATTAAACTGAGTTCCCTTCTCTGGGTGACCTTTGTGTGTTTGTGAACGGATGTCCATTCTGTGTGTTTGTGAACAGATGTCCATTTAGTGTGTTTGTGAACGGATGTCCATTCTGTGTGTTTGTGAACGGATGTCCATTTAGTGTGTTTGTGAACGGATGTCCATTTAGTGTGTTTGTGAACGGATGTCCATTATGTGTTTGTGAACGGATGTCCATTATGTGTGTTTGTGAACGGATGTCCATTTAGTGTGTTTGTGAACTGGTGTCCTCACTGATTCACTCACAACGGATTCTGTTTCTATTTAATGATGCTATAAACGACGGATTCTGTTTCTATTTAATGATGCTATAAACGACGGATTCTGTTTCTATTTAATGATGCTATGCACCTTCTTGTTTGTGTACAGATCCTAAACTGGTTGCGTTTCTGAAGGTCAAACAATCAAAGGGAGATGAAAAGCCTATAAGTAAACATGATCGTTTACAGGAGGAAAAACAGAAGTCGGATGTGTTACGACAAACAAACAAAAAACGCTCAGGTAAAACATTTCTTTTTGAGATCTCTGTTATGAGTAACCCTGTTCATGGTCAGTTTTGTGGAAGTTGTGGTAGCGCTTTCGCTTCAGGTGTGAAAGGCCTCGAGTTTGCGCCCAGCTGTAGCTGATATGATTGTGCCCCTAAGCAAGGCATTTAAATTCCATATTTCCTCTTTCTACCTCCCTCGTTGCGATGGCTTACATCAGGAATGAGGTCTCGAGAGTAATTAATATAAGTTATTTAATAACTTACAGGAATATGACTTGAAATTGTGTTAATATACACTGAGATGTTTGTGGTATATTACAGAGCCTGAGGCGGTACGACCTGTGGAAGTAGATAAGGATTGGATTCACATGGACAAAGTAGAGCATGACAAGTTAGAGTGGATGAAGGATTTACCGCCACCATCTGCTGACAGTTCCAAGGTAACTTACATGTACCCTACCGTATGCTGACAGCTCCAAGGTAACTTACATGTACCCTACCGTATGCTGACAGTTCCAAGGTAACTTACATGTACCCTACCGTATGCTGACAGCACCAAGGTAACTTACATGTACCCTACCGTATGCTGACAGCTCCAAGGTAACTTATATGTACCCTACCGTATGCTGACAGCTCCAAGGTAACTTACATGTACCCCACCGTCTGCTGACAGCTCCAAGGTAACTTACATGTACCCTACCGTATGCTGACAGCTCCAAGGTAACTTACATGTACCCCACCATCTGCTTACAGCAACAAGGTAACTTACATGTACCCCACCATCTGCTGACAGCACCAAGGTAACTTACATGTACCCCACCGTCTGCTGACAGCTCCAAGATAACTTACATGTACCCCACCATCTGCTGACAGCTCCAAGGTAACTTACATGTACCCCACCATCTGCTGACAGGTATGGTATCCCCACTGTCCGCTGCTGACAGCTCCAAGGTAACTTACATGTACCCCACCATCTGCTGACAGCTCCAAGGTAACTTACATGTACCCCACCATCTGCTGACAGCTCCAAGGTAACTTACATGTACCCCACCATCTGCTGACAGCTCCAAGATAACTGACATGTACCCCACCATCTGCTGACAGCTCCAAGGTAACTTACATGTACCCACCATCTGCTGACAGCTCCAAGATAACTGACATGTACCCCACCATCTGCTGACAGCACCAAGGTAACTTACATGTACCCCACCATCTGCTGACAGCACCAAGGTAACTTACATGTACCCCACCATCTGCTGACAGCAACAAGGTAACTTACATGTACCCCACCATCTGCTGACAGCTCCAAGGTAACTTACATGTACCCCACCATCTGCTGACAGCTCCAAGGTAACTTACATGTACCCCACCATCTGCTGACAGCACCAAGGTAACTTACATGTACCCCACCGTCTGCTGACAGGTATGGTATCCCCACTGTCCGCTGCTGACAGCTCCAAGATAACTTACATGTACCCCACCATCTGCTGACAGCTCCAAGGTAACTGACATGTACCCCACAGATGTCGGTTCTGGGTCGTGGTAATAATGGCAGCGCCCATTGTTATTTACGTAGTCATATTCATTTCTAATTATTTGGAATAAAAGAGGTACGTTACTTTATTTACATCATACATTTAGAAACTATGTAGTTTTAAGATTCGTTGTTTTGAATTGAATTGTCAATTCTTATCATAACGGAAACCAGAAACACGAGTGTACTGGCCAGCAGCGATATGATTTGCATATTGTAATAATACATAAAATCTGTCCAATCCAATTGAAAGGGTGAGTGTTTCTTTAAAATGATTGTAGTCCAGTGGACTGGTAATCCAGGGATCGCAGGTTCGATCCCCAATCTGACTCTAATAAAATTAACAGTCTTTCAGATGGGACGTTAAACCGAGGTCTTGTGTCGGTGCTTTACACTGTGCACGTAAAAGAACAAGAGGAGATTCTGGAATGCGTCTCTGTCTGTATCATTGTATTATCCTCCAAAATCTAAATAACTAAACTCTTCAGGAGGCGTCGCTCATATGGGCAACCGGTAGCGACGATAAATAAATGTATTACACACATAAAAGCTCAAACTAGTGTCAACCAAGAGCTGTCAGGTTTCCTGCTGTTCATAGTAAATATTGAAACGGTCACTTAGGTTCAGTAAAGGTTGACATGCATAATACATTGGTCAGTCATCTTAATTGGTATCCTCTGTTTTTATCGTTGTTTCCTTTGCACCACATTCTATAAATTTTCAACCATTTTCGTATCTTATCATTATTAAATCTTGACAGATAATATCCTGCAGTATGTCCAATGGATAATTTACTGTAAAAAGATGATCATCTTATCAATGAATAGGATGTTGACATAATCACATTTATCAAACCGCCATTATTAGTTTGGGAACAATAGTAAATAAAAAAATGGCTAAAAGGACCCAATACAGTCAAACCTGTGTTAGTGGTCACCTCCATTAAGCAGCCAACCTGTATTAAGCAGCCAGTTTCAAGAGTCCAAATATGTTGTTTTACTATATATTTGACCTGTATTAAGCAGCCACCTGTGATAAGCAGCCACTTTCTCTGACTTCCTTGGCTGGCTGCTTAAGACAAGTTTTAGTGTATACATTTCGTGATAAATCACTTAATCTGCCAAGGGAGGTAATAGAAAAACCCAGAAAAGTTGCTAATTGATTTATCAAATACCGTACACATTTTCTGAATGTTAAGTTTCAAAACACATTGTGTGCTTGTAGACTGGTCAGCAGGCAAGATTTGATTTCCAAGGTAACCTGATACATGCAGATGCCGATATTCCAGTCAACATGGGTCTGCATCACCATGGTGATGAGCCTGAGGTAAGGTTAATGTTTTACACTGTGCCGAAAGCCTGAGGTACGGTCAATGTTTTGCACTGTGCCGAAAGCCTTAGGTACGGTCAATGTTTTACACTGTGCCGAAATCCTGAGGTACGGTCAATGTTTTACACTGTGCCGAAAGCCTGAGGTACGGTCAATGTTTTACACTGTGCCGAAAGCCTGAGGTACGGTCAATGTTTTACACTGTGCCGAAAGCCTGAGGTAAGGTTAATGGTTTACACTGTGCCGAAAGCCTGAGGTACGGTCAATGTTTTACACTGTGCCGAAAGCCTGAGGCTACTTTAAACACCCAAAACAAACAAATATGAGTTGAATATGATTAGTGAATGCCTTAAAGCAGCATTACATCGTAGAATAAAAGATATTTGAAAAATTTAATTTTTACGTATGGGTAGCAATGCTGCTACACATTTTAACATTATACTTTGTATGCTTATGTTCATTTGGTAAACAGTGTTTTTTTGCGATAAAACAAACTCGAAACCGAAAGTAGGACTTTCCAAGTCGATCGGTCACGCACTTGTTTACAACCGGAACGCATCGCCCGCACTTGTTTACATCCGGAATGCATCGTCCCCATTTGTCCCATGTTGTCTTTTTTTAATTAAATTACTTGATATGTTGATTCATACCTCTGTTAGCTAAGTCTTTTAGGGATGTTTCATGCATGCGCGCTGTGCGTGTTTACATTTCGTGTGTTGATCAACAAATTCGCGTATACGACGGTTTATATTTATTGGAATTTTATAGTTTCTGAGCGACTATTTCGATTTTTGTAAACACACACATATTAGTATTTATATTTTACCCAAAACATCCTTTATTACGATGTAATGCTGCTTTATAGACACTTTAATGAATGCTTATTTTTTGTTTTTTCTCCCAAAACAAACTGTTTTTGTGCTTAACCCATTGCCTGCTGAGTAAATAATATCACATATACAAACACCATTGATCCAGATCAGCCGTGGTGTAGCGCCGCTTCTGATCAGGATCTATGTTGTTTGCTATTCAGTCAAGTGTTTCAGCTCCACTATCCGAGTAGCAAACAGCATAGAGCCTGATCAGACGGCACTTTCTGTGCCGTCTGATCTGGCTCTATGTTGTTTGCAAAAGTGATTTTATCTGGCGCTAGCTTGTGCAGGGTTAATGTAAAGATGGAAATAAAATGTAATTATTATGTTTCATTCTATGCAGGATTTCGTATTGCGCTCGATTGTGGGGGTGGGGGGGGGGTTAGTCTAGATCACATGAGAGGAGTGGCCTCGCCTCGTTAAAACAATACCAAAACAGTAATGTTAATTTATCATCTTATTTCCTGTACTGAATAAATATCGCCATACTGTGATAACACATCGCATCTAAAAATAGACACCACTGGAAAACCATCTTAAAATCAGCTGTTATAGCAAGACCCTAAGACGAGGAATGAAACGTCTGTGAAGACATTTATGCATTATTTAGCTACAGTACATGTTAATATCTAGATCCACTACATTTACAGACAATGATTTGGTTGACATTTACAGAGAGCTGGGTATGCACTAGAGGAGTTATTTACCCTGGCCAGGAGTACCAACAACCAACAGAAGTTCCTAGCCTTGACCACGCTCAGTAGAATCATCACACAGGTATGTGTGGCATTCCCATAGTGTATCTCACTGTACTATTCCCATATTGTATCTCACTGTACTATTCCCATATTGTATCTCACTGTACTATTCATATAGTGTATCTCACTGTACTATTCATATAGTGTATCTCACTGTACCATTCACATGTGTATCTCACTACATTGAAAACAGACATATCACCCTCTAGCTCCACCCCTGTTGTGTTCATGTATTACACATCACACTCTAGCTCCACCCCTGTTGTGTTCATGTATTACACATCACCCTCTAGCTCCACCCCTGTTGTGTTCATGTTTTTTGTTGTTGTGTTTGGATGATGTATTACATGTGTTGTAGGCTAGAGAAGGGAATTTGGCTGCTATTGTACAGACACCTATCTTACCGAGTATTATCGATGCGGGTGTGGTATTCTTGCTTCGCTGGTCCCTCGACGACGGTGTGGAGTCTGTGATGGGAGCAGCCGTGGCGGCACTCAATGCTCTACTTGTAAATCATGCTGACCAGGTTTGTACATAGAAAGCTGCAATGTAATGTTTTAATATACACTTTATATAATATATCACGCTCGTTGGGCGCGGATTAAATCGTATGTATGGTCGTTCGAGTGATATGAAACCAGCGTTCCCGGAGAAAACCCACCTGTCTGTCTGATCTGGCCGCCACCAAACAATCTCACATAGTTTCCTGTCCGAGAATCGAACCCAGGTTGCATTTGTGAGAAGCGAGTGTGCCAACTACTGCACTAATCGGACCGCAATGTTGGATATGATCTTCCTCGTGTAATCTATAGTGAAACTCGTAAATCAGATCACCTCTACCCTCTATCTGCAATTCCCTCCATACATAACTGTTTTCTTGATCATGAAGACAGTTTCTGACATGTCTTTGTATACAGTCAAATCTGTGTTAGTGGTCACCTCCATTAAGCAGCCATTAAGTTAATATACTATTATATCACGACAGTCATTTAGCTATCATGCAGTGGATAAATAGCCGCCATATTTATCCCACCTCCATAGATATTACTGGGATTCATAGAGATTCTGGTCTTTATTATGAACATTGGTTTGGCTACTACATTGTCAATGTATGTCGTATTGGTAATGGCGTCAAGAGGTGCTTCTATGAGGGAAAGGGTTAAGCAGCCAGTTTTCAGATTCCCATTCGGTTGTTTTATTATATATTTGACCTCTATTAAGCAGCCACCTGTGCTAAGCAGCCACTTTGTCTGACTCCCTTGGCTGGCTGCTTAAGACAGGTTTGACTGTACTTCAATAGCAATATACCAGGGTTCTTTCTAGATCATAATTTTTGGGAGAAGCGAGAAATCGCACGATCGTGTCCATAAATGGTGTTATTTAATAAATTTCAACAAAATATGGTTAAAATGCACAGTATGACCATTAAATACAACATTTGAGTAGAAGGAGTGCTTTATAATGGGCCAGTGTATCTTACTGGACAAAATTGTATGAAAATTGTAAAAAAAAGTCAGGGTCCTTAGGGCGACTATTTCGCCCACATCGTCACTTGTCTTTTGACAAATCCAATCCGAGACAGGCATGTTCGTTTAGACAAATGATGTTGAGTTACATTTTTTCTCTATGTGTACATTACTAACTGACAAGATATAAATATACATCGGCCTTCTGCTAAGTACTGCAGATAGTTTTAAAATTGTTAAAATTGTTACAGCACCTTTTAGTAGTCTGAAAACAATGTTGTTTATAAATAATCTTGTACACTTGTATTATATGTTGGACTGTGACTAGTTTTATAAATTTCATCAGTTTTTCTTGTAATTCTTTAATTGCAATAACATTCATTAATTTTGGTTTCTTAATATAAAATTTGGTATGATTTTAAAGGTATTGAAATGTACTTTTTAAATATTAATTTATTTTTTGACAAATGATGTATGGATTATAAATTGCAAGAACGTAACTTGCACTTATTTTTGAAAGTCTATTTTCACAGTTTGTGAAACGATACAAAACTATGTCCATTGAGAGCTTCCCAACAACGTATGAAGTTATGAACCATGGTGATAGGATGAAAAATAAATATTTTATGTAGAAAACACAATTACGCTACAATACAATATATATATTATCTGATCAACTTTGCCAAATAAAATGGCAACAATTTTCCATGTGTCAGATCAGTGGGCAGTGATTCATGTGTCAGATCAGTGGGCAGTGATTCATGTGTCAGATCAGTCGGCAGTGATTCATATGTCAGATCAGTGGGTGGTGATTCATGTGTCAGATCAATGGGCAGTGATTCATGTGTCAGATCGGTCGGCAGTGATTCATGTGTCAGATCAATGGGTGGGCAGTGATTCATGTGTCAGATCAGTGGGTGGGCAGTGATTGATATGTCAGATCAGTGGGTGGGCAGTGATTTACAAATTTATTTTAGCTCGATTGCGAAACAAGTTCCTACAACTTATATTAATCCATCACGTGACCTCATTCCTGATGGCATCCATCGCCACAATGGAGAGAGAAGAGGCACCATGGAATTGAAATGCCTTGCCTAACGGCACAATCGTAACGGCTCCAGTGGGGCTCAAACTCCAGGCCTTTTGCACCTGAAGCGAACGTGCTACCACTGCGCATACACGACTTCCATGTTTTAATTAACATACTGGTTTAATAAGTGACATTGTTGAAGAATGCAGTTCTGAACAGATATTAGACTTTGATTAAATAATTCAAGTAGAACCCCCATAATTCATTACATCTGATATTACAGCATGCATTGGAAAGAGTTCACAATTGGCATCAGGGTCACAGAATTGCTTGTCAAGCTCCTGCTAAACCAGATGAAGTGGGAATCAAGCTTCCAGGGTATGCAGAAGAGAAAGCACAGCAGACGGATGCTGAACTTGCTAAAGAAGACGTTATTCTTGTAAATATATCACTGATATTTTACATTGCTTAACAGATGATAAATATACATTCTCTGCAGTCTGTATGCATCAGTCAGATGTAACCTTGCCCCCCTACTCACAGGTTTGGGACTCGGTGGTGAAAACCAGAATGTTTTCTGTTCAAATTCCCCACACTTTGTGTGAACAAATAATTTTAAAAAACATTTTTTTATAGAAGACTTAAATGTTTTGATAGAAGAATTGGGCTAAAAGAAGTTAAAAATTTGAGGGGAAAACCCCATTTCAGCACCCAGTATCCTATCGAAGCACTGTTACGTCTGCCTGTGCTCTTTGTAGGTTAGCTGACAGATACATGTATATGTAACTGCTGCATTATTTCCTCTCTTCTGTATCTACAGACATTGTTGAATGATTGTTGTTAGATAAAATATTGCTGAATATTATGAATTTGTCAGCTGTTTATGGTGACATAGGACGTAGTTTGGCTGAAGAAAATGTATTCACTTGTATTAATTTTAGGGATACATTTATGTGCTTGTATGTATGTATGTTCCATTAATGTCAAACCCCTTGCGGGGACGTAGACATGTTTTCCTGGGCAAGCTTAGCCGACCTAAGTGGTTAACCAGTACTAAGCAATGTGTGTGAGGTGCCTTGCTCAGTGACACTACCAGGGTTTCCTCTGTCTGAATGTTTGTCTGCGCCACTTCTGTCGCCAATTGAAAAACACTGAAGCCAATTAAAAAAACTTGGAGCCAACTAAGAGCCATATAGTTCACAAATAAATATTTGAAGCCATGTATTTGACAAAACATGTGCCCCAAAAAAAAAAAAGCGCCAATTCTTTTCGCCAATTCACAAAGAACCCATGACCGATTGATTCCAAATCCGACGCTCTACCACTGGACCACGGATGCCACACTAATATAAGTCTATGTTTATTTTGGATTGCAGGCTTTAGGTAGTAGAATGAATCTGATACAGAGACTGTCCTACATTCTCACCACGGTGCGACCACAGGCTCCTGTGGTGGTTGCCATTCTGCAGATCCTTACAAAACTTTGTCGACATTCAACACAACTGGCTTACCAGGTCAGTAGTTTGCATTTTGTCACCTGACATATATTATTTCAATTATGAATATTGTTTAATGTGTTTACTTACAGTGTTATATACACTGAAATTGTTGGTTGACAATAAACAATTATCTTATACATGTAAATATATATACATACAACCATCTCCGTGGCCTAGTAGTTAAGGTGTCTGCCTACGGAACGGGATGTCGGTGGTTCGAAACTTGTCTGTGTTCATTCTGATATGGCTGGCCCATGAACCACCAGTTAATTAAATAATAATTTTTAGCTTCTGATTACCTATCAGCCTGGCACACGGTCTGCAAGGATAGGATTCAGCAAGTACAGAATTTTGATCGTCAATATAATCTAAGAGTAAAGCTGATTTTATATTTGAGAGTGTAGTTTGAGACTATGGAGGTAATATATCGTGTGTGTTTTACGTTTATTTATCGTCGCTACCGGTTGCCCATATGAGCGACGCCTCCTGAAGAGATTTACTCATTTTAGATTTTTGGAGGATAGTGCAATGATACAGGGAGAGACCCATTCCAGAGTCTCCTCTGGTTCATTTACGTGCATAGTGTAAAGCACTGACACAAGACCTCGGTTTAAAGTCACATCTGAAAGACTTAATTTTATTATGGTCAGACGGGGGATCGAACCTGTGATCCCTGGATTACCAGCGTGTTACCACTGGACTACAGATCCGTAGTATATCTCCAATGATGATTACCTTTAATAGATTGTTATATCTTACCTAATCTTGTTTTGGCAGGTTTTCAATTATAAGGGTCTTCTGGAACTTGTTATCAGAGAATTTCTACCGCTCTCCTGGAATCTGAAAGGTGATTTTATAACCATTTAATATGTGTTTCTGGTGTATCTTTGGAAAATGTGCTGTGTGTTAGTTGGAGTATTATGACTGGCATCCTGGTAGCTGGTTTGATGTAATGGTTATTTATTGAAGTTGCATCACAATGTGAAAAATGCCCGAAATTTGGGGATTCACTTGACCTTTCAAGCCCCTGTGACTATTACAGAGAATCCATAATTAGTTGGCATATTTTATCTTGTAGTGCACATAAAAGCCTTCGTTTTGAGTGCTCATTGAATATTTTATGTTGAAAACTTAGCGTTTTATGAGCAATTCGTCTCCCCCCTATCCATAAATTTCAAATGTCTGCCATATAGACACATTTCAGAAAAAGTGTTAAAATTTATAGATTCTGGAAAAATATTTATATACATCCACCCTGGGCACACTATGTACAAGTCATCTGGTGTGGATGTGCCACCCTATATACATCCACCCTGGGCAGGTGTAGCACACTATGTACAAGTCATCTGGTGTGGATGTGCCACCCTATATACATCCACCCTGGGCAGGTGTAGCACACTATGTACAAGTCATCTGGTGTGGATGTGCCACCCTATATACATCCACCCTGGGCAGGTGTAGCACACTATGTACAAGTCATCTGGTGTGGATGTGCCACCCTATATACATCCACCCTGGGCAGGTGTAGCACACTATGTACAAGTCATCTGGGGTGGATGTACCACCCTATATACATCCACCCTGGGCAGGTCTAGCACACTATGTACAAGTCATCTGGGGTGGATGTACCACCCTATATACATCCACCCTGGGCAGGTCTAGCACACTATGTACAAGTCATTTGGGGTGGATGTACCTCTCCTTCACAAAATGATTTTGATTTTGTCATTTTGAGATCCTGCTTTTACTATTATACATACTGTGAAATGATTAACTTATTCTGACTTTGATTTTATAACCTGTTTAGTAACAGTGAATACGATTTTCTTTTTTACCTCAAGGAATGCATGAGCCGGTGAGCAGTGTATATGGTGTACCCCTGAAGGAGGCCATGACTCTAATCTGTACCCTCTGTCAAGCAGGAAAAAACATGGCTGCTATATTGGTAACTATCATAGTGAATTAAGGTGATATATACAATCACAAGACAGATGTATTTGCTGCATAAGGTGGATAATGGCCTGTGTGTGTGTTTTACGTTTATTTATCGTCGCTACTGGTTGCCCATATGAGCGACGCCTCCTGAAGAGATTAGTCATTTTAGATTTTTGGAGGATAGTACAATGATACAGACAGAGACCCATTCCAGAGTCTCCTCTGGTTCTTTTACGTGCACGGTGTACAGCACCGACACGAGACCTCGGTTTAACGTTCCATCTGAAAAACTGTTCATTTTATTAGGGTCAGACAGGGGATCGAACCTGCGATCCCTGGATTACCAGTCCAGCGTGTTACCACTGGACTACAGATCCATCTGTGTTTTTTTATGTTTTACGTTTATTTATCGTCGCTACCGGTTGCCTATATGAGCGACGCCTCCTGAAGAGATTAGTCAGTTTAGATGAATTGCCTGTGTATTGGAAGCTAGTGAGTGTAAGGTAATGACATGTATTTATAAAACTTGCATCAAGGAATATGATTGGTGGAATTTATTATCTACACTGAAAGGATATTCTAACTAGACCTTTGGATAATCGGCGATTTTCCCACCATTTATTCATCGATTGGGTTGAAATTTCGAATATATATAAATAAACATGTAATACGTATTTCATTGAAATATCATTTCAATTGAACTTCAAATTGAAATTTGCAAAATGGCGACAATGAGATAAAATAAAATTCAAGCAAAGTGAAAACTCAATCAAAATAACAGCATAAACAGTCAGAGATATAAAGGCTGCATTATTTTTTGTATATAAAATTATGTGTAAGTACTGACGAAATACCCTTTATAAAAATAATAACACATACCTGACCCCGGGAATGCCGGCCTGTAACATGCCAATTGTGCGAGCGCTCTATTGGTTATTTATACGCGGCATAATAATAATAATACCGAAACCTAAGTTTTTGGTATGGTTTCCGTAATAGAACATTGAAATGAACATGAATATCGATTTTCTGCACCCACCATGAAATTCTCGTGCATATTGATGTAACCATACCCATGGCCACGTGCGCGTGTGGGCAACTGTCACGGTGTATGATTTTACCATTTTTATATTGCCGTTCTATTATTATGATAACGTGCAAAAATTCAAACCAATACCGTTAACCATATTTGAACAAAATCAAATTGAAAACGGTCTAATTAGAACAACCGTTCAGTGTATAATCTAATCACTAGCTGCTATTTAAAAAACTGGAAAATAATAATAATATAATCTGTGTGGCTGTATTGCTGAACCTGGCATCATCATCACCATCATGACAACCATCATCATCATCACTACTATTATTATCAGCATCACCACCATCCTCATCATCACCTCCATCATCATTACATGAATCACCCACACTGTCAACATCACCACCTCCATCACCATCATTATCATTGTCACAACCATCATCATTCCGATCAGCTATTGATATGGATAACATGAAAGCATATTATAGGTCGTCTCCGGCAAGGAAAGTCGGGTATCTGCATAAATACTGTTCTATAAGGCGTTTTTCGGAAAATACGGCGAGCATAGGAATACCACGAGCATAGGTTCCACCACTCTAGTATAGAAACAGATATACTATGCATTAAGGCTGATATCTCAGAGAGTGAAATAAGAAATTTGATACCACCAGCTGGTAGTGCAAATCAAATGATAATTCTTGTGCAATCCATGCATCATATATGTCATACATAATTAAACAAGTTTGTTCATTTGTTTGTATTGTACATTTGAATATTTAGAAAACAATAACATTTTTATTTGACTACAGTGAAACCTGTCTTAAGCAGCCAGCCAATGGAGTCTCAGAAAGTGGCTGCTTAGCGCAGGTGGCTGCTTAATAGAGGTCAAATATATAATAAAACAACCGATTGGGAATCTGGAAACTGGCTGCTTAATACAGGTTGGCTGCTTAATGGAGATGACCACTAACACAGGTGTGACTGTACTTAATGGAGGTGACCACTAACACAGGTTTGACTGTATAATGGAGGTGACCACTAACACAGGTTTGACTGTATAATGGAGGTGACCACTAACACAGGTTTGACTGTATAACTAAAGTGAAATTACTCTAGTAGAATAGCATGTGTTGTGAACAGCTTTGAATAGCCAAGCATGGATGCTCTACTGGTTGCTCTTGTGTATGTGTATAAAACATCACCAGTAATTAATACCGTATATACTTGCCTATAAGACGCATTTTTTACCACCAGAGTATTGTCTCAAAGCGGCTTCTTGTCTTATAAGTGAGTTGTAAAAATCTTTTTGTTTAATTAAGCTTATTTTTTTAAAAAATGTGTTAAAGCAACATTACATCGCAAAAAGCCCAAAAAATGCATTGTTCACGTATAGATGCATTGCTACTACAAATTCTTCCGAATACATTCGAACACAAATATCGAATCAATAAGCAGTGTGTTTGTGGTCTACAAACTTTAAAAAGTGAATATAGGATTTCATATATTGGTCATCCACACTCCTGAATTGACATTACTTTGTCATTGTAGTCAGTACGAAACGCTTGATACTATCACTTAGAGATAATAAATTTAAGTAAGTCTACAACTAATGTGAGATATAACGGTAAATCTGTGCCATAAATCTCGTTTATTCAGGATACACAGATTGTATTACGCATGTATGTCGACCTTTTTTACATTATTTTGTTATGTCAACAAACCGCGTATACGACGCTTGTTTATTAGTTGAAATACTCAGTTTTTGAGGCAAATATTTGGGGAAAAATTATACCATATAATTACATTCTGTATAAATTTGCATTTTCACTAATGTAGTGTCGCTTTAAATGGTATCCATAATTACGGCTTAGGAAAAAAAAGCACCTTGACACTGAAAATTCTTCAACATAAACTGGTCAAACATGCAATTTATACTTGTGTCTGGTGTCCATTTTATCAACCTGTCTTATATGCGAGTGCATGCCAAAATCAACAGATTACATGACCAATGTAGGTGTGTTGTCTTATAGGCTTATATGTATTGTAACTAATTTGGCGTTGTAAAGAGTGTTCAATAATCGTGTCAGTTGTTATTTTATAGTTGTCCAGATTGCAGATTGAAGACATACTTCTTAGATTCCTTCTTACAGATACAAAGTAAGTCTTGTAAAGCCTGAGAATATGATTGAGATACGAGTTTAAAAAGATGGTGACTTAAAGTTTAAACTTTATTTATTTTACAACGATTGCGAAGCAAGTTCTAACAACTTATATTAATCACTCTCGTTGGCGCGGATGAAAGCGATTATGTGGTCATTCTTGTGGGAGGAAACGGGAGTACCCGGAGAAAACCCACCTACCCGATATGGCGACCACCGTACCATCTCATATACTTCCCGGTCCGAGGATCGAACCCGGGTTGCATTGGTGAGAAGTGAGCACGCTAACCACTGCGCTAATCGGACAGCCTAAAAGGTTACTTAATTTTGATAAATAATAATTCTTTTGTTTATTTTTGACTTTCATTCATGATGTTAGGCTGTATTAGGCTTGTTTATCATAAACACTTTAAGAACAGGTTCTTTTTTATTGACATCTATTGTTATCACATAACTTTGCTTGTATTCAGTGTAATACAGTCATCTCATAATTTCTTAATTCATAATTAATACACATGTGTAATAACACTGGGAATGATTCTGATTGGTTGAGAGAATAATTTGTAAATTGAACTTTAAAAAAGTATGCATATTTCTATTTGAATTGGTACGTTAACGGTAAGATAAACTACGGTTTAAAAGAAATCTTGACGCAATTATGACGCTAATTAACCCATTCAACACCAAGTAACTGACATGGACTGGTCCATGATATTTTTAGACCAATAAATTAATAACAAAATTACATTTGGATCAGTTCATTTATCAAAATGGGTAATTTCGTTTCTAAAAATAGTTATATTACTTGAAAAACGTGCAGATCCTGATGAGACGGCTCATCTGGATCTACACTTTTTTGTAAGCCAATTTAGAGGTCTGTGGTGTTGAAAGGGTTAATAAGGCTCGCTTTGTTGCAAAATTTGCAAAATGAGTTTCATATAATATGGTAAGTTTTAACAACTTATATTAATCACTCTCATTGGCGCGGATGAAAGCGTAAATGTGGTCATTCGTGTGGGAGGAAACCGGAGTACCCGGAAAAAACCCACCTGCCTGATCTGGCGACCATCGTACCATCTCACATACTTCCCGGTCCGAGGATCGAACCCGGGTTGCATTGGTGAGAAGCGAGCGCGCTAACCACTGAGCTAATCGGACAAATATTGTATGAAATCACCATTAGTGTACGATCATATATATTTATATTCCTGTTAAGATCTAGTAAGTTTGGACACTCGATTTCATTGCAGAACTTTTCCATGCGTAACAAGGACTCTCAGATATTTATACTTTATAATGCAAAAAACCATATTGTACTATTGTATAACAGAAGTATGCAGTTGCCTGACCTTGTAGCACATGGCTTGCACATGGAAAGCCTTGGTACATGGAAGGTGTGTCTGACTTATGGATTGGCTGATAACATATACATGTAAGTGTCTACGTTTGTACATGGAATGTTACTGATGAACATGTAAATGTCTTCGTTGATTGAGAGTTGTCTTACTTGTCTATTGGCTTATAACATATACATGTATTGTATGTGTCTACATGGAAGGTTTGTATGACTTATGGATTGGCTGACAACATATACATGTATGTGTCTGACTGCATTGTGGACACACATATATATATATATATATACACATCGGTCATTCTGTATCTATCTCGGGTTTAACACATGACTCTGTATCTATCTCGGGTTTAAGACCCTGGTCACTCTGTATCCATCTTGGGTTTAACACCCTGGTCAATCTGTATCCATCTCTGTGTATCACACCCAGGACACTCTGTATCTGTCTCGGGATAACACATCCAGGACACTCTGTATCTGTCTCGGGGTAACACATCCAGGACACTTTGTATCTGTCTCGGGATAACACACCCAGGACACTCTGTATCTGTCTCGGGGTAGCACATCCAGGACACTCTGTATCTGTCTCGGGGTAGCACACCCAGGACACTCTGTATCTGTCTCGGGGTAGCACATCCAGGACACTCTGTATCTGTCTCGGGTAACACCCCAGGACACTCTGTATCTGTCTCGGGATACACACCCAGGACACTCTGTATCTGTCTCGGGGTAGCACATCCAGGACACTCTGTATCTGTCTCGGGGTAACACACCCAGGACACTCTGTATCTGTCTCGGGATAACACATCCAGGACACTCTGTATCTGTCTCGGGGTAGCACACCCAGGACACTCTGTATCTGTCTCGGGGTAACACACCCAGGACACTCTGTATCTGTCTCGGGATAACACATCCAGGACACTCTGTATCTGTCTCGGGATAACACATCCAGGACACTCTGTATCTGTCTCGGGGTAACACATCCAGGACACTCTGTATCTGTCTCGGGGTAACACACCCAGGACACTCTGTATCTGTCTCGGGGTAACACATCCAGGTCACTCTGTATCTGTCTCGGGGTAACACATCCAGGACACTCTGTATCTGTCTCGGGGTAACACACCCAGGACACTCTGTATCTGTCTCGGGATAACACATCCAGGACACTCTGTATCTGTCTCGGGATAACACATCCAGGACACTCTGTATCTGTCTCGGGGTAACACACCCAGGACACTCTGTATCTGTCTCGGGGTAACACATCCAGGACACTCTGTATCTGTCTCGGGATAACACATCCAGGACACTCTGTATCTGTCTCGGGGTAACACACCCAGGACACTCTGTATCTGTCTCGGGGTAACACACCCAGGACACTCTGTATCTGTCTCGGGATAACACACCCAGGACACTTTGTATCTGTCTCGGGATAACACATCCAGGACACTCTGTATCTGTCTCGGGGTAACACATCCAGGACACTCTGTATCTGTCTCGGGGTATCACATCCAGGACACTCTGTATCTGTCTCGGGGTAACACATCCAGGACACTCTGTATCTGTCTCGGGATAACACATCCAGGACACTCTGTATCTGTCTCGGGGTAACACATCCAGGACACTCTGTATCTGTCTCGGGGTAACACACCAGGACACTCTGTATCTGTCTCGGGATAACACATCCAGGACACTCTGTATCTGTCTCGGGGTAACACATCCAGGACACTCTGTATCTGTCTCGGGATAACACACCCAGGACACTCTGTATCTGTCTCGGGATAACACATCCAGGACACTCTGTATCTGTCTCGGTGGGTAACACATCCAGGACACTCTGTATCTGTCTCGGGGTATCACATCCAGGACACTCTGTATCTGTCTCGGGGTAGCACACCCAGGACACTCTGTATCTGTCTCGGGGTAGCACACCCAGGACACTCTGTATCTGTCTCGGGATAACACATCCAGGACACTCTGTATCTGTCTCGGGATAACACATCCAGGACACTCTGTATCTGTCTCGGGGTAGCACACCCAGGACACTCTGTATCTGTCTCGGGGTAGCACATCCAGGACACTCTGTATCTGTCTCGGGTGTATCACATCCAGGTCGCTCTGTATCTGTCTCGGGTAGCACACCAGGACACTCTGTATCTGTCTCGGGATATCACATCCAGGTCGCTCTGTATCGCTGTCAGAGCCTCACTCCTGGTTCACTTATATGTCACTTGTGTCTACCAACTCTAGGACACTCTGTATCTGTCTCGGGATATCACATCCAGGTCGCTCTGTATCGCTGTCAGAGCCTCACTCCTGGTTCACTCTATATGTCACTTGTGTCTACCAACTCTAGGACACTCTGTATCTGTCTCGGGATATCACATCCAGGTCGCTCTGTATCTGTCTCGGGATATCACATCCAGGTCGCTCTGTATCGCTGTCAGAGCCTCACTCCTGGTTCACTCTATATGTCACTTGTGTTACCAACTCTAGGACACTCTGTATC
>CM026404.1:88270472-88319939 GCA_014843695.1 Archivesica marissinica
TTAAAGTCACAACTGAAAGACTGTTAATGATAATAGGGTCAGACGGGGATCGAACCTGCGATACCTGGATTCGAAGACCAACGTGTTAACCACATGACTACTGACTGACCCGTCCACACATCTTATCTCTTAGCCCGCTAGCGGTGAACATAGCAATCAAATATGTCATGGAATGTTATTAGAATTTTGTCATAACAACACATTTCTAATGCAAATCCAAGACATATTTCCACAGTTATCAGTTACATAACAGAAATACATATTAATGAATTGTCGTCTGTTACAATTATTTGAACTATTTACAGCATTTACTTTACCCAGCATGCAACGAGTTAAGCATTACGTATATATTTATACATGTACGTACATGACCCCATTGGAAATATTTCCCCGATATGGGTTATCACGTGTCCTTAGTATATTATACTGCTATGACACTTATAATTGCACATATAACTGTATACACGCTAGTGACAAAAACTGCTTTTATATTAATATCTAAAATCATTCAAACTATTGTGATAGATTGTTTAATACTCATTCTGTTATTTTGGACCTTCCAGATGAAGATATTTTAAATGACTATGGCATGTTGATATTTAGTAAATAAAACATTATCTAATCTAATCTACATGGGGCAATTCCCTTACCAATGTACATCACTGTATCTGTCTGTGCCAGTCCCTCAAGTACAAAGCTAGCTCCAAATGACACGCACCCCAGCATTGCCATTGACTCGTCTGACATTCCTTGCTGGAGGAGCTTAATCAACCCCATTCCAAATATCTGCTGTAGGAGGCTTTTCAATGAACCAAAATAGCCAAGTTTCTCGGGACTCCAACAAAATGGCGTGTCCAGCTGGTACAGCGGCTCTACACTTTGACGTCCGAATGACGTAAACATTGTCAGGAGAAACACTAACATTAACGAATTGTACATCCAACGACGCCCTTTGTTAGACGCACCGATAAATAAATCATATATCGTTTTCAATTTATCAAACATTGTTTCAGTCATATTTCTTTTGTCCTTGGGGTAAGATTCGACGATGAAAATAACAATAAACATAGTGATGGCGACCAACACACCTGATGTGAGCATTGGATAAAAGTAACCTTTATTTTGAATAAAATAACCCGTAGCAAAACTGAATATGGTTGCAGCAATCCCGTTTACCAGTTCTATCATAGTAATGCCAAAAGATCTTAGTTTTCCTTTTGGTGGCGTGATATCTGCAACGTATGTAAACGACACGAGTAACATTGTTGCTATATACCCAGTCAGCCCTTCGAGGAAAAAACCAATTAAAAAATACAAGAGATTAAAGTTTAAATAAATTCCAACCGTACAGACGGTCATTCGAATAACTGCACCTAAACACGGCAAAAAGAATAGAAACTTTCGTCCAAATCTATCCGAGGAAGAACCCAAAATAAAACTAGCAAACAGTGCTGGAATTCCTGCAGCTAAAGAAAAGTACATATTCCAATGCGAAACCCTTGCTTGCACAGCCATTTGTCTTTGATAGTTTGGATCACTAGTATTTGCAAAGCACCCTAGTGTAATATTAAACTTATCCCTGTCTGCAAACATTTCGTGTTCCACCCTCTTGTAAACGTACTGTACAAATGTGGCAGACGACATAACGTATGCCCCCATATAAAGAAAACAATATGGAACTACTAGCCACTTCCATGGTGATAGTTTTGTTTCACTTTTCAGTAAATATATTGATTCAGATGCAGATGTACCAACTAACTGTGGAAATGGTGAGCCTGCATCTTGTAATCTTGGTAGTGCAGATGGTGCCTTTCTTTCTAAGACGGATTTAGGAATGTGCATAGAACTATATTCATCAGAATTATAGTCGTCATAGGTTACGATGGAACCGTGCCTCGAGCCATAAGTAGTGATGGAGTTGCTCCGTGATGGGACGTTGATAGAGGTCTTCCTCGCCACAAATGACATCCTGGCTAGTTTATAGATCACTTTCTGAAAACATTAACTGAGTATTAAAGAAAACAACAGAATAAGTAGCTACAGCTCACTTAAATGAACACTCCCTTGTCGATCGTAATTGTCTAAATCCGATATGCTGGTATAACACTTTAATGCTGTCTAGAGCATTAAGAGATAGCATCAGTTACTAGAGTATGACATACATAAAACAGGTTAGTGTTAAGTATATGCCATACATAGAACAGTTTCGTGTTAAGTATATGCCATACATAGAACAGTTTCGTGTTAAGTATATGCCATACATAGAACAGTTTAGTGTTCCGTAATGAAGGGAGTTTGTAACTAGTATATGCCATACATAGAACAGGTTAGTGTTCAGTAATGAAGGGAGTTTGTAACTAGTATATGCCATACATAGAACAGGTTAGTGTTCAGTAATGAAGGGAGTTTGTAACTAGTATATGACATACATAGAACAGGTTAGTGTTCAGTATATGACATACATAGAACAGTTTAGTGTTCAGTATATGGCATACATAGAACAGTTTAGTGTTCAGTATATGCAATACATAGAACAGTTTAGTGTTCAGTAATGAAGTGAGTTTGTAACTAGTATATGCAATACATAGAACAGTTTAGCCTATCCATTCGATGGATCTATTCCTACATGCCAAGCTCCCGCTACACACTATGAGCCCCTCCTCGGAATAAGCACGGTGTTGCATGAAGCTTGTATAGAATTCTTAATATGTTGCAGACAGCAATCCGACAAGACCAACGACCAATACGACTAATCCTTAAAGAATTAGATACTAGCCTAGCGGACATTCGAATACCACATTATCAGCTCCAGACGCAGAGGTTATAAAAACATTTCTGAATCCCAGTTGGATTCGAACTTAGACATATGGTATGTTTTCGACAGTCATATAATATTTAGTTTTTCACACATTTTGGTGACAACAGATACGTTTGTAAACCTGCACAACAATGTGTTTTTTTCTTCTGGACACTGGAACTAAATATTGCATCAGGCAGCTATCGAAAGAAAATAATCATCTACATGGAAGCCGAGAAATGGTACACGGACTTCTAGGTAGACAATAGAGACACTCCGAATGATGATCAGTGCACGTGCTGAGTTGTTGAGACAGCATTGACAATCAACTACAAGATGCATTTAGCTTCAGCAGCTGTGTCTGTAACACGCGTAACAAGAAGCTTACAACTGTTTACTGCCACTTAAACTATCACATTTCACTTTAGAGAGGTGAAATTTGATGTAAGTTAATTATTAAACTGCGGAAATATAACCTTTCAAACGCAAAGAATATGCAATTTTCTTCATATTTCTATTGTGAATATTTTTCATGGTGCCCATAATAACTACTAGAGACAATTACATGCTATTTATAAATTAAATCCCACTACTTATTAATTGTACATCATAACACAATGCCCAACTTGGTAAATCATTGCATGTGATTCCGATATCACAGAGAATAATGTCACATGGACATGTCAGAGCTAAGTTATTCATGGTCGAGTTGATAATATCGCTGACTTGTATACCACTGTAACCTATCATCACTGATGGTCACGCGTTCGAGCCCCGCTCACACAGTGTCTCTTTATATGAACATGTTGGCAGTTTCTTATTACGAAAGGGTGGTGCTTCAAGTACTGGTTAACCGCTGGTTAGCCTGCTCATGAAAGGTGTTGTTAGGTAAATTGTACGTTGCTCAAATGAGCAACCGTTAACGACGATAAATAAACGTAAAAAATAAAAATAAAATATATAAAATTGTTGTTGATGTTTGACAGTTTCATTGTATAGTTCATATTCATGTATAGTAATGCATATATAGTCCCTGGCATCCGTGATCGTGTGGTTATGGACGTTGTCATCAAATCACTTGCCCCTCACAGTGCATGCTCGAATTCAACTGGGGTGTTGATGCATTTAGCTTCAGCAGCTGTGTCTGTAACAAGCGTAACAAGAAGCTTACAACTGTGTACTGCCACTTAAACTATGACATTTCTATGAATTCGTTTCTGCTGTGCAGACGGTCGGTGCCCGTTCGTGCCTACAATAGTGCGTGTAGGGGCACATTGGGTCTTCCTCTACCAATAAAAGCGTGCGGGGAGTCGACATATGACTACGGTAGCTGTCGGTGCAACTGTGAGCCCAACAATAACACAGTACTGAGTACGTACTCTTCTTCAAAAACAAATGAAGTTAATAAATCTACCAGTCAATCATTGAACCACGATCTGTTGAATTAGAACATTATATCAAACATATATTTTGCCTGTCCGATTAGCGCAGTGGTTAACACGCTCGCTTCTCACCAATGCAGACCGGGTTTGATACCCGGACCGGGAAGTATATGCGATGGTAAGATGGTCGCCAATTGGACATGTAGGTTTTGTCTGGGTACAACGGGTTTTCTCCCACATTAATTACTACATTTACGCTTTCATCCGCGGCAACTAGAGTGATTAATATAAATTGTTAAAGCTTGTTTCGATATCGAAATAAATAACGTTTATATAAAAAATATATGCTTAGGCCTACCAGAGTATTTGCAAATCCGAACCACTATTCATGGTGTCCGTAACTGTACCGGTGTAACCATGGAATTATATGTTTATGTATATACTATTCAATCACTTACATATATATTAAATAAGGGAGCACATGCTGAATTAAGAACAAGTTGACACGTCCATGAATAAACAAGTAAATCATATGATATCGGGCTTGGTATGTCATAAATAAAGGTACGATATATTCAGTACATGATAACGTATTCATGTAATGACATTAGTGGTCGCTGTTCGACTTATCTGACATACACTCAACTACATTCCTAAACAGTCGCATGCTGTTTTACATTTTTTGTGTTTTACGTTTATTTATCGTCGCTACCGATTGTACATATGAGCGACGCCTCCTGAAGAGATTAGTCATTTTAGATTTTTGGAGGATAGTGCAATGATACGGAGACATATTCCAGAGTCTCCTCTGGTTCTTTTACGTACAACACCGACACGATGCCTCGGTTTAAAGTTCCATCTGAAAGACTGTTAATTTTATTAGGGTTAGATGGGAGAACGAACCTGTTTTACAGTATTTGGAGCAAACTAAAAAGCATAATTATAATATTGAATATTCATATCCATATCAACTTGTGTGTATTTTACGTTTATTTATCGTCGCTACCGGTTGTCCATATGAGCGACGCCTCCTGAAGAGATTAGTCAGTTTCGATTTTGGAGGATAGTGCAATGATACAGAGAGAGACCCATTCCAGAGTCTCCTCTGGTTCTTTTACGTGCACGGTGTAAAGCACCGACACGAGCCCTCGGTTTAACGTCCCATCTGAAAGACTGTTCATTTTATTAGGGTCAGACGGGGGATCGAACATGCTATCACAATGTTGCTCGTGCAGAACCCGTGTATTCGTAAAAATTGTTAGCAGTTATCCCGCCGCAACTCCACAGCGGCTGTACCATGCCCGCAAAACCGCTTTGAGGTGTGCCAACTATTTTTAAATGCACTTCTTTCCTTCCCCATTGCTTATCTTAGATGCTATTGTGTTATTTATATTAATGCTATATCTTGTACTTCTCGAGTGTCAATGTGTGCAAACACAAGCAGACATGTTATGTTGTACTCGGACGCTTAAAGCGACATTGTGGCTCCACGTCCATCGTACTATCTCCGCGCAGCGTCGGCATGGAAGCTGCACGATTTCCATGCGGAGTCTGCGGGACTGTAACTGCACAGAACTGTCATGATAACCATACAATCTGCGCTCATCCTATGTACGTCTTTGCCCCGGCCTGCCCCCGACGGCACGTGGAAGATATCGCACGATGTTCTTACACTATGTGACCACATACGCCGTAATACTTAGCCACCTGCGATGCCTCAACAATCGTACGCAAAATCGTAGACCATATTTATCCCACGGCGTCCGGGGAACACGAGAACTAGTCATTAGTTGAATACATTGGAAATCGTAAACTATATGGATGTAAACGGATGTATACATGCAACGCGATGTTGAGGACGATACCATTACACTAAGATATAGTGAAACACGCTTTTATTTTGACTAAGTCATTGTATCTCATTATACCTGGTCGATACCAACTACCTGGATCACCTACATCGTGTTTATGAATGCAACGCGATATTGAGGTCGATACCATTACACTAAGATATAGTGAAACACGCTTTTATGTTGACTAAGTCATTGTATCTCATTATACCTGGTCGATACCAACTACCTGTATCTCATTATACCTGGTCGATACCAACTACCTGTATCACATTATACCTGGTCGATACCAACTACCTGTATCTCATTATACCTGGTCGATACCAACTACCTGTATCTCATTATACCTGGTCGATACCAACTATCTGTATCTCATTATACCTGGTCGATACCAACTACCTGTATCTCATTATACCTGGTCGATACCAACTACCTGTATCTCATTATACCTGGTCGATACCAACTACCTGGATCACTTACATCGTGTTTATAAATGCAACGCGATATTGAGGACGATACCAACTACCTGGATCTCATTATACATGGTCGATACCAACTACCTGGATCATCTATATCGTGTTTATTTTATTGGTTTTCTGTATAATTACATACATATTTCACATATCGCATTGGACCAGTAAAGACATATATAATAGAGGTAAGAATATCAAATATTTATCAATGCTCACATAGTGGTTGTTTTGTCATGACAAACTACATACGTAGGTATATCTGCATCATACAACATGGCATTAGTCTTCACTTAATTTAACTAATTCCAGCGCATCTCTATTCTTACAATTTTAATGGAAATTAGATGACAAGCTTTGTGATAATGAACACTTTTCAATTTTCTCAAAGGTTTACTACCAGTTTCAAATGGACATTTAACCCTTTCCCTCATAGAAGCACCTTTTGACGCCATTACCAATACGACATACATTGACAATGTAGTAGCCAAACCAATGTTCATAATAAAGGTCAGAATCTCATGTAGTCCCAATAATATCTATGGAGGTTGGATAGATATGGCGACTACTTATCTCATGTAGTCCTAGTAATATCTATGCAGGTGGGATATATACGGCGACTGCTTATACACTGCATGATAGCTAAATGGCTGTCGTTTGTATGGAGATATAATAGTATATTAACCTAAATCTCTATGAAGGAAAGGGTTAAATGGCTGTCGTTTGTATGGAGATATAATATTATATTAACCTAAATCTCTATGAAGGAAAGGGTTAAGCAAGTAATTGACACTATTTGAAGAAATATGTAAGGATCAAATATCAATTGATCATCTTGAAACTGTGATAACTCTTGTTCATGATATAGCAGATAAATGTATTAAAACTCTTGTTCATGATATAGCAGATAAATGTATTAAAACTCTTGTTCATGATATAGCAGATAAATGTATTAAAACTCTTGTTCATGATATAGCAGATAAATGTATTAAAACTATTGTTCATAATATAGCAGATGAATGTATTAAAACTATTGTTCATGATATAGCAGATAAATGTATTAAAACTCTTGTTCATGATATAGCAGATAAATGTATTAAAATACTCATTGGCGACATATATCAATGATAAAACACATTGGCTCAATGGTGATTACAAAACTACTATTTGAAAAGGCGGTCCGATTAGCGCAGTGGTTAGCGCACTCGCTTCTCACTTAATGCAACCCGGGTTCGATCCTCGGACCGGGAAGTATTTGAGATGGTACGGTGGTCGCCAGATCGGACAGGTGGGTTTTCTCCGGGTATTCCGGTTTCCTCCCACACGAATGACCACATTTACGCTTTCATCCGCGCCAACGAGAGTGATTAATATAAGTTGTTAGAACTTGCTTCGCAATCGTTGTAAAATAAATAAAGTTTAAGAGGAATACTATTATTAGAATGCGTATGGTAGTTTCAACAGTTGATGCTCGACCTAGAGTAGAAAAAACCAAGGCTATCAGAAGTAATACCATTACTAAATGTGGTGATTACAAAATATTTGGTATTACGAACAAACTATATAACAATCGAAATTCCGCTAGTCTATACACATTTAGTTTAGATTGATTGGAAGCAAGTTTTTGCAACTTATTTTAATAGCACTCGTGGCCTCATTCCTGATGGAAACCACCGTCATGAGGGTGAGAGGCAACGTGGAACATAAATGACGTGACAAAGGGCAAACTCGTAACGTAACGGTACAGATTGGCATGAACTCCAGTGAACTGAAGTGAACGCGCTACCACAGCGCTATCACGCAATTTCACTCTTTATGTTGTTTGAAAACATTGAATATAGACATTATCATTATTACAGAGGAAAATATATTTCACAAACATCTAGAGAGGAAAAGTTAAAACTTCAGACAAGTTCAGACTCCAGTATATCAGATGGGTATAATCAGTTCATTTCCATGTGACCGCATTGATGAATCAATAAATACATCACACGATCATGTTTATTTATACAAATTTATTTTAGCTCGATTGCGAAACAAGTTATTACAACTTATATTAATCACTCTCGAGACCTCATTCCAGAAAGAATCCATCGCCACGAGGGAGAGAAGAGGCAACGTGGAATTTAAATGCCTTGCCTAAGGGCACAATCGTAACGGCTCCAGCGTGGCTCGAACTCCGGACCTTTCGCACCCGAAGCGAACGCGCATCCACTGCGCTATCACGACTTCCACGATAATGTTGTTATATTAACAGTCTGCTCAATAAAACAAGCTTCAACTGATTTATTGTACTGTTATCTTGTTGCTAATATAATACAAAATGGAACCATTTTACAGATTCCTGGAAATTACCTAAATCCGGAACAGATAATAATATCAATGCACGAATTACGACAAGCCGGCTTATTACATCATTATGAGCCCGGCTTTGCGGTAAAAGTCATTACCATTTACAAAGCATGTACTCAAGGATATGGTTTTATTATCAAATTCAATTTGTCTTCATCGTAGTGTTAACATGAATCATGTTATATGTACAAACTGATGACTAATGGACACCGGCGGTGCATTCACATCGAAGGCTTACATATCATGTTCCATGTTTAGAGGTCAACATATAACCGTCTCCGTGGCATAGTGGTTAAGGCCCTACGGAGCGGGAGGTCGAAGGTTCGAACCTCGTCATGGGGTTCATTTTGATATGGCTGGTTGGTGAGCCGTCAGCTAGTTAAATAATGGTTACCGATTGACTACCAGCCTGACGCCTGGCATACAATCATAGGATTCGGGAGGTATTGATGTTCACAAAAAAGGTGTCTCATAAGTCAGAAATGCGTGGCCCTTTAAATAGGGTGACACTATAATAAACAAACACTTTACTTTACTTTTATAACGAGCTTTGCATATATCATAGCATCCGATGGTTGTGTCAAGCACTTAACCATTCCACCAAAGAACACATTATGATCCACCTCCACACACTTTAAGCACGCCAAATGTAGTTCATAACCCGATGGAAACTATTAACCCACGATTCATTCCTTAAAACGATGCTCAAAACTTTACCAGAGCTGTCTCTGATATTGCAGACACTAAATACTATGTAGGGGCCGCGCGAGTGTACGGGAACAGCTGTGACGGACACGTTAAAACAATGATGGTAAATGAAAACAAGATCGACATTCAATGAATGCCATCAAGTGGCAGGGTTGCACACTTTCATTCAATGTAGGTGCATGTACAAGTTGTAGTTTGGTCGATGCTTGCTGGAAATGCTCAGGACTCACAGAATGTGGATGGAAAGGTGTCCCAGAAGGATTTGATCCAATCTGCACAGACTTACCACCAGCACCTGATAATGTACTGAATTTCACCAGGTGTAATATTTTAAGGTAAATAACCGAAACACCAATAAGGTAAAAATGTGTGCAGATGTCGGAAAAACGAGTGTCGATGTATGTGGCACGTGTCATAGCGAAAAATGTAAACATGCAGAAACTGTAGACTTGTATGATGGTACTGACATACAACTATATATTTGGATGATGGTACTGATATACAACTATAGATTTGGATGATGGTACTAACATACAACTATAGACTTGGATGATGGTACTGACACAAAACTATAGACTTGGATGATGTTACTGATATATATGTAGACTTGGTTGATGGTACTGACATATATGTAGACTTGGATGATGGTACTGACATACAACTATAGACTTGGATGATGTTACTGACATATATGTAGACTTGGATGATGGTATTGACATACAACTGTAGACATGGATGATGGTACTTACAACCAACAATAGACTTGGATGATGATATTGACATACAACTATACACTTGGATGATGGTACTGACATACAACACTAGACTTGGATGATGGTACTGACATACAACAATAAACTTGGATGATGGTACTGACATACAACCATAGACTTGGATGATGGTACTGACATACAACAATAGACATGGATGATTGTACTGATATACAACAATAGACTAGGATGATGGTACTGACATACAACTATAGACTTGGCTGATGGTACAGACATACAACTATAGACTTGGACGATGGTACTGATATACAACAATATACTTTAATGATGGTACTGACATACAGCTATAGACTTGGATGATGGTACGGACATAGCTGTAGACATGGATGATGGTACTGACATACAATTATAGACATGGATGATGGTACTGACATACAACAATAGACTTGGATGATGGTACTGACATATATGTAGACTTGGATGATGGTAATGACATACAACTGTAGACATGGATGATGGTACTGACATACAACCGTAGACATGGATGATGGTACTTACATACAACTATAGACTTGGATGATGGTACTGACATACAACTATAGACTTGGATGATGGTACTGACATACAACAATAAACTTGGATGATGGTACTGACATACAACAATATACTTGGATGATGGTACTGACATACAGCAATATACTTGGATGATGGTACTGACATACAACTATAGACTTGGATGATGGTACTGACATAGAATTATAGACATGGACGATGGTACTGACATACAACAATAGACTTGGATGATGGTACTGACATACAACAATAGACTTGGATGATGGTACTGACATACAACAATAGACTTGGATGTTGGTACTGACATACAACTATAGACTTGGATGATGGTACTGACATACAACTGTAGACTTGGATAATGGTACTGACATGTAACTGTAGACTTGGATAATGGTACTGACATACAACAATATACTTGGTTGATGGTACTGACATACAACAATATACTTGGATGATGGTACTGACATATAACTATAGACTTGGATGATGGTACTGACATACAATTATAGACATGGACGATGGTACTGACATACAACTATAGACTTGGATGATGGTACTGACATACAACAATAGACTTGAATGATGGTACTGACATACAGCCCTAGACTTGGATAATGGTACTGACATACAACAATATACTTACATGATTGTACTGACATACAACAATATACTTGGATGATGGTACTGACATACAACTATAGATTTGGATGATGGTACTGACATACAATTATAGACATTGACGATGGTACTGACATACAACTATAGACTTGGATGATGGTACTGACAAACAACAATAGACTTGGATGATTGTACTGACATACAGCCCTAGACTTGGATAATGGTACTGACATACAATTATAGACATGGATGATGGTACTGACATACAACTATAGACTTGCATGATGGTACTGACATACAACACTAGACTTGGAGGATGGTACTGACATACAACTATAGACTTGGATGATGGTACTGACATTCAACAATAGACTTGGATGATGGTACTGACATACAACTATAGACTTGGATGATGGTACTGACATACAACTATAGACTTGGATGATGGTACTGACATACAACTGTAGACTTGGATAATGGTACTGACATGTAACTGTAGACTTGGATAATGGTACTGACATACAACAATATACTTGGATGATGGTACTGACATACAACAATATACTTGGATGATGGTACTGACATACAACAATAGACTTGGATGATGGTACTGACATACAATTATAGACATGGACGATGGTACTGACATACAACTATAGACTTGGATGATAGTACTGACATAAAACAATAGACTTGGATGATGGTACTGACATACAGCCCTAGACTTGGATAATGGTACTGACATACAACAATATACTTGGATGATGGTACTGACATACAACAATATACTTGGATGATGGCACTGACATACAACTATAGACTTGGATGATGGTACTGACATACAACTATAGACTTGGATGATGGTACTGACATACAACAATAGACTTGGATGATGGTACTGACATACAGCCCTAGACTTGGATAATGGTACTGACATACAATTATAGACATGGATGATGGTACTGACATACAACTATAGACTTGTATGATGGTACTGACATACAACACTAGACTTGGATAATGGTACTGACATACAACTATAGACTTGGATGATGGTACTGACATACAAATATAGACTTGGATGATGGTACTGACATGCAACAATAGACTTGGATGATGGTACTGACATACAACTATAGACTTGGATGATGGTACTGACATACAACTGTAGACTTGGATAATGGTACTGACATACAACTGTAGACTTGGATAATGGTACTGACATACAACAATATACTTGGATGATGGTACTGACATACAACTATAGACTTGGATGATGGTACTGACATGCAACAATATACTTGGATGATGGTACTGACATACAACTGTAGACTTGGATAATGGTACTGACATACAACTGTAGACTTGGATAATGGTACTGACATACAACAATATACTTGGATGATGGTACTGACATACAACAATATACTTGGATGATGGTACTGAAATACAACTATAGACATGGACGATGGTACTGACATACAACTATAGACTTGGATGATGGTACTGACATACAATTATAGACATGGACGATGGTACTGACATACAACTATAGACTTGGATGATGGTACTGACATACAACAATAGACTTGGATGATGGTACTGACATACAGCCCTAGACTTGGATAATGGTACAGACATACAATTATAGACATGGATGATGGTACTGACATACAACTATAGACTTGTATGATGGTACAGACATACAACAATAGACTTGGATGATGGTACTGACATACAACTATAGACTTGGATGATGGTACTGACATAAAACAATAGACTTGGATGATGGTACTGACATACAACCATAGACTTGGATAATGGTACAGACATACAATTATAGACATGGATGATGGACTGACATACAACTATAGAAGTGATGATGGTACAGACATACAACACTAGACTTGGATGATGGTACTGACATACAACTATAGACTTGGATGATGGTACTGACATACAACAATAGACTTGGATGATGGTACTGACATACAACATAGACTTGGATAATGACGACATACAACTATAGACTTGGATGATGGTACTGACATACAACAATAGTCTTGGATGATGGTACTGACATACAACTATAGACTTGGACGATGGTACTGATATACAACTATAGACATGGATGATGGTACTGACACACAACAATATACTTGGATATGGTACTGATATACAACTCTAGACATGGACGATGGTACTGACATACAGCTATAGACTTGGACGATGGTACTGACATATCTGTAGACATGGATGATGGTACTGACATACAACAATAGACATGGATGATGGTACTGACATACAACTATAGAGTTGGACGATGGTACTGACATACAACTGAGATTTGGACGATGGTACTGACATACAACTATAGACTTGCATGACGGTACTGACATACAAGTGTAGTCTTGGATATGGTACTGACATACAACAATATACTTGGATGATGGTACTGACATACAACATTAGACTTGTATGATGGTACTGACATACAACAATATACTTGCATGATGGTACTGACATACAACAATAGACTTGGATGATGGTACTGACATACAACTATAGACTTGGATGATGGTACTGACATACAACTATAGACATGGACGATGGTACTGACATACAACAATAGACTTGGATGATGGTACTGACATACAACTATAGACTTGGATGATGGTACTGACATACATGTAGACTTGGATGATGGTACTGACATACAACTATAGACATGGATGATGGTACTGACATACAACAATAGACTTGGATGATGGTACTGACATATATGTAGACTTGGATGATGGTACTGACATACAACTGTAGACATGGATGATGGTACTGACATACAACTGTAGACATGGATGATGGTACTTACATACAACTATAGACTTGGATGATGGTACTGACATACAACTATAGACTTGGATGATGGTACTGACATACAACTCTAGACTTGGATAATGGTACTGACATACAACAATATACTTGGATGATGGTACTGACATACAACAATATACTTGGATGATGGTACTGACATACAACTATAGACTTGGATGATGGTACTGACATAGAATTATAGACATGGACGATGGTACTGACATACAACAATAGACTTGGATGATGGTACTGACATACAACAATAGACTTGGATGATGGTACTGACATACAACAATAGACTTGGATGTTGGTACTGACATACAACTATAGACTTGGATGATGGTACTGACATACAACTGTAGACTTGGATAATAGTACTGACATGTAACTGTAGACTTGGATAATGGTACTGACATACAACAATATACTTGGTTGATGGTACTGACATACAACAATATACTTGGATGATGGTACTGACATATAACTATAGACTTGGATGATGGTACTGACATACAATTATAGACATGGAAGATGGTACTGACATACAACTATAGACTTGGATGATGGTACTGACATACAACAATATACTTGAATGATGATACTGACATACAGCCCTAGACTTGGATAATGGTACTGACATACAACTATAGACTTGGATGATGGTACTGACATACAAATATAGACTTGGATGATGGTACTGACATACAACAATAGACTTGGATGATGGTACTGACATACAACTATAGACTTGGATGATGGTACTGACATACAACTATAGACTTGGATAATGGTACTGACATACAACAATAGACTTGGATGATGGTACTGACATACAACAATATACTTGGATGATGGTACTGACATACAACTATAGACTTGGATGATGGTACTGACATACAACAATAGACTTGGATGATGGTACTGACATACAACTATAGACTTGGATGATGGTACTGACATACAACTATAGACTTGGATGATGGTACTGACATACAACAATAGACTTGGATGATGGTACTGACATACAGCCCTAGACTTGGATAATGGTACTGACATACAATTATAGACATGGATGATGGTACTGACATACAACTATAGACTTGTATGATGGTACTGACATACAACACTAGACTTGGATGATGGTACTGACATACAACTATAGACTTGGATGATGGTACTGACATACAACAATAGACTTGGATGATGGTACTGACATACAGCCCTAGACTTGGATAATGGTACTGACATACAATATAGACTTGGATGATGGTACTGACATACAACTATAGACTTGGATGATGGTACTGACATACAACAATAGACTTGGATGATGGTACTGACATACAACTATAGACTTGGATGATGGTACTGACATACAACAATAGACTTGGATGATGGTACTGACATACAGCCCTAGACTTGGATAATGGTACTGACATACAACTATAGACTTGGATGATGGTACTGACATACAACTATAGACTTGGATGATGGTACTGACATACAACAATAGACTTGGATGATGGTACTGACATACAACTATAGACTTGGATGATGGTACTGACATACAACTATAGACTTGGATGATGGTACTGACATACAACAATAGACTTGGATGATGGCACTGACATACAACTATAGACTTGGATGATGGTACTGACATACAACAATAGTCTTGGATGATGGTACTGACATACAACTATAGACTTGGACGATGGTACTGACATACAACTATAGACATGGATGATGGTACTGACACACAACAATATACTTGGATAATGGTACTGATATACAACTCTAGACATGGACGATGGTACTGACATACAGCTATAGACTTGGACGATGGTACTGACATATCTGTAGACATGGATGATGGTACTGACATACAACAATAGACATGGATGATGGTACTGACATACAACTATAGAGTTGGACGATGGTACTGACATACAACTGTAGATTTGGACGATGGTACTGACATACAACTATAGACTTGCATGACGGTACTGACATACAAGTGTAGTCTTGGATAATGGTACTGACATACAACAATATACTTGGATGATGGTACTGACATACAACATTAGACTTGTATGATGGTACTGACATACAACAATATACTTGCATGATGGTACTGACATACAACAATAGACTTGGATGATGGTACTGACATACAACTATAGACTTGGCTGATGGTACAGACATACAACTATAGACTTGGACGATGGTACTGATATACAACAATAGACTTTAATGATGGTACTGACATACAGCTATAGACTTGGATGATGGTACGGACATATCTGTAGACATGGATGATGGTACTGACATACAATTATAGACATGGATGATGGAACTGACATACAACAATAGACTTGGATGATGGTACTGACATATATGTAGATTTGGATGATGGTACTGACATACAACTGTAGACATGGATGATGGTACTGACATACAACTGTAGACATGGATGATGGTACTTACATACAACTATAGACTTGGATGATGGTACTGACATACAACTATAGACTTGGATGATGGTACTGACATACAGCCCTAGACTTGGATAATGGTACTGTCATACAACAATATACTTGGATGATGGTACTGACATACAGCAATATACTTGGATGATGGTACTGACATACAACTATAGACTTGGATGATGGTACTGACATAAATATAGACTGGAGATGGTACTGACATACAACAATAGACTTGGATGATGGTACTGACATACAACAATAGACTTGGATGATGGTACTGACATACAACAATAGACTTGGATGTTGGTACTGACATACAACTATAGACTTGGATGATGGTACTGACATACAACTGTAGACTTGGATAATGGTACTGACATGTAACTGTAGACTTGGATAATGGTACTGACATACAACAATATACTTGGTTGATGGTACTGACATACAACAATATACTTGGATGATGGTACTGACATATAACTATAGACTTGGATGATGGTACTGACATACAATTATAGACATGGAAGATGGTACTGACATACAACTATAGACTTGGATGATGGTACTGACATACAACAATATACTTGAATGATGATACTGACATACAGCCCTAGACTTGGATAATGGTACTGACATACAACAATATACTTGGATGATGGTACTGACATACAACAATATACTTGGATGATGGTACTGACATACAACTATAGACTTGGATGATGGTACTGACATACAATTATAGACATGGACGATGGTACTGACATACAACTATAGACTTGGATGATGGTACTGACAAACAACAATAGACTTGGATGATTGTACTGACATACAGCCCTAGACTTGGATAATGGTACTGACATACAATTATAGACATGGATGATGGTACTGACATACAACTATAGACTTGTATGATGGTACTGACATACAACACTAGACTTGGAGGATGGTACTGACATACAACTATAGACTTGGATGATGGTACTGACATACAACTATAGACTTGGATGATGGTACTGACATGCAACAATAGACTTGGATGATGGTACTGACATACAACTATAGCCTTGGATGATGGTACTGACATACAACTATAGACTTGGATGATGGTACTGACATACAACTGTAGACTTGGATAATGGTACTGACATGTAACTGTAGACTTGGATAATGGTACTGACATACAACAATATACTTGGATGATGGTACTGACATACAACAATATACTTGGATGATGGTACTGACATACAACTATAGACTTGGATGATGGTACTGACATACAATTATAGACATGGACGATGGTACTGACATACAACTATAGACTTGGATGATGGTACTGACATACAACAATAGACTTGGATGATGGTACTGACATACAGCCCTAGACTTGGATAATGGTACTGACATACAACAATATACTTGGATGATGGTACTGACATACAACAATATACTTGGATGATGGTACTGACATACAACTATAGACTTGGATGATGGTACTGACATACAATTATAGACATGGACGATGGTACTGACATACAACTATAGACTTGGATGATGGTACTGACATACAACAATAGACTTGGATGATGGTACTGACATACAGCCCTAGACTTGGATAATGGTACTGACATACAATTATAGACATGGATGATGGTACTGACATACAACTATAGACTTGTATGATGGTACTGACATACAACACTAGACTTGGATAATGGTACTGACATACACCTATAGACTTGGATGATGGTACTGACATACAAATATAGACTTGGATGATGGTACTGACATGCAACAATAGACTTGGATGATGGTACTGACATACAACTATAGACTTGGATGATGGTACTGACATACAACTGTAGACTTGGATAATGGTACTGACATACAACTGTAGACTTGGATAATGGTACTGACATACAACAATATACTTGGATGATGGTACTGACATACAACTATAGACTTGGATGATGGTACTGACATGCAACAATATACTTGGATGATGGTACTGACATACAACTATAGACTTGGATGATGGTACTGACATACAACTGTAGACTTGGATAATGTTACTGACATACAACTGTAGACTTGGATAATGGTACTGACATACAACAATATACTTGGATGATGGTACTGACATACAACAATATACTTGGATGATGGTACTGACATACAACTATAGACTTGGATGATGGTACTGAAATACAAGTATAGACATGGACGATGGTACTGACATACAACTATAGACTTGGATGATGGTACTGACATACAACAATAGACTTGGATGATGGTACTGACATACAGCCCTAGACTTGGATAATGGTACTGACATACAATTATAGACATGGATGATGGTACTGACATACAACTATAGACTTGTATGATGGTACTGACATACAACTATAGACTTGGATGATGGTACTGACACACAACTATAGACTTGGATGATGGTACTGACATACAACAATAGACTTGGATGATGGCACTGACATACAACTATAGACTTGGATGATGGTACTGACATACAACAATAGACTTGGATGATGGTACTGACATACAACTATAGACTGGGACGATGGTACTGATATACAACTATAGACATGGATGATGGTATTGATATACAACTCTAGACATGGACGATGGTACTGACATACAGCTATAGACTTGGACGATGGTACTGCCATATCTGTAGACATGGATGATGGTACTGACATACAACAATAGACATGGATGATGGTACTGACATACAACTATAGACTTGGATAATGGTACTGACATACAATTATAGACTTGTATGATGGTACTGACATACAACACTAGACTTGGAGGATGGTACTGACATACAACTATAGACTTGGATGATGGTACTGACATACAACTATAGACTTAGATGATGGTACTGACATGCAACAATATACTTGGATGATGGTACTGACATACAACTATAGACTTGGATGATGGTACTGACATACAACTATAGACTTGGATGATGCTACTGACATATATGTAGACTTGGATGATGGTACTGACATACAACTGTAGACATGGATGATGGTACTTACAACCAACAATAGACTTGGATGATGATATTGACATACAACTATACACTTGGATGATGGTACTGCCATACAACACTAGACTTGGATGATGGTACTGACATACAACAATAAACTTGGATGATGGTACTGACATACAACCATAGACTTGGATGATGGTACTGACATACAACAATAGACATGGATGATTGTACTGATATACAACAATAGACTAGGATGATGGTACTGACATACAACTATAGACTTGGCTGATGGTACAGACATACAACTATATACTTGGACGATGGTACTGATATACAACAATAGACTTTAATGATGGTACTGACATACAGCTATAGACTTGGATGATGGTACGGACATATCTGTAGACATGGATGATGGTACTGACATACAATTATAGACATGGATGATGGTACTGACATACAACAATAGACTTGGATGATGGTACTGACATATATGTAGACTTGGATGATGGTACTGATATACAACTGTAGACATGGATGATGGTACTGACATACAACTGTATACATGGATGATGGTACTTACATACAACTATAGACTTGGATGATGGTACTGACATACAACTATAGACTTGGATGATGGTACTGACATACAGCCCTAGACTTGGATAATGGTACTGTCATACAACAATATACTTGGATGATGGTACTGACATACAGCAATATACTTGGATGATGGTACTGACATACAACTATAGACTTGGATGATGGTACTGACATAGAATTATAGACATGGACGATGGTACTGACATACAACAATAGACTTGGATGATGGTACTAACATACAACAATAGACTTGGATGATGGTACTGACATACAACAATAGACTTGGATGTTGGTACTGACATACAACTATAAACTTGGATGATGGTACTGACATACAACTGTAGACTTGGATAATGGTACTGACATGTAACTGTAGACTTGGATAATGGTACTGACATACAACAATATACTTGGTTGATGGTACTGACATACAACAATATACTTGGATGATGGTACTGACATACAATTATAGACATGGAGGATGGTACTGACATACAACTATAGACTTGGATGATGGTACTGACATACAACAATAGACTTGAATGATGGTACTGACATACAGCCCTAGACTTGGATAATGGTACTGACATACAACAATATACTTGGATGATGGTACTGACATACAACAATATACTTGGATGATGGTACTGACATACAACTATAGACTTGGATGATGGTACTGACATACAATTATAGACATGGACGATGGTACTGACATACAACTATAGACTTGGATGATGGTACTGACAAACAACAATAGACTTGGATGATTGTACTGACATACAGCCCTAGACTTGGATAATGGTACTGACATACAATTATAGACATGGATGATGGTACTGACATACAACTATAGACTTGTATGATGGTACTGACATACAACACTAGACTTGGAGGATGGTACTGACATACAACTATAGACTTGGATGATGGTACTGACATACAACTATAGACTTGGATGATGGTACTGATATGCAACAATAGACTTGGATGATAGTACTGACATACAACTATAGACTTGGATGATGGTACTGACATACAACTATAGACTTGGATGATGGTGCTGACATACAACTGTAGACTTGGATAATGGTACTGACATGTAACTGTAGACTTGGATAATGGTACTGACATACAACAATATACTTGGATGATGGTACTGACATACAACAATATACTTGGATGATGGTACTGACATACAACTATAGACTTGGATGATGGTACTGACATACAATTATAGACATGGACGATGGTACTGACATACAACTATAGACTTGATGATGGTACTGACATACAACAATAGACTTGGATGATGGTACTGACATACAGCTAGACTTGGATATGGTACTGACATACAACAATAACTTGGATGATGGTACTGACATACAATATACTTGGATGATGGTACTGACATACAACTATAGACTTGGATGATGTACTGACATACAATTACTTGGATGATGGTACTGACATACAACAATAGACTTGGATGATGGTACTGACATACAACCTAGACTTGGATAATGGTACTGACATACAATTATAGACATGGATGATGGTACTGACATACAACTATAGACTTGTATGATGGTACTGACATACAACACTAGACTTGGATAATGGTACTGACATACACCTATAGACTTGGATGATGGTACTGACATACAAATATAGACTTGGATGATGGTACTGACATGCAACAATAGACTTGGATGATGGTACTGACATACAACTATAGACTTGGATGATGGTACTGACATACAACTGTAGACTTGGATAATGGTACTGACATACAACTGTAGACTTGGATGATGGTACTGACATGCAACAATATACTTGGATGATGGTACTGACATACAACTATAGACTTGGATGATGGTACTGACATACAACTGTAGACATGGATGATGGTACTTACAACCAACAATAGACTTGGATGATGATATTGACATACAACTATACACTTGGATGATGGTACTGCCATACAACACTAGACTTGGATGATGGTACTGACATACAACAATAAACTTGGATGATGGTACTGACATACAACCATAGACTTGGATGATGGTACTGACATACAACAATAGACATGGATGATTGTACTGATATACAACAATAGACTAGGATGATGGTACTGACATACAACTATAGACTTGGCTGATGGTACAGACATACAACTATATACTTGGACGATGGTACTGATATACAACAATAGACTTTAATGATGGTACTGACATACAGCTATAGACTTGGATGATGGTACGGACATATCTGTAGACATGGATGATGGTACTGACATACAATTATAGACATGGATGATGGTACTGACATACAACAATAGACTTGGATGATGGTACTGACATATATGTAGACTTGGATGATGGTACTGATATACAACTGTAGACATGGATGATGGTACTGACATACAACTGTATACATGGATGATGGTACTTACATACAACTATAGACTTGGATGATGGTACTGACATACAACTATAGACTTGGATGATGGTACTGACATACAGCCCTAGACTTGGATAATGGTACTGTCATACAACAATATACTTGGATGATGGTACTGACATACAGCAATATACTTGGATGATGGTACTGACATACAACTATAGACTTGGATGATGGTACTGACATAGAATTATAGACATGGACGATGGTACTGACATACAACAATAGACTTGGATGATGGTACTGACATACAACAATAGACTTGGATGATGGTACTGACATACAACAATAGACTTGGATGTTGGTACTGACATACAACTATAGACTTGGATGATGGTACTGACATACAACTGTAGACTTGGATAATGGTACTGACATGTAACTGTAGACTTGGATAATGGTACTGACATACAACAATATACTTGGTTGATGGTACTGACATACAACAATATACTTGGATGATGGTACTGACATACAACTATAGACTTGGATGATGGTACTGACATACAATTATAGACATGGATGATGGTACTGACATACAACTATAGACTTGGATGATGGTACTGACATACAACAATAGACTTGAATGATGGTACTGACATACAGCCCTAGACTTGGATAATGGTACTGACATACAACAATATACTTGGATGATGGTACTGACATACAACAATATACTTGGATGATGGTACTGACATACAACTATAGACTTGGATGATGGTACTGACATACAATTATAGACATGGACGATGGTACTGACATACAACTATAGACTTGGATGATGGTACTGACATACAACAATAGACTTGGATGATGGTACTGACATACAACCCTAGACTTGGATAATGGTACTGACATACAATTATAGACATGGATGATGGTACTGACATACAACTATAGACTTGATGATGGTACTGACATACACACTAGACTTGGATGATGGTACTGACATACAACTATAGACTTGGATGATGGTACTGACATACAACTATAGACTTGGATGATGGTACTGACATACAACAATAGACTTGGATGATGGTACTGACATACAACTATAGACTTGGATGATGGTACTGACATACAACTATAGACTTGGATGATGGTACTGACATACAACTGTAGACTTGGATAATGGTACTGACATACAACTGTAGACTTGGATAATGGTACTGACATACAACAATATACTTGGATGATGGTACTGACATACAACAATATACTTGGATGATGGTACTGACATAAAACTATAGACTTGGATGATGGTACTGACATACAATTATAGACATGGACGATGGTACTGACATACAACTATAGACTTGGATGATGGTACTGACATACAACAATAGACTTGGATGATGGTACTGACATACAGCCCTAGACTTGGATAATGGTACTGACATACAACAATATACTTGGATGATGGTACTGACATACAACAATATACTTGGATGATGGCACTGACATACAACGATAGACTTGGATGATGGTACTGACATACAACTATAGACTTGGATGATGGTACTGACATACAACAATATACTTGGATGATGGTACTGACATACAGTCCTAGACTTGGATAATGGTACTGACATACAATTATAGACATGGATGATGGTACTGACATACAACTATAGACTTGGATGATGGTACTGACATACAACACTAGACTTGGATATGGTACTGACTACAACTAGACTGGAGATGGTACTGACATACAAATATAGACTTGGATGATGGTACTGACATCAACAATAGACTTGGATGATGGTACTGACATACAACTATAGACTTGGATGATGGTACTGACATACAACTATAGACTTGGATGATGGTACTGACATACAACTATAGACTTGGATGATGGTACTGACATACAACAATAGACTTGGATGATGGTACTGACATACAACTATAGACTTGGATGATGGTACTGACATACAACTATAGACTTGGATAATGGTACTGACATACAACTGTAGACTTGGATAATGGTACTGACATACAACAATATACTTGGATGATGGTACTGACATACAACAATATACTTGGATGATGGTACTGACATACAACTATAGACTTGGATGATGGTACTGACATACAACTATAGACATGGATGATGGTACTGACATACAACTATAGACTTGGATGATGGTACTGACATACAACTATAGACTTGGATGATGGTACTGACATACAACTATAACTTGGATAATGGTACTGACATAAAACAATAGACTTGGATAATGGTACTGACATACAACAATATACTTGGATGATGGTACTGACATACAACTATAGACTTGGATGATGGTACTGACATACAATTATAGACATGGACGATGGTACTGACATACAACTATAGACTTGGATGATGGTACTGACATACAACAATAGACTTGGATGATGGTACTGACATACAGCCCTAGACTTGGATAATGGTACTGACATATAACAATATACTTGGATGATAGTACTGACATACAACCATATACTTGGATGATGGTACTGACATACAACTATAGACTTGGATGATTGTACTGACATACAATTATAGACATGGACGATGGTACTGACAGACAACTATAGACTTGGATGATGGTACTGACATACAACAATAGACTTGGATGATGGTACTGACATACAGCTATAGACTTGGACGATGGTACTGACATATCTGTAGACATGGATGATGGTACTGACATACAACAATAGACATGGATGATGGTACTGACATACAACTATAGAGTTGGACGATGGTACTGACATACAACTGTAGATTTGGACGATGGTACTGACATACAACTATAGACTTGCATGACGGTACTGACATACAAGTGTAGTCTTGGATAATGGTACTGACATACAACAATATACTTGGATGATGGTACTGACATACAACATTAGACTTGTATGATGGTACTGACATACAACAATATACTTGCATGATGGTACTGACATACAACAATAGACTTGGATGATGGTACTGACATACAACTATAGACTTGGCTGATGGTACAGACATACAACTATAGACTTGGACGATGGTACTGATATACAACAATAGACTTTAATGATGGTACTGACATACAGCTATAGACTTGGATGATGGTACGGACATATCTGTAGACATGGATGATGGTACTGACATACAATTATAGACATGGATGATGGAACTGACATACAACAATAGACTTGGATGATGGTACTGACATATATGTAGATTTGGATGATGCTACTGACATACAACTGTAGACATGGATGATGGTACTGACATACAACTGTAGACATGGATGATGGTACTTACATACAACTATAGACTTGGATGATGGTACTGACATACAACTATAGACTTGGATGATGGTACTGACATACAGCCCTAGACTTGGATAATGGTACTGTCATACAACAATATACTTGGATGATGGTACTGACATACAGCAATATACTTGGATGATGGTACTGACATACAATTATAGACATGGACGATGGTACTGACATACAACTGTAGACTTGGATGATGGTACTGACATACAACAATAGACTTGGATGATGGTACTGACATACAGCCCTAGATTTGGATAATGGTACTGACATATAACAATATACTTGGATGATAGTACTGACATACAACCATATACTTGGATGATGGTACTGACATACAACTATAGACTTGGATGATTGTACTGACATACAATTATAGACATGGACGATGGTACTGACAGACAACTATAGACTTGGATGATGGTACTGACATACAACAATAGACTTGGATGATGGTACTGACATACAGCTATAGACTTGGACGATGGTACTGACATATCTGTAGACATGGATGATGGTACTGACATACAACAATAGACATGGATGATGGTACTGACATACAAAATATACATGGATGATGGTACTGACATACAACATAGACTTGGATGATGGTACTGACATACAATATAGACTTGGACGATGGTACTGACATACAACTATAGACTGGATGATGGTACTGACATACAACATAGACTTGGATGATGGTACTGACATACAACCATAGACTTGGATGATGGTACTGACATACAACAATATACTTGGATGATGGTACTGACATACAACAATAGACTGGATGATGGTACTGACATACAACTATAGACTGGATGATGGTACTGACATACAACTATAGACATGGATGATGGTACTGACATACAACTATAGACATGGACGATGGTACTGACATACAACTATAGACTTGGATGATTGTACTGACATAAAACAATAGACTTGGATGATGGTACTGACATACAGCCCTAGACTTGGATAATAGTACAGACATACAATTATAGACATGGATGATGGTACTGACATACAACTATAGACTTGTATGATGGTACTGACATACAACACTAGACTTGGATGATGGTACTGACATACAACTATAGACTTGGATGATGGTACTGACATACAAAATAGACTGGATGATGGTACTGACATACAACAATAGACTTGGATGATGGTACTGACATACAACAATAGACTTGGATGATGGTACTGACATACAACAATAGACTTGGATGATGGTACTGACATACAACTATAGACATGGATGATGGTACTGACATACAACTGTAGACTTGGATGATGGTACTGACATACAACTATAGACTTGGATGATGGTACTGACATACAACAATAGACTTGGATGATGGTACTGACATACAACTATAGACTTGGATGATGGTACTGACATACAACTATAGACTTGGATGATGGTACTGACATACAACTATAGACTTGGATGATGGTACTGACATACAACTATATACTTGGATGATGGTACTGACATACAACAATAGACTTGGATGATGGTACTGACATACAACTATAGACTTGGATGATGGTACTGACATACAACTATAGACATGGATGATGGTACTGACATACAACTATAGACTTGGATGATGGTACTGACAAACAACTGTAGACTTGGATGATGGTACTGACATACAACTATAGACTTGGATGATGGTACTGACATACAACTGTAGACTTGGATGATGGTACTGACATACAACTATAGACTTGGATGATGGTACTGACATACAACTGTAGACTTGAATGATTGTACTGACATACAACTATAGACTTGGATTGGATGATGGTACTGACATACAACTATATACTTGGATGATGGTAGTGACATACAATAATAGACTTGGATGATAGTACTGACATACAGCCCTAGACTTGGATAATGGTACTGACATACAATTATAGACATGGATGATGGTACTGACATACAACTATAGACTTGGATGATGGTAATGACATACAACAATAGACTTGGATGATGGTACTGACATACAACTATAGACTTGGATGATGGTACTGACATACAACAATAGACTTGGATGATGGCACTGACATACAATTATAGACATGGATGATGGTACTGATATACAACAATATACTTGGATGATGGTACTGACATACAACAATAGACTTGGATGATGGTACTGTCATACAACCATAGACTTGGATGATGGTACTGACATACAGCCCTAGACTTGTATAATGGTACAGACATACAACTGTAGACTTGGATGATGGTACTGACATACAACTGTAGACTTGGATGATGGTACTGACATACAACTATAGACTTGGACGATGGTACTGACATACCACGATAGACTTGGACGATGTTACTGACATACAACTGTAGACTTGGATGATGGTAGAGACATACAACTATAGACTTGGATGATGGTACTGACATACAACTATAGATATGTATGATGGTAGTGATATACATCTATAGACTTGGATGATGGTAGTGACATACAACTATAGACTTGGATGATGGTAGTGACATACAACTATAGACTTGGATGATGGTACTGACATACAACTATAGATATGGATGATGGTAGTGACATACAACTATAGATATGGATGATGGTACTGACATACAACTGTAGACTTGGATGATGGTACTGACATACAACTGTAGACTTGGATGATGGTACTGACATACAACTATAGACTTGGATGATGGTACTGACATACAACTATAGACTTGGATGATGGTACTGACATACAACAATAGACTTGGATGATGGTACTGACATACAACAATAGACTTGGATGATGGTACTGACATACAACTATAGACTTGGATGATGGTACTGACATACAACTATAGACTTGGATGATGGTACTGACATACAACTATAACTTGGATGATGGTACTGACATACAACTATAGACTGATGATGGTACTGACATACAATAACTGAGATGGTACTACATACAACATAGACTTGGAGATGTACTGACATACAACTAGACTTGGATGATGGTACTGACATACAACAAAGACTTGGATGATGGTACTGACATACAAATAGACTTGGATGATGGTACTGACATACAACTGTAGACTTGGATGATGGTACTGACATACAACTATAGACATGGATGATGGTACTGACCTACAACTATAGACTTGGATGATGGTACTGACATATATAGACTTGGATGATGGTACTGACATACAACTGTAGACATGGATGATGGTACTGACATACAACATAGACTGGATGATGGTACTGACATACAACTATAGACTTGGATGATGGTACTGACATACAACAATAGACTTGGATGATGGTACTGACATACAACTATAGACTTGGACGATGGTACTGACATACAACTATAGACTGGATGATGGTACTGATATACAACTCTAGACATGGACGATGGTACTGACATACAGCTATAGACTTGGACGATGGTACTGACATATCTGTAGACATGGATGATGGTACTGACATACAACAATAGACATGGATGATGGTACTGACATACAACTATAGACTTGGATAATGGTACTGACATACAACTATAGACTTGTATGATGGTACTGACATACAACACTAGACTTGGAGGATGGTACTGACATACAACTATAGACTTGGATGATGGTACTGACATACAACTATAGACTTGGATGATGGTACTGACATGCAACAATAGACTTGGATGATGGTACTGACATACAACTATAGACTTGGATGATGGTACTGACATACAACTATAGACTTGGATGATGGTACTGACATACAACTGTAGACTTGGATAATGGTACTGACATGTAACTGTAGACTTGGATAATGGTACTGACATACAACAATATACTTGGATGATGGTACTGACATACAACAATATACTTGGATGATGGTACTGACATACAACAATAGACTTGGATGATGGTACTGACATACAATTATAGACATGGACGATGGTACTGACATACAACTATAGACTTGGATGATGGTACTGACATACAACAATAGACTTGGATGATGGTACTGACATACAGCCCTAGACTTGGATAATGGTACTGACATACAACAATATACTTGGATGATGGTACTGACATACAACAATATACTTGGATGATGGTACTGACATACAACTATAGACTTGGATGATGGTACTGACATACAATTATAGACATGGACGATGGTACTGACATACAACTATAGACTTGGATGATGGTACTGACATACAACAATAGACTTGGATGATGGTACTGACATACAGCCCTAGACTTGGATAATGGTACTGACATACAATTATAGACATGGATGATGGTACTGACATACAACTATAGACTTGGATGATGGTACTGACATACAACACTAGACTTGGATAATGGTACTGACATACAACTATAGACTTGGATGATGGTACTGACATACAAATATAGACTTGGATGATGGTACTGACATGCAACAATAGACTCGGATGATGGTACTGACATACAACTATAGACTTGGATGATGGTACTGACATACAACTGTAGACTTGGATAATGGTACTGACATACAACTGTAGACTTGGATAATGGTACTGACATACAACAATATACTTGGATGATGGTACTGACATACAACTATAGACTTGGATGATGGTACTGACATGCAACAATATACTTGGATGATGGTACTGACATACAACTATAGACTTGGATGATGGTACTGACATACAACTGTAGACTTGGATAATGTTACTGACATACAACTGTAGACTTGGATAATGGTACTGACATACAACAATATACTTGGATGATGGTACTGACATACAACAATATACTTGGATGATGGTACTGACATACAACTATAGACTTGGATGATGGTACTGAAATACAAGTATAGACATGGACGATGGTACTGACATACAACTATAGACTTGGATGATGGTACTGACATACAACAATAGACTTGGATGATGGTACTGACATACAGCCCTAGACTTGGATAATGGTACTGACATACAATTATAGACATGGATGATGGTACTGACATACAACTATAGACTTGTATGATGGTACTGACATACAACTATAGACTTGGATGATGGTACTGACACGCAAATATAGACTTGGATGATGGTACTGACATACAACAATAGACTTGGATGATGGCACTGACATACAACTATAGACTTGGATGATGGTACTGACATACAACAATAGACTTGGATGATGGTACTGACATACAACTATAGACTGGGACGATGCTACTGATATACAACTATAGACATGGATGATGGTATTGATATACAACTCTAGACATGGACGATGGTACTGACATACAGCTATAGACTTGGACGATGGTACTGCCATATCTGTAGACATGGATGATGGTACTGACATACAACAATAGACATGGATGATGGTACTGACATACAACTATAGACTTGGATAATGGTACTGACATACAATTATAGACTTGTATGATGGTACTGACATACAACACTAGACTTGGAGGATGGTACTGACATACAATTATAGACTTTGATGATGGTACTGACATACAACTATAGACTTAGATGATGGTACTGACATGCAACAATAGACTTGGATGATGGTACTGACATACAACTATAGACTTGGATGATGGTACTGACATACAACTATAGACTTGGATGATGGTACTGACATACAACTGTAGACTTGGATAATGGTACTGACATGTAACTGTAGACTTGGATAATGGTACTGACATACAACAATATACTTGGATGATGGTACTGACATACAACAATATACTTGGATGATGGTACTGACATACAACAATAGACTTGGATGATGGTACTGACATACAATTATAGACATGGACGATGGTACTGACATACAACTATAGACTTGGATGATAGTACTGACATAAAACAATAGACTTGGATGATGGTACTGACATACAGCCCTAGACTTGGATAATGGTACTGACATACAACAATATACTTGGATGATGGTACTGACATACAACAATATACTTGGATGATGTTACTGACATACAACTATAGACTTGGATGATGGTACTGACATACAATTATAGACATGGACGATGGTACTGACATACAACTATAGACTTGGATGATGGTACTGACATACAACAATAGACTTGGATGATGGTACTGACATACAGCCCTAGACTTGGATAATGGTACTGACATACAATTATAGACATGGATGATGGTACTGACATACAACTATAGACTTGGATGATGGTACTGACATACAACACTAGACTTGGATAATGGTACTGACATACAAATATAGACTTGGATGATGGTACTGACATGCAACAATATACCTGGATGATGGTACTGACATACAACTATAGACTTGGAGGATGGTACTGACATACAACTGTAGACTTGGATAATGGTACTGACATACAACTGTAGACTTGGATAATGGTACTGACATACAACAATAGATTTGGATGTTGGTACTTACATACAACTATAGACTTGGATGATGGTACTGACATACAACTGTAGACTTGGATAATGGTACTGACATGTAACTGTATACTAGGATAATGGTACTGACATACAACAATATACTTGGTTGATGGTACTGACATACAACAATATACTTGGTTGATGGTACTGACATATAACTATAGACTTGGATGATGGTACTGACATACAATTATAGACATGGACGATGGTACTGACATACAACTATAGACTTGGATGATGGTACTGACATACAACAATAGACTTGAATGATGGTACTGACATACAGCCCTAGACTTGGATAATGGTACTGACATACAACAATATACTTGGATGATGGTACTGAAATACAACAATATACTTGGATGATGGTACTGACATACAACTATAGACTTGGATGATGGTACTGACATACAATTATAGACATGGACGATGGTACTGACATACAACTATAGACTTGGATGATGGTACTGACAAACAACAATAGACTTGGATGATTGTACTGACATACAACCCTAGACTTGGATAATGGTACTAACATACAATTATAGACATGGATGATGGTACTGACATACAACTATAGACTTGTATGATGGTACTGACATACAACACTAGACTTGGAGGATGGAACTGACATACAACTATAGACTTGGATGATGGTACTGACATACAACTGTAGACTTGGATAATGGTACTGACATACAACTGTAGACTTGGATAATGGTACTGACATACAACAATATACTTGGATGATGGTACTGACATACAACTATAGACTTGGATGATGGTACTGACATGCAACAATATACTTGGATGATGGTACTGACATACAACTATAGACTTGGATGATGGTACTGACATACAACAATAGACTTGGATGATGGTACTGACATACAACTGTAGACTTGGATAATGGTACTGACATACAACAATATACTTGGATGATGGTACTGACATACAACAATATACTTGGATGATGGTACTGACATACAACTATAGACTTGGATGATGGTACTGATATACAAGTATAGACATGGACGATGGTACTGACATACAACTATAGACTTGGATGATGGTACTGACATACAACAATAGACTTGGATGATGGTACTGACATACAGCCCTAGACTTGGATATGGTACTGACATACAACTATAGACTTGGATGATGGTACTGACATACAACTATAGACTTGGATGATGGTACTGACATACAACATAGACTTGGATGATGGTACTGACATACAACTATAGACTTGGATGATGGTACTGACATACATAGACTTGGATGATGGTACTGACATACAATTATAGACATGGATGATGGTACTGACATACAACTATAGACTTGGATGATGGTACTGACATACATATAGACTTGGATGATGGTACTGACATACAACTATAGACTTGGATGATGGTACTGACATACAACAATAGACTTGGATGATGGTACTGACATACAACTATAGACTTGGATGATGGTGACATACAACTAGACGGAATGGTACTACATAACTAGACTGATATGTACTGACATACAACTATAGACTTGGATGATGGTACTGACATACAACAATAGACTTGGATGATGGTACTGACATACAACTATAGACTTGGATGATGGTACTGACATACAACAATAGACTTGGATGATGGTACTGACATACAACTATAGACTTGGATGATGGTACTGACATACAACTATAGACTTGGATGATGGTACTGACATACAACTGTAGACTTGGATAATGGTACTGACATACAACTGTAGACTTGGATAATGGTACTGACATACAACAATATACTTGGATGATGGTACTGACATACAACAATATACTTGGATGATGGTACTGACATACAACTATAGACTTGGATGATGGTACTGACATACAATTATAGACATGGACGATGGTACTGACATACAACTATAGACTTGGATGATGGTACTGACATACAACAATAGACTTGGATGATGGTACTGACATACAACCCTAGACTTGGATAATGGTACTGACATACAACAATAGACTTGGATGATGGTACTGACATACAACAATAGACTTGGATGATGGTACTGACATACAACTATAGACTTGGATGATGGTACTGACATACAACTATAGACTTGGATGATGGTACTGACATACAACTATAGACTTGGATGATGGTACTGACATACAACTGTAGACTTGGATGATGGTACTGACATACAACTATAGACTTGGATGATGGTACTGACATACAACTATAGATATGGATGATGGTACTGACATACAACTATAGACTTGGATGATGGTAGTGACATACAACTATAGACATGGATGATGGTAGTGACATACAACTATGGATATGGATGATGGTAGTGACATACAACTATAGATATGGATGATGGTACTGACATACAACTGTAGACTTGTATGATGGTACTGACATACAACTGTAGACTTGGATGATGGTACTGACATACAACTATAGACTTGGATGATGGTACTGACATACAACTGTAGACTTGGATGATGGTAGTGACATACAACTGTAGACTTGGATGATGGTACTGACATACAACTATAGACTTGGATGATGGTACTGACATACAACTATATACTTGGATGATGGTAGTGACATACAACAATAGACTTGGATGATGGTAGTGACATACAACTATAGACTTGGATGATGGTAGTGACATACAACTATAGATATGGATGATGGTACTGACATACAACTGTAGACTTGGATGATGGTACTGACAAACAACTGTAGACTTGGATGATGGTACTGACATACAACTATAGACTTGGATGATGGTACTGACATACAACTGTAGACTTGGATGATGGTAGTGACATACAACTATAGACTTGGATGATGGTATTGACATACAACTGTAGACTTGAATGATTGTACTGACATACAACTATAGACTTGGATTTGGATGATGGTACTGACATACAACTATATACTTGGATGATGGTAGTGACATACAATAATAGACTTGGATGATAGTACTGACATACAGCCCTAGACTTGGATAATGGTACTGACATACAATTATAGACATGGATGATGGTACTGACATACAACTATAGACTTGGATGATGGTAATGACATACAACAATAGACTTGGATGATGGTACTGACATACAACTATAGACTTGGATGATGGTACTGACATACAACAATAGACTTGGATGATGGCACTGACATACAATTATAGACATGGATGATGGTACTGATATACAACAATATACTTGGATGATGGTACTGACATACAACAATAGACTTGGATGATGGTACTGTCATACAACCATAGACTTGGATGATGGTACTGACATACAGCCCTAGACTTGTATAATGGTACAGACATACAACTGTAGACTTGGATGATGGTACTGACATACAACTGTAGACTTGGATGATGGTACTGACATACAACTATAGACTTGGACGATGGTACTGACATACCACGATAGACTTGGACGATGTTACTGACATACAACTGTAGACTTGGATGATGGTAGAGACATACAACTATAGACTTGGATGATGGTACTGACATACAACTATAGATATGTATGATGGTAGTGATATACATCTATAGACTTGGATGATGGTAGTGACATACAACTATAGACTTGGATGATGGTAGTGACATACAACTATAGACTTGGATGATGGTACTGACATACAACTATAGATATGGATGATGGTAGTGACATACAACTATGATATGGATGATGGTACTGACATACAACTGTAGACTTGGATGATGGTACTGACATACAACTGTAGACTTGGATGATGGTACTGACATACAACTGTAGACTTGGATGATGGTACTGACATACAACTATAGACTTGGATGATGGTACTGACATACAACTGTAGACTTGGATGATGGTACTGACATACAACTATAGACTTGGATGATGGTACTGACATACAACTGTAGACTTGGATGATGGTACTGACATACAACTATAGACATGGATGATGGTACTGACATACAACTGTAGACTTGGATGCTGGTACTGACATACAACTATAGACTTGGATGATGGTACTGACATACAACTGTAGACTTGGATGATGGTACTGACATACAACTATAGACTTGGATGATGGTACTGACATACAACTATAGACTTGGATGATGGTAGTGATATACAACTATAGACGTGGATGATGGTACTGACATACAACTATAGACATGGATGATGGTACTGGCATACAACTGTAGACTTAGATGATGGTACTGACATACGACTATAGACTTGGACGATGGTACTGGCATACAACAGTAGACTTGGATGATGGTACTGACATACAATTTCACGGTTGCGACACCATAAGTGAATGTCATTTCGAGTTTAGTAGAAACGAGAAAAAGCGCATAAAACGTGCTACCAGCTATAATTTCATCATGACGCCATGTATTGACGCCATCTTGGATTTCAAGACAATGACATCACATGTGTATTTTAAACTGATGACTAAGCTGCCCATGTACCAACCTGGTAATGTGTATATGAAGCTTCATCACTTATCTGCTATGAAAACCCATCAAAACTAACGATTTCCTAACTTATCTCATTATTTCTGACACCTACGAAGGTTGCAATTCAATCAACCGCAAGAAACCTCCCCCAAAGCCGATTGGCGGGGATTTATTTTTCTCTGAAAGACTACATGCTAGACTTCAGCATCTTATGAACGCTATGGTACGGTTACCTACGGCCTTTGTATACTAGGACGGGAATGCAGACGAAAACAATGATACACATTTCAACACTTCTTTTAATATTATTGACGTGAAATATTTATTAATTTATTATTTATGTAGAGTATAGAATGATAAATTATAACAGGGCTGTACGGAATTTTACAATCTTGTTAATACTAGTGTGTTATCGATACTTGTGAGTCCTTACATTTAGCGGATTTATTTCTTCGTTGTTAAAACGGATCTATTTCTTTAGAGATTTAGTCTTTTTGGAAGCTCTCGAATGAGTTGTGTCCCCCTATAACACTTTGGGGGCGTATGAATTCCGTTTCACTCTATTAGCCAATCATAACTGTATTAAAAATACGTTCACCAATCGGTGCGCTCCAGACGGATCTATAGTCCAGTGGTTAACACGCTGGACTGATAATCCAGGGATCGCAGGTTCGATCCCCCGTCTGATCCTAATAAAAATAACAGTCTTTCAGATGGGACGATAAACCGAGGTCTCGTGTCAGTGCTTTACACCGTGCACGTAAAAGAACCAGAGGAGACTCTGGAATGGGTCTCTGACTGTATCATTGCACTATCCTCCAAACTCTAAAATGACTAATCTCTTCAGGAGGCGTCGCTTATATGGGCAACCAGTAGCGACGATAAATAAACGTAAAACACACACACGGTGCGGTGCGTTCCATTACAACAACGGTTTGAGCGATTAGTTCCACGAGCGTGCGCATTCAAAATGTAGATCCGTTTACTCTCCAAATCATCAAAGGAGCCGCCATCAGAACGGTATAGATCACTGAACAGATAGAACGATCAACAGATTAATAGTAACTAGGTGTTGTTAAATACCTTCCGTGAAATGCAAATGCTGTAAAACAACCCAGTTCTGTGATTAGGGTATGTAAACACCTGTCCCAATTCAGATGACAAATATTGGATAAGATGTTCGTCTCTCGGTAATTGTACGATCCAGAAGCACGGGAGGATGTCTAAAGGATACACTAATGAAGCGAGCGACCTTATTTGGTCATATATTGTTAGTTCGTATTTCATATTTGATTTAACAGTTTCCACAGTAAAGCTCACACTATCGTAGTATCATTAGTATTCGCGTATAGTCCTCACATTACAATACTATGTGAAAGGATTCAGTCACATGTGTGAACAATAATGTCCAACGGAGTGTTAGTATATGCTACACATGCAAAATATTGATCAACAATAGGACAAATTATGTCACATATATAGTGAAAACTTTTAAAGGAATGGAATGTGAGCTTGGTGGGACATCCTTTGTGTAACGGTGTAACGGTTTAGCAATGGTGATTGAAGGATCATTGAATAAGGGCAGAGTTTAATTGACCGTATGCATAGTAACCATTGTTGGAACCACTGTTGCTATCATTATGTAAAGGGATTATATACAGCTAGTAACTAAAAGTAATTATTATTGCATTAGCTTAGTAAACTATGGTCAAGAAAAAACATATCAAGCGGAAAAAGAATAGTGAAAGCGACGACGATCTGAACTGCAGTAAGGTGATCAAATATGATGGGCTAACAGAGACATGTGATGAACTTCAAACTGGCGACATTGGAAGTGAATCAGAGCCAATATCACATGAAAGAATCACTAGTGATATACAGGCAACTATTAACACTACTAATTCCTTCAGTGTGCTGCAATCTCTAAGTGAGGAATCTACGTCTGTAGAAGCAAGTATGAGTACCAATGTTACGGATGATGCTGGTGGTTCCGTTAAGACAGTTTGTGGTGCAACTGGGAGTGTGAAAGACCAGGTCAGTGACAGCCCGAGTTTGAGTGATGTGTTGGCACTCCTGTGTCGGATTGATCTAAGAATTGGTAATATGGACAGAAAGCTTAAGACTCTGGATACGTTAGAGCAGAAAGTAGATAGTTTGACAAAGAGCTTAAAAAGTTGTGGGTACATATGAACACTAGGAGTAAAGCTGCAGATGAGAAGATTAACCGCGTAGAGGATACAGTAGATAATGTTGAACTTGCTACAGGTTTCTGTCAAGATAAACTTACTCAGATGGCACAGGACAACATAGAGCTTAAGAATACTGTAACTTATCTGCAAGCACAGCCCATGCGGAACAATATTATATTTGGTAACGTGCCTGAATTAGCCAACGAAAAGCCAGAACAAACTACATACATAGTGAGGAACCTAATGAAGGAGAAATTAGCTATTGCACACGATATTATTGACAATATGAAAATAGAACGCGCCCAAAGAATGGGACAGCCCACAACAGCTGGAGAAGCTTCAGCAATGTATCACCGTCGTATTGTGTGCATATACAATTTATTCACGGATCGCGAACTTGTCAGGAAATCAAGCTACAGATTGAAAGGTACAAAACTCTATGTAACTGGACAATTCCCACCCGAAGTGGCAGCAAAATGATGTGAGCTTGTGAAGGTAATGAAAAAGGCCAAGGACCAGGGAAAAACGGACGTCCAGTGATAGATGCAGGCAGTTAGGAATGCGCGGAGGGTGAACTAAAGTGTTTAGTAATAGTAAGTGCGGAAATTCAGACTTTGTAAAATTATTGACTGAACATGACATAATTGTGTTGCTAGAATCATGGACATGTACAACTAGTGATATAGAATTAGACGGCTACCACTACTTTAACTTTTATAGAAAGTATAGACACCGCAATGCCAGGCGCAATAGCGGTGGTATTGTCATTTATTGTAGAGATGTTCTTAAAGACGGTATTTCCATAGTGAAAAATGTACATGACACAATAATCTGGTTCAAATTTGATAAAACATTTTTTGGATACAAGTCTGATGTATATGTTGCTGCTGTATATATGTGGGGAGATACTTCTCCAATTACAAATCTTATCGATGTGGATCTATTTGAACTATTGCAAAATGATATTTATCTGTATGACTCTATGGGAAAGGGTCTGGTCTCCGGCGATTGCAATGCTAGGGTTTCCTGCAAAAAGGATTACATTGATGCCGACATGTATATCGCTGATCTGGATGATGATAACTATCTACCTGATAATATGTTAATGCGCGCTAATCAAGACAAGGGGAGTAACTCACATGGTAACAAATTACTCGACTTGTGCAAGGCTACCTCACTACGTTTAGCAAATGGTCGTCTGCACGATGATATTTGCGGAAATTATAGTTATTTCAATAATTCAGCTAGTTCAGTCATAGATTACCTATTATTACATGAACAAGATTTCAATTGTGTGAACAAATTTAAAGTTGGTGTCTTTAATGAATTTAGCGACCACGCACCGTTGCATATACGTATTTGCTGTCCGCGCGTTGACGAAATAGTAGACTGTGTAGAGCAACACGAATACACTACTTGGTCCGATGTTCATAAGAATGAATTCCGCACATGTTTAATAAGTAAATTGCCATATTTTAATCGCATTATTCATGATTATCATAGCAATGATTTAAATGATACTGATAAATTGGTGAACTCATTTACGTCTATTATGCGTGAAGCGACCCACTTTTCCATAAGATATCACTCAAAATGACACGATTTTTAAACATAGTTGATGATACTAACAAGTGGTTTGACGATGATTGAAAACTACACAAACATAATTATAAGCAAGCTCTAGTACGGTTTAATGTGTGTCGATCCACGGAAAACAGGACAGAACTGACGAGGCTAAAGGCCATCTATACAAGATGCATTAAGTCTAATCGACATCGTTATAAATTAAAGCAGGCAGAGTTTGAATCTCTAAAACTATGTAAGCCTCGAGAATTCTGGAAGCATTTTAGGAAGTCAACTAATAAGAAAAGTGGTAATATTTCGTCTGATGCTTTCTTCAAACATTTTGCTATTATATTCGACGATATAAAACAGTCTAAGCATACAGAATCTGAAGAATTTAATGAAACAAACGATTTCAATGCATCAAATATTATATTCAAAGATTTAGATCTACCTATTACGTACACTGAGGTAAAAGATGCAATAAAATCTCTTAAGCGAAATAAAGCCACGTCTGATGACAATTTGTTAAACGAATATTTCTTAGAAACGGGCGATATTTTAGCTAGCCACATCGTTGATATTTTTAATGTTATTTTTAATTCCGGCAATTTCCCAGAATGCTGGACAAAGGTCTTTATTGTACCTGTATACAAAAAAGGTGACAAAGATGACGCAACAAATTATCAAGGCATTACCCTATTAAGTAACTTTGGTAAATTATTTACTTGCATATTAAATATTCGCATTACAAACTGGTGTGAAAACAATAATATTATTTCCGATGCACAATTTGGATTTCGTAATACATGCAATGTATCAATCCGTTAAATCGTGTATACAGCACTGCTTAACTGTAACACATACACAGACTTCTTCGATATCTCACATCGGACTACGCCAAGGGGAAATCATTTCGCCAATAATGTGGGCTTTGTTAGTGGAAGACCTTGAATTATACTTACAGGATACGATTAATAGTGGCATTGATATTAAGGACATATGTTTGATTTTATTACATGTACTATTCGCGGATGACATGGTTCTGATTGGCTTAACACCAGTTGACCTGCAAAATACATTAAATAATCTAAGTATGTATTGTGACAAAGGGGGCCTTGAAGTTAATGTTTTAAAGTCGAAGATAATGATGTTGCGTAAACAGGGTGGGCTAAAGAGAGGAGAGCAGTGGTTGTATCGGGGAGATGCCGTCGATGTGGTCAATGACTTTAACTACTTTGGTGTTACACTTAACTATACCGGTAATTTTAATCTAAATTCACAATAACTCCATGGCAAAGGCCTAAAAGCTATGAACATACTAACAGCTAATCTACGTAAACACGAGGCACAACCAAAAAACCGCTATCCAGCTCTTCGATGCTCTAGTATCATCCATTTTACATTACGGAAGTGAAATATTTTCAAAAGCTAAAAATTTAGAGACATTGCTGCAATTCTGCAAGTTAGTTATTGGTGTTAAGCAATCAACTAGGAATGTAGCTGTATATTATGAACTCGGAAGATACCCATATGTAGATATGTAAAAGTTGTAAAATATTGGTTAAAAATAGTTACAACGGAAAATATAATTATTAAGTCGATGATACAGACGTGTCTAGTCGATTTAGTAACTGGCAAACGTAATTGGTTGTCCAGAGTTAGGGAATTGCTAAGTAAATTTGGCCTTAGGTATATATGGGAAAACCCACATGTCATCGACCATACACAGTTTATTTCTGAATTTAAACAAAGGATTATAGATGATTTTCTGCAGACTTCACAAGCTGATCTTCGAATAAATAAGGTACTTATAGTATATAAAAATGTAAAGATTAATTTTGGTTACGAATCGTACTTAGATATAATACTAAGCAGAAAATTAAGAATTGCATTTACAAAATTGAGACTATCAGGGCACAACTTACGGATTGAAACTGGCAGATATGGTAGAAACCGTATTGATCAAAACGAAAGGTTATGTTTATTGTGTAATACAAACAACGTGGAAGATGAGTTTCATTTCATGTTTAAATGTGAGGTGTATAGTACATTAAGAAAAAAAAAAATTAAACTTTTATATTCTAATCGACCAAGTATGTTCAAATTATTGCAAATATTAGCAGCTATCACTTCAGGATAGGTGAGTTTATTTTTGAGGCGGCTAACATTTATGGTTCTGTGCCATCAACATTTAGTGAATTTTACGATGCACTAGTCGTATGCTCACCCAATTCCTTTTCTGTCAATGACGAATGGCCACAGTTTGTTGATTCAATTCATCTGAAACCCACCCTCCCACACCCATTATATAAATCATAGGTATTGCCTGTTTATTAGTTGTTGGTGCTTGTATAATAACTTGTTATGCACTCTCATTGTTTTGAAAGGAGATACGGCGCTGCTTTATCATGTATTTCAGGTTCACATATGACGGTCATAAGATCTTGAGGAATCCTTCGTCACGGCTTACTATGGAACACGTACAGTGGTGTTTTTAAACCAAGTTATACATAGACTTTATTGTTAAAACGTGAATATAAGAAACTGTTGTGTGGCAGACAGCGAAATCATTATTTCGTAAAATAATTAACGGTCAGCCCAATTTCTGTTACCCAGGGTTGGGCTCAAACACTTCATTGTGAATGATTTATTGTTAATTTGTTGTTTGATATTGATTTTAATTGTATGTTGTTAGGGATAGCCCTTTGTATGTTGTCGGCAGCCCAAATATTGTAAGCCGTGACCAAACATTGCCAAACCGTAACATTAAATTTATATGCAAACGTTTATCTAGTTTTTTGCTTATTGATCTATTACTTTGAGAATGCTACGAAGTTGTACACATGCTGGTTGACTTTGCCTTCACTAAATCATTCAATGTGATAATTCCCTAGAGCTGGTTAACTTTAGTAAATATATTCATGAAGCTCAATCTCTTCGTAATTCACTTGTTTAGGATATATGAGTTACCAGTTGAATACTCCCTATACTCTTAATACAGTCATGATCATGTTTTGCATAGTCTAAAATCCATCATGACATTGTCATTATTTTTCCATGTACGTCCATGATCATTACATCATTTGTCCATCCTCATCATGATTGCATATATCATAATATTGTACTATATATATTGTAAATATGTTTAAATGTTACAGACGAGAATCTGTAAAGTTTAAGTCTTAATAAAGCATTCTTCTTCTTCTTCTTCATGTAGAAAACATTACAATTATGCGCCAAATGTATGGCAAGACATTATTCTCATATATCAGAGATGTATGCGAAATTTCATTAGCCTCAACCATGCAACAGTAACACAATATGTTAATCTAGGCAAGCATAAGCGTGGAATTTAATTATTAGATGTAGAGCCTTTACTCTTCATTTCGAGGTGAAAGACGTGTTGAAAGTGATATTCCGAGTGCTAGATTCATTACATTAACAACTTCTGAACAAAGGGCCTACAATAACGTAATTAAGGAGTTTGTCTCCAACTGTGAACACGAACCAAAGGCAACACGAGCTCTCTTATAGCACCCATGCAAAGTAGACGTACTTGATCGCTGACTATTATTCAATGTGTGATTTGTTTTTATGGCAAACACAAAACAACCATTTGATATCGTAGACTATGTTACGTAATCTATGTTCTAGTGGTCCTACTCGTACGTCACTAGCGCTCACACAATTAATTAATTAATACTTAATTAATAACAATAACATTTGTAGTTAGTCATACTTTTAATTAATAGATTTCATCACTGTATGTGCTTTATATAATGAGAGATATCTCTAATGTTCTATTACATCCCTTGTCAGATAAAGTATGATTTGAGCTACACTCATTATATAGCAGTCTACTGATTAAATTGATGTTGCTACTTTACATTTGAATTTTCTCACAGACGGATCTGTAGTCCAGTGATAACACACTGGACTGGTAATCCAGTGATTGCAGGTTCGATCCCCCGTCTGACCATAATAAAATGAACTATAAACCGAGGTCTCGTGTCGGTGCTTTACACCGTGCACGGAAAAGAACCAGAGGAGATTCTGGAATGGGTCTCTGTCTGTATCATTGCACTATCCTCCAAAAATCTAAAATGACTAATCTCTTCAGGAGGCGTCGCTCAAATGGGCAACCGGTAGCGACGATAAATAAACGTAAAACAATCAAAATTGAATATTCTCAGTGAAAGAAAAGTCCATCTTCTACTGTTTTCAAGCAGTGAAACATGCCATTTCCTCTGTCACTGCTTGATTTTCGTATTCCTCCGCAGTTTGATGTACATTTGTATTTTAGCTGTTTTCTGACAAGCATAAACAATTAATTATAAAGTACCATATTCTAATGAATTTGTTTAATCTTTATTAAAACCTAACTTGATAATTATGCAGGATCTATTTCTTATTATGGACGTTCACACTGACATGGACCGATTTCCTTTGGTTGTAGCAGTTTACGGCCTTGTGATCAAGACGGTCACAGTTAAAACACCTTCCCGAGAATTTCTATTGAAAATGTCTATGGGTATCCCCATCAGTTACTGTAGTTGCTGTTTCCATTTTAAGCGAAGCTCGTCGTGAGACTAGGTGAAGTTATATATTGTCCATTTCACTGATAAATGTCTATATTTCAATGGAAAGCATACAATAAAGTATCACATTTGTCAATGATATATGATTATTTTCTCAATTTTATTAACATGTACAGCTATATTTCCTATGCATTTCAATTTCGTTTATGCTTTCCAATGATTGATAGACTTTTCTCAGTGAAAGAAAACTCCATCTTACACCGCTTTGAAAAGTGAAAGATGGCATTTTCTCTGCTACCGGTTGCGTTTCGTATTCCTACGCGATTAGAAGTACTTTTATATTTTAGCTATTTATCACGAACAGCTAATTATAAAGTAATATATTCTAATGAATTAGTTTTGTCTGTAGTTTATACTTTTGACAGCAAACAGAAACTAACTTTAAAATTATGCAGGCATTTTTATTAATACGGACGTTCACACTAAGAGAAGTGGTTGTGCGGTTGTGTCATGTAGTGCAATGAGGTTCCAGACAGAGCAGTTAAAATCAATAAAATTTGGGAAAAAAACTTATATTGGCAAAAGTCATTGGAAATCATAATAGAAAAAAGAAGATTTGTGTTTATTAGTTTAAGATAGGATTCTATCATCGAGTGATCACCGAAAATATTTTATTTCATCGATGAAATAAAATCCTATGTTACACTAATAAACACAAATATGCTCTATATCATTTGGATTGTATTGACCACGATTAACATGCAGCAACACTTTCAGTTTAATATTTTATCGTTCGTATATAAGTTTATTTAAAGTCGCCACCGCATAAATGCATTTGGGCGACTAAATTAGCTAAGATGATTAAAAGGTCTAAAAATAGTTAATAAACTATTAAAATTACAATACTATGATGTTTAGAGAGCTATGAGGGTTGCATTTATCTCAGAGTGTGTTCGGTTTTCATATCTCCCACTCCCGCTCGCACACGATTGTGTACCAACGGGGGTCGGAGGTAGACCGGGTGAAGAAATTACCCGGTGCAATTACTAAGTCTAAGGAGATTTAGATACAGGCTGCTTAGTACACCGTTTGTTAGTTTGTTCTATAGCCGATTTATACCGCATGTCCTTGGTGTGTTAAAAACCGTGTACATATGTGTACACGAACCAGTGCAGAAGATAACAAGGACACACACTAGATTTTTGAAATGTGTGTCCTAAACAAAATGAACAAGAAATTAGAAGGAGTGAACCAATGAGATGGATACATGGAACTCTGAATGTTCCAAAAAATCAAAAAATAACTAGTTTAACCATAACAGCAGATAAATAATATAGAGACAAGTTTGACCTTAATTAGGGATCTTGGGGTATATTTTTATATCAGCATATCCCATCACCAAAATGTATTTAGAGTAGGTGATTTATAATGGGTTGCATAAGGTAGAGAGATAGATTAAATAAAATAGCAAGAAGGAAGAAGGTAGAAGGACACTGTCTGTCAGAAGGGTGTCAACAGCTCATAAGTGTGTCCTTCATATATCACAATATCCCTAATATCACATAGTCAAACCTGCAACATATAGACTGCGTTGCCCGTTGAGGGTTGTACTAATAAATATCAATAAAGATATTACTACGAAAATTAAAAGTAAGACCTAATGGCAAAAAAGTTAACTAGTCGCACGAACCGGTGTGAACAATAATTTATTGTTGAGAGAATATATTTTATTGCAAAATCGGCAATAACCTTGCCTTTGGCAATACAATATACATAAAATCGGCAATAACCTTGCCTTTGGCAATACAATATACATAAAATCGGCAATAACCTTGCCTTTGGCAATACAATATACATAAAATCGGCAATAACCTTGCCTTTGGCAATACAATATACATAAAATCGGCAATAACCTTGCCTTTGGCAATACAATATACATAAAATCGGCAATAACCTTGCCTTTGGCAATACAATATACATAAAATCGGCAATAACCTTGCCTTTGGCAATACAATATACATAAAATCGGCAATAACCTTGCCTTTGGCAATACAATATACATAAAATCGGCAATAACCTTGCCTTTGGCAATACAATATACATACAAAATGCATGGTAAGCGAAACCAATTTGTCTTTTTGTGATAATACATAGTATTATGATAGCATACATATATATTCATTAATGTTAATCAAGTAATATTAATAATATTGTATTTGCTCTTTACATAGAGAGAAAGGGCAATATGGGGTGACCAACACGTTCTATAAACATTAGTCGTCAGTAGAAACATTTTCACAATTAATTGGCTGGAAATGATTAGCAAGAAACAGAACAGAACAGAACAGAACATATGTTTATTTTGACGTATACATAAGTACATAGTCATTAATAGAAATATACATACATGCATATAGATATATATACATAATTATATATATATATATATCCACACATAAAAACATAATTATATATCACAATCAATCAATGTAATAGCCATTATATACAAGTGCTACGAATGCTGTCATGTAGCACGGAGGATAAACTCTAATATCATATTTAAATCTTAGAAGTCAAGGTATTTAATATATTATTTCGTTTGTTTAAAGCATGTTTAATGTAAAGAGCCAAATTATACAGGTCACTTCTGTTATCAGAGCTTAACAATTTCAAAAATGTGTACATACTTGGTCTTGTATAAAATCTTTTAGTAATGTAACGTTTCCTCAAATCTATATAGCATGAACATGTTAAGATAAAATGAAACTCATCTTCCACATCCAGAGTATTACAGCATTGACAGTATCTTTCGTTTCTCTGTATTCTATTTGATGCATATCGACCAGTTTGTATTCTAAGCGAATGTGCAGATATTCTTATTCTGGTTATATATAGTCGCAATGTATATGGTAGATAGATATAGATAGATATATATAGATATAGATATAGATATAGATATAGATATAGATATAGATATAGATAGATAGATAGATAGATAGATAGATAGATAGATAGATAGATAGATAGATAATAGATAGATATATAGATATACATAAAAAGCTGTTTCTATTTACAACATGAGGATTACTCCAGATATCTGCAAATCCATTTTCACACAATAATGTTTTAACATTATAAAGCCAATTTTTGATACCCTTATTACAGTCAATCAAAGATTGTGCATATACGCGCTTAAGTATTATATTATCCGAGTATAACAATTTAAACCAGTACTTAATCATACGTATGTAACGAGATATATACATGGGATATCTACCCAGTTCTCCGTATACAGTTGCAGTGCATGTGGAAGATCTAACATTTAAAATTTGTTTACAAAACTTTAAATGGATTCTTTCAATTTCTTTGGACTTAGTGTATCCCCAAATTTCAGATGAATAATTTAATATTGATCCAACAAAAGCATCAAAAAGTTGACAAAGTATCTTTAATTTTAGTCTATACCGTTTACAATTATATAACAAGAAATTGAGAGCCTTTAATGCTTTCCCAGTAATATATGCCTGGTTTAATGAAAAATGTCCAGTATAACTTAGGATTGTTCCAAGGTAATTGAAATCATTAACCACTTCAATATTTTCATTATTATAAGTCCATTTTTCGCTTAGATATACATTACCTCGTTTTCTAAAAACCATTACTTTTGTTTTAGCAGTATTAACCTCCAAACCCCATGTAGTACAATAGTCATATAATAAATTAAAATTATATTGAAGCTCTTCTGGGGACTTGGCTAAAATGACCATATCATCTGCAAAAAGTAGCAAAATAAGAACAATGTCATCTATGACAATGCCAGAATTAATATCTTCTTGTAAATATAGTTCAAGATCTTCCACGAATAAAGAGAATAAAATAGGCGACAGTATCTCCCCTTGTCTTAGACCGACAGCATATTGGAAATATTCCGAATAGCTTCC
>CM026404.1:88331387-88359470 GCA_014843695.1 Archivesica marissinica
ATATGGTACAAGAGGGGGACAGTACAATGTGTCATTAGGATATGGTACAAGAGAGGGACAGTACAATATATCATTAGGATATGGTACAAGAGGGGGACAGTGCAAGGTATCATTAGGATATTGTACAAGAGGGGGACAGTACAAGGTATCATTAGGATATGGTATAGAGGGGGGACAGTACAAGGTGTCATTAGGATATGGTACAAGAGGGGGACAGTACAAGCTGGCATTAGGATACGGTACAAGAGGGGGCGGTACAAGGTGTAATTAGGATATGGTACAAGAGGGGGCACAGTACAAGGTGTCATTAGGATATGGGGCAAGAGGCGGACAGTACAAGGTGGCATTAGGATATGGTACAAGAGGGTTGACAGTACAAGGTGTCATTAGGATATGGGGCAAGAGGGGGACAGTACAAGGCGGCATTAGGATATGGTACAAGAGGGGATAGTACAAGGTATCATTAGAATATGGTACAAGAGGTGGGCAGTACAAGGTGTTATTAGGATATGGGGCAAGAGGGGGACAGTACAATGTATCATTAGTATATGGTACAAGAGGGGGGGCAGTACATGTGTCATTAGGGTGTGGGACAAGAGGAGGGCAGTACAAGGTGTCATTAGGATATGGTACAAGAGGGGGGCAGTACAAGGTGTCATTAGGTGTGGGACAAGAGGGGGCAGTAGGTGTCATTAGGGTGTGGGGCAAGAGGGGGACAGTACAAGGTGTCATTAGGATATGGGACAAGAGGGGGACAGTACAAGGTATCATTAGGATATGGTACAAGAGGGGAACACTACAAGGTGTCATTAGAATATGGTACAAGAGGGGGGCGGTACAAGGTATCATTAGAATATGGTACAAGAGGGGAACAGTACAAGGTATCATTAGGATGTCGTACAAGAGGGGGACAGTACAAGGTATCATTAGGATGTGGTACAAGAGGGGAACAGTACAAGGTATTATTAGGATATGGTACAAGAGGGGGACAGTACATGGTATCATTAGGATAAGGTACAAGAGGGGAAAAGTACAAGGTATCATTAGGATGTGGTACAAGAGGGGGAACAGTACAAGATATCATTAGGATGTGGTACAATAGGGGGACCAGTACAAGGTATCATTATGATATGGGGCAAGAGGGGGACAGTACAAGGTATCATTAGGATGTGGTACAAGAGGGGAACAGTACAAGGTGTCATTAGGATGTGGACAAGAGGGGAACAGTACAAGGTGTCATTAGGATATTGTACAAGAGGGGGACAGTACAAGGTATCATTAGGATATGGTACAAGAGGGGACAGTACAAGGTATCGTTAGGATATGGTACAAGAGGGGAACAGTACAAGATGTCATTAGAATATGGTACAAGAGGGAGACAGTACAAAATATCATTAGGATATGGTACAAGAGGGGAACAGTACAAGGTATTATTAGGATATGGGACAAGAGGGGAACAGTACAATGTGTCATTAGGATATGGGACAAGAGGGGGACAGTACAAGGTGTGATTAGGATATGGGACACGAGGGGGACAGTACAAGGTATCATTAGGATATGGTACAAGAGGGGGACAGTACAAGGTATCATTAGGATAAGGTTCAAGAGGGGAACAGTACAAGGTATCATTAGGATGTGGTACAAGAGGGGGAACAGTACAAGATATCATTAGGATGTGGTACAATAGGGGGAACAGTACAAGGTATCATTAGGATATGGGGCAATAGGGGGACAGTACAAGGTATCATTAGGATGTGGTACAAGAGGGGAACAGTACAAGGTGTCATTAGGATGTGGAACAAGAGGGGAACAGTACAATGTATCATTAGGATAAGGGACAAGAGGAGGGGGAGAGGAAAAGGTGTCATTAGGATATGGGACAAGAGGAGGGGGACAGAACAAGGTGTCATTAGGATATGGGACAAGAGGAGGGGGACAGAACAAGGTGTCATTAGGATATGGGACAACAGGAGGGGGACAGAACAATGTGTCATTAGGATATGGGACAAGAGGAGGGGGACAGAACAAGGTGTCATTAGGATATGGGACAAGAGGAGAGGGACAGAACAAGGTGTCAATAGGATATGGGACAAAAGGGGGACAGTACAAGGTATAATTAGAACATGGTACAAGAGGGGGACAGTACAAGATGTCATTAGAATATGGTACAAGAGGGAGACAGTACAAAATATCATTAGGATATGGTACAAGAGGTGGATAGAACAAGATTTCATTAGAATACGGTACAAGAGGGAGACAGTACAAAGTGTCATTAGGATATGGTACAAGAGGGGGACAGTACAAGATGTCATTAGAATATGGTACAAGAGGGGGACAGTACAATGTGTCATTAGGATATGGTACAAGAGAGGGACAGTACAAGATATCATTAGGATATGGTACAAGAGGAGGACAGTGCAAGGTATCATTAGGATATGGTACAAGAGGGGGACAGTACAAGGTATCATTAGGATATGGTATAAGAGGGGGACAGTACAAGGTGTCATTAGGATATGGTACAAGAGGGGGACAGTACAAGCTGGCATTAGGATACGGTACAAGAGGGGGCGGTACAAGGTGTAATTAGGATATGGTACAAGAGGGGGCACAGTACAAGGTGTCATTAGGATATGGGGCAAGAGGCGGACAGTACAAGGTGGCATTAGGATATGGTACAAGAGGGTTGACAGTACAAGGTGTCATTAGGATATGGGGCAAGAGGGGGACAGTACAAGGCGGCATTAGGATATGGTACAAGAGGGGGATAGTACAAGGTATCATTAGAATATGGTACAAGAGGTGGGCAGTACAAGGTGTTATTAGGATATGGGGCAAGAGGGGGACAGTACAATGTATCATTAGTATATGGTACAAGAGGGGGGGCAGTACAATGTGTCATTAGGGTGTGGGACAAGAGGAGGGCAGTACAAGGTGTCATTATGATATGGTACAAGAGGGGGGGCAGTACAAGGTGTCATTAGGATATGGTACAAGAGGGGGGCAGTACAAGGTGTCATTAGGGAGTGGGACAAGAAGGGGCAGTAGTGTGTCATTAGGGCGTGGGACAAGAGGGGGACAGTACAAGGTGACATTAGGATATGGGACAAGAGGGGAACAGTACAAGGTATCATTAGGATATGGTACAAGAGGGGAACACTACAAGGTGTCATTAGAATATGGTACAAGAGGGGGGCGGTACAAGGTATCATTAGAATATGGTACAAGAGGGGAACAGTACAAGGTATCATTAGGATGTCGTACAAGAGGGGGACAGTACAAGGTATCATTAGGATGTGGTACAAGAGGGGAACAGTACAAGGTATTATTAGGATATGGTACAAGAGGGGGACAGTACATGGTATCATTAGGATAAGGTACAAGAGGGGAAAAGTACAAGGTATCATTAGGATGTGGTACAAGAGGGGGAACAGTACAAGATATCATTAGGATGTGGTACAATAGGGGGACCAGTACAAGGTATCATTATGATATGGGGCAAGAGGGGGACAGTACAAGGTATCATTAGGATGTGGTACAAGAGGGGAACAGTACAAGGTGTCATTAGGATGTGGACAAGAGGGGAACAGTACAAGGTGTCATTAGGATATTGTACAAGAGGGGGACAGTACAAGGTATCATTAGGATATGGTACAAGAGGGGACAGTACAAGGTATCGTTAGGATATGGTACAAGAGGGGAACAGTACAAGATGTCATTAGAATATGGTACAAGAGGGAGACAGTACAAAATATCATTAGGATATGGTACAAGAGGGGAACAGTACAAGGTATTATTAGGATATGGGACAAGAGGGGAACAGTACAATGTGTCATTAGGATATGGGACAAGAGGGGGACAGTACAAGGTGTGATTAGGATATGGGACACGAGGGGGACAGTACAAGGTATCATTAGGATATGGTACAAGAGGGGGACAGTACAAGGTATCATTAGGATAAGGTTCAAGAGGGGAACAGTACAAGGTATCATTAGGATGTGGTACAAGAGGGGGAACAGTACAAGATATCATTAGGATGTGGTACAATAGGGGGAACAGTACAAGGTATCATTAGGATATGGGGCAATAGGGGGACAGTACAAGGTATCATTAGGATGTGGTACAAGAGGGGAACAGTACAAGGTGTCATTAGGATGTGGAACAAGAGGGGAACAGTACAAGGTTTCATTAGGATATGGGACAAGAGGGGGACAGTACAAGGTATCATTAGGATATGGTTCAAGAGGGGGACAGTACAAGGTATCGTTAGGATATGGTACAAGAGGGGAACAGTACAAGATGTCATTAGAATATGGAACAAGAGGGAGACAGTACAAAATATCATTAGGATATGGTACAAGAGGGGGATAGAACAAGATTTCATTAGAATACGGTACAAGAGGGGGACATTACAATATGTCATTAGAATATGGTACAAGAGGGGGACAGTACAAAATGTCATTAGGATATGGTACAAGAGGGGGACAGTACAAAGTGTCATTATAATATGGTACAAAAGCGGGACAGTACAAGATGTCATTAGAATATGGTACAAGAGGGGGACAGTACAAGGTGTCATTAGGATATGGTACAAGAGAGGGACAGTACAAGATATCATTAGGATATGGTACAAGAGGGGGACTGTACAAGGTATCATTAGGATATGGTACAAGAGGGGGACAGTACAAGGTATCATTAGGATATTGTATAAGAGGGGAACAGTACAAGGTGTCATTAGGATATGGTACAAGAGGGGGACAGTACAAGGTGTCATTAGGATATGGGGCAAGAGGGAGCACAGTACAAGGTGTCATTAGGATATGGGGCAAGAGGCGGACAGTACAAGGTGTCATTAGGATATGGTACAAAAGGGTGGACAGTACAAGGTGTCATTAGGATATGGGGCAAGAGGGGGGCAGTACAAAGTGTTATTAGGATATGGGGCAAGAGGGGGACAGTACAATGTATCATTAGTATATGGTACAAGAAGGGGGCAGTACAAGGTGTCATTAGGGTGTGGGACAAGAGGAGGGCAGTACAAGGTGTCATTAGGATATGGTACAAGAGGGGGGCAGTACAAGGTATCATTAGGATATGGGACAAGAGGGGGCAGTACAGGTGTCATTCGGGTGTGGGACAAGAAGGGCAGTAGTGTGTCATTAGGGCGTGGGCAAGAGGGGGACAGTACAAGGTGTCATTAGGATATGGTACAAGAGGGGGGCAGTACAAGGTGTCATTCGGGTGTGGGACAAGAAGGGGCAGTAGTGTGTCATTAGGGCGTGGGGCAAGAGGGGGACAGTACAAGGTGGCATTAGGATATGGGACAAGAGGGGAACAGTACAAGGTATCATTAGGATATGGTACAAGAGGGGAACACTACAAGGTGTCATTAGGATATGGTACAAGAGGGGGGCGGTACAAGGTGTCATTAGGATATGGTACAAGTGGGGGGGGTACAAGGTGTCATTAGGATATGGTACAAGAGGGGGGCGGTACAAGGTATCATTAGGATATGGTACAAGAGGGGAACAGTACAAGGTATCATTAGGATGTGGTACAAGAGGGGAACAGTACAAGGTATCATTAGGATGTGGTACAAGAGGGGGACAGTACAAGGTATCATTAGGATGTGGTACAAAAGGGGAACAGTACAAGGTATCATTAGGATGTGGTACAAGAAGGGAACAGTACATGGTGTCATTAGGATGTCGTACAAGAGGGGAACAGTACAAGGTGTCATTAGGATATGGTACAAGAGGGGGTCGGTACAAGGTGTCATTAGGATATGGTACAAGAGGGGGCGGTACAAGGTGTCATTAGGATATGGTACAAGAGGGGAACAGTACAAGGTGTGATTAGGATATGGGACACGAGAGGGACAGTACAAGGTGGCATTAGGATATGGGACAAGAGGGGAACAGTACAAGGTATCATTAGGATATGGTACAAGAGGGGAACAGTACAAGGTATCATTAGGATGTGGTTCAAGAGGGGAGCAGTACAAGGTATCATTAGGATATGGTACAAGAGGGGGGCAGTACAAGGTGCCATTAGGTTGTGGGACAAGAGGAGGGCAGTACAAGGTGTCATTAGGATATGGTACAAGAGGGGGGCAGTACAAGGTGTCATTAGGATATGGTACAAGAGGGGGACAGTACAAGGTATCATTAGGATATGGTACAAGAGGGGGACGGTACAAGGTATCATTAGGATATGGTACAAGAGGGGGACAGTACAAGGTGTCATTAGGATAGGGGACAAGAGGGGGACATTACAAGGTGTCATTAGGATATGGTACAAGAGGGGAACATTACAAGGTATCATTAGGATATGGTACAAGAGGGGAACAGTACAAGGTATTATTAGGATATGGGACAAGAGGGGAACAGTACAATGTGTCATTAGGATGTGGGACAAGAGGGGGGAATACAAGGTATCATTAGGATATGGTACAAGAGGGGAACAGTACAAGGTATCATTAGGATATGGTACAAGAGGGGAACAGTACAAGGTATCATTAGGATGTGGTACAAGAGGGGGAACAGTACAATATATCATTAGGATGTGGTACAATAGGGGGAAGAGTACAAGGTATCATTAGGATATGGGGCAAGAGGGGGACAGTACAAGGTATCATTGGGATGTGGTACAAGAGGGGAACAGTACAAGGTGTCATTAGGATGTGGTACAAGAGGGGAACAGTACAAGGTATCATTAGGATATGGTACAAGAGGGGAACAGTACAAGGTATCATTAGGATATGGTACAAGAGGGGAACAGTACAAGGTATCATTGGGATGTGGTACAAGAGGGGAACAGTACAAGGTATCATTGGGATGTGGTACAAGAGGGGAACAGTACAAGGTATCATTAGGATATGGTACAAGAGGGGAACAGTACAAGGTATCATTGGGATGTGGTACAAGAGGGGAACAGTACAAGGTATCATTGGGATGTGGTACAAGAGGGGGACAGTACAAGGTATCATTGGGATGTGGTACAAGAGGGGGACAGTACAAGGTATCATTGGAGTGGTACAAGAGGGGGACAGTACAAGGTATCATTAGGATATGGTACAAGAGGGGAACAGTACAAGGTATCATTAGGATATGGTACAAGAGGGGAACAGTACAAGGTATCATTAGGATGTGGTACAAGAGGGGGAACAGTACAATATATCATTAGGATGTGGTACAATAGGGGGAAGAGTACAAGGTATCATTAGGATATGGGGCAAGAGGGGGACAGTACAAGGTATCATTGGGATGTGGTACAAGAGGGGAACAGTACAAGGTGTCATTAGGATGTGGTACAAGAGGGGAACAGTACAAGGTGTCATAGGATATGGGACAAGAGGGGAACAGTACAAGGTGTCATTAGGATGTGGTACAAGAGAGGAACAGTACAAGGTGTCATAGGATATGGGACAAGAGGGGGACAATACAAGGTATCATTAGGATATGGTACAAGAGGGGAACAGTACAAGGTATCGTTAGGATATGGTACAAGAGGGGAACAGTACAAGGTATCATTAGGATATGGTACAAGAGGGGAACAGTACAAGGTATGATTAGGATATGGTACAAGAGGGGGACAGTACAAGGTATCATTAGGATATGGTACAAGAGGGGGACAGTACAAGGTATCATTAGAATATGGGACAAGAGAGGGGCATTACAAGGTATCATTAGAATATGGTGCAAGAGGGGAACAGTACAAGGTATCATTAGGATATGGTACAAGAGGGGAACAGTACAAGGTGTCATTAGGATATGGTACAAGAGGGGGGCGGTACAAGGTGTCATTAGGATATGGTATAAGGGGGGAACAGTACAAGGTGTCATTAGGATATGGTACAAGAGGGGGACAGTACAAGGTGTCATTAGGATATGGTACAAGAGGGGGGCGGTACAAGGTGTCATTAGGATATGGTACAAGAGGGGAACAGTACAAGGTGTCATTAGAATATAGTATAAGAGGGGAACAGTACAAGGTGTCATTAGGATATGGTACAAGAGGGGAACGGTACAATGTAGCATTAGGATATGGTACAAGAGGGTAACAGTACAAGGTGTCATTAGGATATGGTTGAAGAGGGGGGCAGTACAAGGTGTCATTAGGATATGGTACAAGAGGGGACCAGTACAATGTATCATTAGGATATGGGACATTTGGTTGGCCAGCAGTATACCACAATTGTGTCTATAAGTGCAGCCATAACGTAGCCAAAAGGATGTCCAAATTGTGTCCATAAATGCAGCCATAACGTGGCCAACATGGTGCCCAAATTGTGTATATAAGACCAGCCATAACATGGCCAACAGGATGCCCAATTTGTGTCTATAAGAGCAGCCATAACATGGCCTTCAGGATGCCCAACTTGTGTCTATAAGTGCAGCCATAACATGGCCAACGGGATGCCCAATATGTGTCTATAAGAGCAGCCATAGCGGGTCCAACATGGTGCCCAATTTGTGTCTATAAGGGCAGCCATAAGGTGGCCAACAGGTTGCCCAACTTGTGTCTATAAGTGCAGCCATAACATGGCCAACGGGATGCCCAATATGTGTCTATAAGAGCAGCCATAGCGGGTCCAACATGGTGCCCAATTTGTGTCTATAAGGGCAGCCATAATGTGGCCAACAGGTTGCCCAACTTGTGTCTATAAGGGCAGCCATAACATGATCATCAGGATGCCCAATTTGTGTCTATAAGAGCAGCCATAACGTGGCCAACATGGTGACAATATTGTGTATATAAGGGCAGCCATAACATGGCCAACATGGTACCAATATTGTGTCTATAAGAGCAGCCATAGCGTGGCCAACATGGTGCCAATATTGTGTCTATAAGAGCAGCCATAGCGTGGCCTACATGGTGCTAATATTGTGTATATAAGAGCAGCCATAGTGTGGCCTACATGGTGCCAATATTGTGTCTATAAGAGCAGCCATAGCGGGTCCAACATGGTGCCCAATTTGTGTCTATAAGGGCAGCCATAATGTGGCCAACAGGTTACCCAACTTGTGTCTATAAGGGCAGCCATAACATGATCATCAGGATGCCCAATTTGTGTCTATAAGAGCAGCCATAACGTGGCCAACATGGTGACAATATTGTGTATATAAGGGCAGCCATAACATGGTGCCAATATTGTGTCTATAAGAGCAGCCATAGCGTGGCCAACATGGTGCCAATATTGTGTCTATAAGAGCAGCCATAGCCTGGCCTACATGGTGCCAATATTGTGTCTATAAGAGCAGCCATAGTGTGGCCTACATGGTGCCAATATTGTGTCTATAAGAGCAGTCATAGCGTGGCATACATGGTTCCAATATTGTGTCTATAAGAGCAGCCATAGCGTGGCCTACATGGTGCCAATATTGTGTATATAAGAGCAGCCATAGTTTGGCCTACATGGTGCCAATATTGTGTCTATAAGAGCAGTCATAGCTTGGCCTACATGGTGCCAGTATTGTGTATATAAGAGCAGTCATAGCGTGGCATACATGGTTCCAATATTGTGTCTATAAGAGCAGTTATAGCGGGTCCAACATATTGTTTTATGACCTGACATGACTTCTAGAATTGTGTTAAGTGAAGCAGAAGTGTCGATATTGGTTCAAAGCCTATATAATTATTTACAATTTACGGTTGTTCTGTCAAGCGAAAGGAAAACTGCATTTGGTTGGCCAGCAGGATACCAAAGTTGTGTCTATAAGTGCAGCCATAACGTGGCCAAAAGGATGCCCAACTTGTGTCTATAATGGCAGCCATAACGTGGCCAGCAGGATGCCCAATTTGTGTCTATAAGAGCAGCCATAGCGGGTCCAACAGGATGCCCAAATTGTGTCTATAAGTGCAGCCGTAACGTGGCCAACATGGTGCCCAAATTGTGTCTATAACTGCAACCATAACGTGGCCAACAGGATGCCCAAATTGTGTATATAAGAGCAGCCATAGCGGGTCCAATAGGATGCCCAAATTGTGTATATAAGAGCAACCATAGCGGGTCCAACAGGATACCCAAATTGTGTCAATAAGTGCAATCATAACGTGGCCAACAGGATGCCCAAATTGTGTATATAAGAGCAGCCATAACGTGGCCAACAGGACGCCCAAATTGTGTTGTGTCTATAAATGCAGCCATAACATGGCCAACAAGATGCCCAATTTGTGTCTATAAGAGCAGCCATAGCGGGTCCAACATGGTGCCCAATTTGTGTCCATAAGGGCAGCCATAACCTGGCCGACAGGATGCCCAAATTGTGTATATAAGGGCAGCCATAACATGGTCAACAGGATTCCCAATTTGTGTCTATAAGGGCAGCTATAACATGGTCAACAGGATGCCCAATTTGTGTCTATAAGAGCAGCCATAACGTGGCCAACATGGTGCCAATATTGTGTCTATAAGAGCAGCCATAACGTGGCCAACATGGTGCCCAATTTGTGTCTATAAGGGCAGCCATAATGTGGCCAACAGGATGCCCAACTTGTGTCTATAAGGGCAGCCATAACATGGTCAACAGGATGCCCAAATTGTGTATATAAGAGCAGCCATAGCGGGTCCAATAGGATGCCCAAATTGTGTATATAAGAGCAGCCATAGCGGGTCCAACAGGATGCCCAAATTGTGTCAATAAGTGCCATCATAACGTGGCCAACAGGATGCCCAAATTGTGTATATAAGAGCAGCCATAACGTGACCAACAGGATGCCCAAATTGTGTTGTGTCTATAAATGCAGCCATAACATGGCCAACAAGATGCCCAATTTGTGTCTATAAGAGCAGCCATAACGTGGCCAACATGGTGCCAACATTGTGTCCATAAGGGCAGTCATAACATGGCCGACAGGATGCCCAACTTGTGTCTATAAGGGCAGCCATAACATGGTCAACAGAATGCCCAATTTGTGTCTATAAGAGCAGCCATAACGTGGCCAGCAGGATGCCCAATTTGTTTCTATAAGAGCAGCCATAACGTGGCCAACATAGTGCCAATATTGTGTCTATAAGAGCAGCCATAGCGTGGCCAACATGGTGCCAATATTGTGTCTATAAGAGCAGCCACAGCCTGGCAAACATGGTGCCAATATTGTGTCTATAAGAGCAGCCATAACGTGGCCAGCAGGATGCCCAATTTGTTTCTATAAGAGCAGCCATAACGTGGCCAACATAGTGCCAATATTGTGTCTATAAGAGCAGCCATAACGTGGCCAACATGGTGCCCAATTTGTGTCTATAAGGGCAGCCATAATGTGGCCAACAGGATGCCCAACTTGTGTCTATAAGAGCAGCCATAGCGGGTCCAACAGATTGTTTTATGACCTGACATGACTTCTAGAATTTGTTAAGTGAAGCAGAAGTGTAAGAAGAAAATTATTTACAATTTACGGTTGTTCTGTCAGGCGAAAGGAAAACCGCATTTGGTTTGCCAGCAGGATACCAAAGTTGAGTCTATAAGTGCAGCCATAACGTGGCCAAAAGGATGCCCAACTTGTGTATATAAGGGCAACCATAACGTGGCCAGCAGGATGCCCAAATTGTGTCTATAAGAGCAGCCATAACATGACCAACAGGATGCCCAAATTGTGTATATAAGAGCAGCCATAACGTGGCAAAAAGGATGTCCAACTTGTGTCTATAAGGGCAGCCATAACGTGGCCAGCAGGATGCCCAAATTGTGTATATAAGAGCAGCCATAACATGGCCAACAGGATGCCCAAATTGTGTTGTGTCTATAAGTGCAGCCATAACATGGCCAACAGGATGACCAATTTGTGTCTATAAGAGCAGCCATAACGTGGCCAACATGGTGCCAATATTGTGTCTATAAAGGCAGCCATAACATGGCCAACAGGATGCCCAACTTGTGTATATAAGGGCAGACATAACATGGTCAACAGGATGCCCAGTTTGTGTCTATAAGAGCAGCCATAGCGTGGCCAACATGGTGTCAATATTGTGTATATAAGAGCAGCCATAGCGTGGCCAACATGGTGCCAATATTGTGTCTATAAGAGCAGCCATAGTGTGGCCAACATGGTGCCAATATTGTGTCTATAAGAGCAGCCATAGCGTGGCCAACATGGTGCCAATATTGTGTCTATAAGAGCAGCCATAGCGTGGCCAACATGGTGCCAATATTGTGTATATAAGAGCAGCCATAGCGTGGCCAATATGGTGCCAATATTGTGTCGTTAAGAGCAGCCATAGCGGGTCCAACAGATTGTTTTATGACCTGACATGACTTCTAGAATTGTGTAAAGTGAAGCAGAAGTGTCGATATTGGTTCAAAGCCTATATACTTATTTACAATTCACAGTTGTTCTGTCCATCGAAAAGAAAATTGCATTTGGTTGGCCAGCAGGATACCAAAGTTGTGTCTATAAGGGCAGCCATAACATGGCCATTGGGGATGTCCAATTTGTGTCTATAAGGGCAGCCATAACATGGCCATTGGGGATGTCCAATTTGTGTCTATAAGGGCAGCCATAACATGGCCATTGGGGATGTCCAATTTGTGTCTATAAGGGCAGCCATAACATGGCCATTGGGGATGTCCAATTTGTGTCTAGAAGGGCAGCCATAACATGGCCAGCAGGATGCCCAATTTGTGTCTATAAGTGCAGCTATAACGTGGCCATTGGGGATGTCCAATTTGTGTCTATAAGGGCAGCCATAACCTGGCCAACAGGATGCCCAACTTGTGTCTATAAGGGCAGCTATAACGTGGCCAGCAGTATGCCCAATTTGTGTCTATAAGAGCAGCCATAGCGGGTCCAACAGATTGTGTTATGACCTGGCGTGAATTCTAGAAATTGTTAAGAGAAGCCGAAGTGTCAATATTGGTTCAAATACTATATAATTATTTACAATTTACGGTTGTTATGTCAGGCGCCGAAACTACGTGAACAGCAAAAGGAAACCTGCAGTTGGTTTCCAAATATCACACCATAACAACATACTGTAATAGCAAACTCTGGGCGAGCTAGCCCTTCGCGTATCGAGCCTTACGGTAACATGAGTTGAGAAAAGTGTCGATATTTATCTAAAAATAAATTTTCGTTTACCGGAAGTATGCACTACATGTAGATACCGTATGAGCGTTCCTGTGATCTAGATTAAAGAAATCGAGACACATTGGGGTTTCCCTGTTCTAATTATACGGATCATTATGATTTTGGATCGTTTGTAACAGAAAATCAACAATATTTTTGGTACAGTGTAAACAATTTTCGGAAAATAAAATACACGCCAATTGAAGGAATGTAATAACACGTCGTTGGAAATTTAATTTTCAATAATCGAAATTAAAAGAGCCTCTGTTGAAATGGTGTCGACAGAAAAATGGCTGCCAGTTTTATTCTGTTATCATTTAGAACACTTAGCAACCACGTTCGCCCACCTGTAAATCCGACATCTAACTAATAATAAAGATGCCAAATCCTTCAAGAACATGTAGTCATATTCCCTCCTATAATGTCTAGTTCCGTAATTAATTTCGATGTCAATCTTTTATTGGGCTTTCCTCGTTGATATATAGTGCCTATTTAATAGTATTTAGCGACGTTATAGCTACTCCAAATGACCATATCACTATTTGAGCTCGCTTTGTAGGTTTTCCTTATTCATATAGTTTTTAGGCCACAGGCCAAGATCAGCAACTACAACACAGTGTATCAATCAATAGTGTATTTCTATTTGAATTCTTAAGATTTATCTATATTATATAGTTGCTTGTATCTTAAGCTGTATGTTATCCTTAAATTGTTAAAACTATTAACACAATGTATTAATTTTATTTTTGTCTTTTAGGTGCTCGCTTTAACATGTTTTAATTATGCTATGTCCTGTGTTGTATTCATGTTTAAACCAACTTTTATTTCTTAGCTGTTTTTTCTTATGTTTTGATTATAATATATGTTTGTCGGAAAATAGCTTATTAGCTAATGTTATTTGTAAATGTAATCCGACGTTAAATAAAGCTTCTTGTATCTTGTATCTTGTATATCCTCTAGTGTCCTCAAATCGTGATACCTTCGTTTTCGTTACCCTGTAAGTATTTACAATACTGCGCGCGATCGGTGTTTTCTGACGTCACCAATCAGGAATAGATAGTGTCAAAGGTCATTTTCCATATTTGGCAACAACAATGCGCCGTATAATCCTTGTAGGCGTAAGTAATCGGTTATTTTCCTTGCATTGGTATAAAACATGCTATCTTTCATAATGCAATATTGCATCACCATTTGTCCATTTGATTTACTGCAAAATATTGACCATTTCCAGTTTTGTTTTGCGTCGTCTGATTTGTTTACCTACCTGTCATTTAATGTGAAGGTCAATATAGACTGGGTTACAATTTTAATTAGTGTAAGGGGAGTTCGTTTTGGAGACTTCTCTTATATTGTTTTGAGGTCCATACAGTGTTACTGTCATCGTCAACTAAGCGATGTGTCCTGTAGTGTAGTGTACTTAAAGGAATAGTTTTTAATTTTGTTTTAGGTTTATGGCAGTCCACCACCTACAAAGCGAAAGTACAGGCAATATTCATCAACAGCCCTTACAAATGGGCACAGTGTGACCATTGGACCCACCTCATTTACTGTTCAAAAGTCAGGTTTACAAGATTAGGTGATGAATTCAGGTGTCCACATGTGAAAATGCTTGTTAAACTGTGAAAGAGTTCATTGTGAAAAGAAATATTCATCAAAATAATAGAAATTATCATTATGCTTTATAAAACGTGTTCGTTTTATATTTACACCCATTCGATGTTACGCAAAATTGATTTTCTGAAAGGTCACGAAAACTCCGGTACCAGTCACCACATATGTCTGTTTCGGGTCATGGTAAAAATGACAGCGCCCGTTGTTATTTACGTAGTCATATTCATTTCTAATTCTTTGGAATAAAAGAGGAACGTTACTTTATTTACATCATACATTTAGAAACTATGTAGTTTTAAGATTCGTTTTGTTGAATGCCAATCATTTCTTATCATAACGGAAACCGGAAACTCGAGGGTATTATAATAATAAAACAAACTATATGTAACTTGTGTTTATTTAAATCTCTATAATATGCTAACATTGTGATTGTTACTGCAGTCATATAAAACCTGGCTCTGTGAACTTCATTCACGTATGTAGTTGTTTAATTAGCTTATTGCTGCCAAATAATACACGGCGCCGTGAACTTCATTCACGTATGTAGTTGTTTAACTAGCTTATTGCTGCCAAATAATACACGGCGCCGTGAACTTCATTCACGTATGTAGTTGTTTAACTAGCTTATTGCTGCCAAATAATACACGGCGCCGTGAACTTCATTCACGTATGTAGTTGTTTAACTAGCTTATTGCTGCCAAATAATACACGGCGCCGTGAACTTCATTCACGTATGTAGTTGTTTAATTAGCTTATTGCTGCCAAATAATACACGGCGCCGTGAAGTATATGCTTAAGCGGCATAGTGCAATAAAATAATACACTACACCGTAATACACTACAACTACATGCATATACGTTTGCGACCTAGTGCAGTTAACTAATACACGGTACAGTGACCTAGACGCCTAAGCGGTTTAGTGTAGTCATATAATACACGGCGCCGTGAACTAGAGGTTTAGTGCAGTCATATAATACACGGCGCTGTGAAATAGAGGTCTAGTGTAGTCATATGATACACGGCGCCGTGAACTAGAGGTCTAGTGTAGTTATATAATACACGGCGCCGTGAACTAGAGGCCTGGTGTAGTCATATAATACACGGCGCCGTGAACTAGATGCCTGGTGCAGTCATATAATACACAGCGCCGTAGACTAGATGCCTGGTGCAGTCATATAATACACAGCGCCGTGGACTAGAGGTCTAGTGTAGTCATATAATACACAGCGCCGTGGACTAGAGGCCTGGTGCAGTCATATAATACATGGCACCGTGAACTAGAGGCCTAGTGCAGTCATATAATACACAGCGCCGTGGACTATAGGCCTGGTGCAGTCATATAATACACAGCGCCGTAGACTAGATGCCTGGTGCAGTCATATAATACACAGCGCCGTGGACTAGAGGCCTGGTGCAGTTATATAATACACAGCGCCGTGGACTAGAGGCCTAGTGCAGTCATATAATACACAGCGCCGTGGACTAGAGGCCTGGTGCAGTCATATAATACACAGCGCCGTGGACTAGAGGCCTAGTGCAGTCATATAATACACAGCGCCGTGGACTAGAGGCCTAGTGCAGTCATATAATACACAGCGCCGTGGACTAGAGGCCTAGTGCAGTCATATAATACACAGCGCCGTGGACTAGAGGCCTAGTGCAGTCATATAATACACAGCGCCGTGGACTAGAGGCCTAGTGCAGTCATATAATACACAGCGCCGTGGACTAGAGGCCTAGTGCAGTCATATAATACACAGCGCCGTGGACTAGAGGCCTAGTGCAGTCATATAATACACAGCGCCGTGGACTAGAGGCCTAGTGCAGTCATATAATACACAGCGCCGTGGACTAGAGGCCTAGTGCAGTCATATAATACACAGCGCCGTGGACTAGAGGCCTGGTGCAGTCATATAATACACAGCGCCGTGGACTAGAGGCCTAGTGCAGTCATATAATACACAGCGCCGTGGACTAGAGGCCTAGTGCAGTCATATAATACACAGCGCCGTGGACTAGAGGCCTAGTGCAGTCATATAATACACAGCGCCGTGGACTAGAGGCCTGGTGCAGTCATATAATACACAGCGCCGTGGACTAGAGGCCTGGTGCAGTCATATAATACACAGCGCCGTGGACTAGAGGCCTAGTGCAGTCATATAATACACAGCGCCGTGGACTAGAGGCCTAGTGCAGTCATATAATACACAGCGCCGTGGACTAGAGGCCTAGTGCAGTCATATAATACACAGCGCCGTGGACTAGAGGCCTGGTGCAGTCATATAATACACAGCGCCGTGGACTAGAGGCCTAGTGCAGTCATATAATACACAGCGCCGTGGACTAGAGGCCTAGTGCAGTCATATAATACACAGCGCCGTGGACTAGAGGCCTAGTGCAGTCATATAATACACAGCGCCGTGGACTAGAGGCCTAGTGCAGTCATATAATACACAGCGCCGTGGACTAGAGGCCTGGTGCAGTCATATAATACACAGCGCCGTGGACTAGAGGCCTAGTGCAGTCATATAATACACAGCGCCGTGGACTAGAGGCCTAGTGCAGTCATATAATACACAGCGCCGTGGACTAGAGGCCTAGTGCAGTCATATAATACACAGCGCCGTGGACTAGAGGCCTAGTGCAGTCATATAATACACAGCGCCGTGGACTAGAGGCCTAGTGCAGTCATATAATACACAGCGCCGTGGACTTCATTCAGTTGTCTAGTTCAACATGTTCAATCAAATTATAGGCGTCCACGTAAATCACACCAAGCTGTAATTGGAAAAATCTGTTGAAATTTTTTTATTGGTTATTGAAAATGATATAGACGATACGTGCGCTTACAAGATTCGAATGTATATCATCGAGTGATTATCGAAATGTATATTCCCACGAGTAGCATTAACCGCGATTGGAAAACCATAGTTCGTTGATCACGAGATTAAATAAAATGCTATATTTCACTAATAAACACAACTGTTACTTTCCTTTATGATTTCCAATGCCGCTGGCTAATATATTTGTTATCCAATTATTTTCATTTTAACTGCCCATTTTAGCTGCCCACGTCGGGAGACTCATGTCTCTACAATGCACAAGCACACAACCACTCCTGTTAGTTTATACAAATTTATTTTAGCTCGATTGCGAAACAAGTTCTTGCAACTTATATTAATCACTCTCGAGACCTCATCCTGATGGAATCCATCGCCACGAGGGAGAGAGAAGAGGCAACGTGGAATTTAAATGCCTTGCCTAAGGGCACAATCGTAACAGCTCCAGCGGGGCTCGAACTCCAGACCTTTCGCACCTGAAGCGAACGTGCATCCACTGCGCTATCACGACTTCCACCAATTAGTGTGAACGCTCGCAATAGAAATTAGGTCCGGTAAAATGTTCACGTTATGTGTGTGTTTTACGTTTATTTATCGTCGCTACCGGTTGTATATAGCGAGGCCTTCTGAAGAAATTAGTCATTTTAGATTGTTGGGGGATAGTGCAATGATAGAGACAGAGACCCATTCCAGAGTCTCCTCTGGTTCTTTTACGTGCACGGGGTTTTTTCATGTTAGTTTTTGTCTGCTTTATATATTGAAAACTACAGACAAAACAAATTCATTAGGACATATTATTCTATAACCAACTGTGCATGATAGTCAGAAAGTAACTAAAATACAAACTTAGTAGTAGCAGCAAAGAAAATGTTGTTGTTGTTGTTGTTGTTGTTTGTGTTTGATGATGTTGCTGCTGTCGATGCAGTGTCGGCTGTGACTAGCCTGGGAACAGGAGTTGATATAGTTTGCCTTGTCCGTCATATAAATATTATTTATTTGACTCCCACATTGTTTTTTGAGCCGTATTGAGTTTCTGATAATATCAACTTTGACACATCGACATACTTGAACGCAGGCTAGACATGTGACCACGAAGCGACAATAAATAACCTACGTGTGTGCGACAATAAACGGCATTCGTTTTTACAAAAATAAAGCGCCATTGTTAATTCAAAAGATCAAAATGATAATTTACACTTTTAAAATATATCTAAGCATTTATACAAAAATAAATAACGAGATGGTGCAACAAAAGAATGTGTTATTAACTTATTATACGATCATATTGTCCGCTGGGGCGTACTTTTTTGCGGCTACACTCTTTTCATGACCGAAAAAATATGGGTTGATCTGATCTATAGTCTCGTCTGTGTTGAACGGAAACATGTCCTCGTATCCCTCAGAGTTATCCTGCATAATAAAGCAAAAGAAATAAGTAACCCAACATACAAGAAAATGGAACAAAGGACACATGCTGGTAGCAAATCTAGAAGTGATCTCACGCATCTGTAGTCCAGTGGTAACACGCTGAACTGGTAATCCAGGGATCGCAGGTTCGATCCCCCGTCTGACCCTAATACAATTAACAGTATTTCAGAAGGGACTTTAAACCGAGGTCTCGTGTCGGTGCTGTACGCCGTGCACGTAAAGTAACCAGATGAGACTCTGGAATGGGTCTCTGTCTCTATCATTGCATTATCCTCCAAAAATCTAAAATGACTAATCTTTTCAGGAGGCGTCGCTCATATGGGCAACCATAGCGACAATAAATAAACGTAAAACACAGATACACACACAAGAACTGAGTCCTCATTCAGCTGATACTGGTAGTAAATCTAGAAGTGAGTCTTCATGCAGGTGATACTGGTAGTAAATCTAGATGTGAGTCTTCATGCAGGTGATACTGGTAGTAAATCTAGAGGTGAGTCTTCATGCAGGTGATACTGGTAGTAAATCTAGAGGTGAGTCTTCATGCAGGTGATACTGGTAGTAAATCTAGAAGTGAGTCCTCATGCAGATGATACTGGTAGTAAATCTAGAAGTGAGTCTTCATGCAGATGATACTGATAGTAATTCTAGATGTGAGTCCTCGTGCAGGTGTTACTGGTAGTAAATCTAGAAGTGAGTCTTCATGCAAGTGATACTGGTAGTACACCTAGAAGTGAGTCCTCATGCAGGTGGTACTGGTAGTAAATCTAGTTACACACAAGCCGAATTACCCAGTCTAGTAACCAGGCGTAAGCCAGTTACCTACAAGCCGAATTACCCACACATCATATATAAGCTGGTTAACTATAAGAAACGGTTAATGTCGCCACTGGCTGTATAATTTATATTAACAAAATTAATAAAATAATCGAATACACAACCTACCAGATTAATATTCTCTAGGGAACCTAGTGAATCGAGAGATCCAAGCTCAGCGTCAGCAGTGTCAATACCATTGCTCACGAAGCCGGATTTGGGGTCAATAGTTTTCTTGCCAGGGGGACAACTCAGCATATGTTCTGCATCACAAGCACAATCTTGATGTTCTAGGATACGGCGGTTGTTCTCTGGTGAATTCTCAAACACACTGACACAGTTATCTCCGCCTGTTAAAGATAAGTATTGAACGTACGAGATTTAATCTTGTCTGCCATCGAATTCAGATAGTTCAGTTGTAGCGCCATCGGTTCAGGTGCGAACGATCTAGTGTTCGCACCAAGCTGTATATCCCTGTGGATAGGGGTTGGGTGGAGTACAGTATGCGGGAAGTACTTACCCTTATATCCCTGTGGACAGGGGTTGGGTGGAGTACAGTATGCGGGGAGTACTTACCCTTATATCCCTGTGGACAGGGGTTGGGTGGAGTACAGTATGCGGGTAGTACATACCCTTATATCCCTGTGGACAGGGGTTGGGTGGAGTACAGTATGCGGGTAGTACATACCCTTATATCCCTGAGGACAGGGGTTGGGTGGAGTACAGTATGCGGGAGGTACTTACCCTTATATCCCTGTGGACAGGGGTTGGGTGGAGTACAGTATGCGGGTAGTACATACCCTTATATCCCTGTGGACAGGGGTTGGGTGGAGTACAGTATGCGGGAGGTACATACCCGTATATCCCTGTGGACAGGGGTTGGGTGGAGTACAGTATGCGGGGAGTACATACCCTTATATCCCTGTGGACAGGGGTTGGGTGGAGTACAGTATGCGGGGAGTACTTACACTTATATCCCTGTGGACAGGGGTTGGGTGGAGTACAGTATGCGGGGAGTACATACCCTTATATCCCTGTAGACAGGGGTTGGGTGGGTTTGGGGGGACAGGGGTGGGTGTTGGGGGTTTTTTGTGGGGGTGTGGAGTACAGTATGCGGGGAGTACTACCCTTATATCCCTGTGGACAGGGTTGGGTGGAGTACAGTATGCGGGGAGTACATACCCTTATATCCCTGTGGACAGGGGTTGGGTGGAGTACAGTATGCGGGGAGTACTTACCCGTATATCCCTGTGGACAGGGGTTGGGTGGAGTACAGTATGCGGGGAGTACATACCCTTATATCCCTGTGGACAGGGGTTGGGTGGAGTACAGTATGCGGAGAGTACTTACCCTTATATCCCTGTGGACAGGGGTTGGGTGGAGTACAGTATGCGGGAAGTACATACCCTTATATCCCTGTGGACAGGGGTTGGGTGGAGTACAGCATGCGGGAAGTACTTACCCTTATTTCCCTGTGGACAGTGGTTGGGTGGAGTACAGTATGCGGGAAGTACTTATCCTTATATCCCTGTGGACAGGGGTTGGGTGGAGTACAGTATGCGGGTAGTACATACCCTTATATCCCTGTGGACAGGGGTTGGGTGGAGTACAGTATGCGGGAAGTACTTACCCTTATATCCCTGTGGACAGGGGTTGGGTGGAGTACAGTATGCGGGGAGTACTTACCCTTATATCCCTGTGGACAGGGGTTGGGTGGAGTACAGTATGCGGGGGGGGTTGGGTGGGTGTTGGGAGTACTTACCCTTATATCCCTGTGGACAGTGGTTGGGAGGAGTACAGTATGCGGGGAGTACTTACCCTTATATCCCTGTGGACAGGGGTTGGGTGGAGTACAGTATGCGGGGAGTACATACCCTTATATCCCTGTGGACAGGGGTTGGGTGGAGTACAGTATGCGGGGAGTACTTACCCTTATATCCCTGTGGACAGGGGTTGGGTGGAGTAGTATGGGGGTAGGAGTACAGTATGCGGGGAGTACTTACCCTTATATCCCTGTGGACAGGGGTTGGGTGGAGTACAGTATGCGGGAAGTACTTACCCTTATATCCCTGTGGACAGGGGTTGGGTGGAGTACAGTATGCGGGAAGTACTTACCCTTATATCCCTGTGGACAGGGGTTGGGTGGAGTACAGTATGCGGGAAGTACTTACCCTTATATCCCTGTGGACAGGGGTTGGGTGGAGTACAGTATGCGGGAAGTACATACCCTTATATCCCTGTGGACAGGGGTTGGGTGGAGTACAGTATGCGGGAAGTACTTACCCTTATATCCCTGTGGACAGGGGTTGGGTGGAGTACAGTATGCGGGGAGTACTTACCCTTATATCCCTGTGGACAGGGGTTGGGTGGAGTACAGTATGCGGGGAGTACATACCCTTATATCCCTGTGGACAGGGGTTGGGTGGAGTACAGTATGCGGATAGTACTTACCCTTATATCCCTGTGGACAGGGGTTGGGTGGAGTACAGTATGCGGGAAGTACTTACCCTTATATCCCTGTGGACAGGGGTTGGGTGGAGTACAGTATGCGGGAAGTACTTACCCTTATATCCCTGTGGACAGGGGTTGGGTGGAGTACAGTATGCGGGAAGTACTTACTCTTATATCCCTGTGGACAGGGGTTGGGTGGAGTACAGTATGCGGGAAGTACTTATCCTTATATCCCTGTGGACAGGGGCTGTGTGGAATACAGTATGCGGGGAGTACATACCCTTATATCCCTGTGGACAGGGGTTGGGTGGAGTACAGTATGCGGGAAGTACTGACCAGTATATCCTGTGGACAGGTGTTGAGTGGAGTAAGTATGCGGGTAGTACATACCCTTATATCCCTGTGGACAGGGGTTGGGTGGAGTACAGTATGCGGGAAGTACTTACCCTTATATCCCTGTGGACAGGGTTTGGGTGGAGTACAGTATGCGGGAAGTACTTACCCTTATATCCCTGTGGACAGGGGTTGGGTGGAGTACAGTATGCGGGAAGTACATACCCTTATATCCCTGTGGACAGGGGTTGGGTGGAGTACAGTATGCGGGAAGTACTTACCCTTATATCCCTGTGGACAGGTGTTGGGTGGAGTACAGTATGCGGGAAGTACTTACCCTTATATCCCTGTGGACAGGGGTTGGGTTGAGTACAGTATGGGGAGTATTACCTTATATCCGTGGACAGGGTTGGGTGGAGTACAGTATGCGGGAAGTACATACCCTTATATCCCTGTGGACAGGGGTTGGGGGAGTACAGTATGCGGGGAGTACTTACCCTTATATCCCTGTGGACAGGGGTTGGGTGGAGTACAGTATGCGGGAAGTACTTATCCTTATATCCCTGTGGACAGGGGGTTTTATCCTGTGGACAGGGGTTGGGTGGAGTACAGTATGCGGGAAGTACTTACCCTTATATCCCTGTGGACAGTGGTTGGGAGGAGTTCAGTATGCGGGGAGTACTTACCCTTATATCCCTGTGGACAGGGGTTGGGTGGAGTACAGTATGCGGGGAGTACATACCCTTATATCCCTGTGGACAGGGGTTGGGTGGAGTACAGTATGCGGGAAGTACATACCCTTATATCCCTGTGGACAGGGGTTTGGTGGAGTAAAGCATGCGGGAAGTACTTACCCTTATTTCCCTGTGGACAGGGGTTGGGTGGAGTACAGTATGCGGGAAGTAATTATCCTTATATCCCTGTGGACAGGGGCTGTGTGGAATACAGTATGCGGGGAGTACTTACACTTATATCCCTGTGGATAGGGGCTGGATGGAGTACAGTATGCGGGAAGTACTTACCCTTATATCCCTGTGGACAGGTGTTGGGTGGAGTACAGTATGCGGGTAGTACATACCCTTATATCCCTGTGGACAGGGGTTGGGTGGAGTACAGTATGCGGGGAGTACTTACCCTTATATCCCTGTGGACAGGGGTTGGGTGGAGTACAGTATGCGGGAAGTACTTACCCTTATATCCCTGTGGACAGGGGTTGGGTGGAGTACAGTATGTGGGAGGTACTTACCCTTATATCCCTGTGGACAGGGGTTGGGTGGAGTACAGTATGTGGGAAGTACTTACCCTTATATCCCTGTGGACAGGGGTTGGGTGGAGTACAGTATGTGGGAGGTACTTACCCGTATATCCCTGTGGACAGGGGTTGGGTGGAGTACAGTATGCGGGAAGTACTTACCCTTATATCCCTGTGGACAGGGGTTGGGTGGAGTACAGTATGCGGGAAGTACTTACCCTTATATCCCTGTGGACAGGGGTTGGGTGGAGTACGCTATGCGGGAAGTACTTACCCTTATATCCCTGTGGACAGGGGTTGGGTGGAGTACAGTATGCGGGAAGTACTTACCCTTATATCCCTGTGGACAGGGGTTGGGTGGAGTACAGTATGCGGGAAGTACTTACCCTTATATCCCTGTGGACAGGGGTTGGGTGGAGTACAGTATGCGGGAAGTACTTACCCTTATATCCCTGTGGACAGGGGTTGGGTGGAGTACAGTATGCGGGAAGTACTTACCCTTATATCCCTGTGGACAGGGGTTGGTGGAGTACAGTATGCGGGTAGTACTTACCCTTATATCCCTGTGGACAGGGGTTGGGTGGAGTACAGTATGCGGGAAGTACTTACCCTTATATCCCTGTGGACAGGGGTTGGGTGGAGTACAGTATGCGGGAAGTACTTACCCTTATATCCCTGTGGACAGGGGTTGGGTGGAGTACAGTATGCGGGAAGTACTTACCCTTATATCCCTGTGGACAGGGGTTGGGTGGAGTACAGTATGCGGGAAGTACTTATCCTTATATCCCTGTGGACAGGGGCTGTGTGGAGTACAGTATGCGGGGAGTACATACCCTTATATCCCTGTGGACAGGGGTTGGGTGGAGTACAGTATGCGGGTAGTACATACCCTTATATCCCTGTGGACAGGGGTTGGGTGGAGTACAGTATGCGGGAAGTACTTACCCTTATATCCCTGTGGACAGGGGTTGGGTGGAGTACAGTATGCGGGAAGTACTTACCCGTATATCCCTGTGGACAGGGGTTGGGTGGAGTACAGTATGCGGGAAGTACATACCCGTATATCCCTGTGGACAGGGGTTGGGTGGAGTACAGTATGCGGGTAGTACATACCCTTATATCCCTGTGGACAGGGGTTGGGTGGAGTACAGTATGCGGGAAGTACTTACCCTTATATCCCTGTGGACAGGGGTTGGGTGGAGTACAGTATGCGGGAAGTACTTACCCTTATATCCCTGTGGACAGGGGTTGGGTGGAGTACAGTATGCGGGAAGTACTTACCCTTATATCCCTGTGGACAGGGGTTGGGTGGAGTACAGTATGCGGGAAGTACTTACCCTTATATCCCTGTGGACAGGGGTTGGGTGGAGTACAGTATGCGGGAAGTACTTACCCTTATATCCCTGTGGACAGGGGTTGGGTGGAGTACAGTATGCGGGAAGTACTTACCCTTATATCCCTGTGGACAGGGGTTGGGTGGAGTACAGTATGCGGGAAGTACTTACCCTTATATCCCTGTGGACAGGGGTTGGGTGGAGTACAGTATGCGGGAAGTACTTACCCTTATATCCCTGTGGACAGGGGTTGGGTGGAGTACAGTATGCGGGAAGTACTTACCCTATATCCCTGTGGACAGGGGTTGGTGGAGTACAGTATGTGGAAGTACTTACCCTTATATCCCTGTGGACAGGGGTTGGGTGGAGTACAGTATGTGGAAGTATTACCCTTATATCCCTGTGGACAGGGGTTGGGTGGAGTACAGTATGCGGGAAGTACTTACCCTTATATCCCTGTGGACAGGTGTTGGGTGGAGTACAGTATGTGGGAAGTACTTACCCTTATATCCCTGTGGACAGGGGTTGGGTGGAGTACAGTATGTGGGAGGTACTTACCCGTATATCCCTGTGGACAGGGGTTGGGTGGAGTACAGTATGCAGGAGGTACTTACCCTTATATCCCTGTGGACAGGGGTTGGGTGGAGTACAGTATGCAGGAAGTACATACCTTTATATCCCTGTGGAAAGGGGGTGGGTGGAGTACGCTATGCGGGAAGTACATACCCTTATATCCCTGTGGACAGGGGTTGGGTGGAGTACAGTATGCGGGGAGTACTTACACTTATATCCCTGTGGACAGGGGTTGGGTGGAGTACAGTATGCGGGGAGTACATACCCTTATATCCCTGTGGACAGGGGTTGGGTGGAGTACAGTATGCGGATAGTACTTACCCTTATATCCCTGTGGACAGGGGTTGGGTGGAGTACAATATGCGGGAAGTACTTACCCTTATATCCCTGTGGACAGGGGCTGTGTGGAGTACAGTATGCGGGAAGTACTTACCCTTATATCCCTGTGGACAGGGGTTGGGTGGAGTACAGTATGCGGGAAGTACTTACTCTTACATCCCTGTGGACAGGGGGTGGGTGGAGTACCCTATGCGGGAAGTACTTATCCTTATATCCCTGTGGACAGGGGCTGTGTGGAATACAGTATGCGGGGAGTACATACCCTTATATCCCTGTGGACAGGGGTTGGGTGGAGTACAGTATGCGGGAAGTACTGACCAGTATATCCATGTGGACAGGTGTTGAGTGGAGTAAAGTATGCGGGTAGTACATACCCTTATATCCCTGTGGACAGGGGTTGGGTGGAGTACAGTATACGGGAAGTACTTACCCTTATATCCCTGTGGATAGGGTTTGGGTGGAGTACAGTATGCGGGAAGTACTTACCCGTATATCCCTGTGGACAGGGGTTGGGTGGAGTACAGTATGCGGGAAGTACATACCCGTATATCCCTGTGGACAGGGGTTGTGTGGAGTACAGTATGCGGGAAGTATTTACCCTTATATCCCTGTGGACAGGTGTTGGGTGGAGTACAGTATGCGGGAAGTACTTACCCTTATATCCCTGTGGACAGGGGTTGGGTTGAGTACAGTATGCGGGAAGTAATTACCCTTATATCCACGTGGACAGGGGTTGGGTGGAGTACAGTATGCGAGAAGTACTTACCCTTATATCCCTGTGGACAGGGGTTGGGAGGAGTACAGTATGCGGGGAGTACTTACCCTTATATCCCTGTGGACAGGGGTTGGGTGGAGTACAGTATGCGGGAAGTACTTACCCTTATATCCCTGTGGACAGGGGTTGGGTGGAGTACAGTATGCGGGAAGTACTTACCCTTATATCCCTGTGGACAGGGGTTGGGTGGAGTACAGTATGCGGGAAGTACTTATCCTTATATCCCTGTGGACAGGGGTTGTGTGGAGTTCAGTATGCGGGGAGTACTTACCCTTATATCCCTGTGGACAGGGGTTGGGTGGAGTACAGTATGCGGGAAGTACTTACCCTTATATCCTGTGGACAGGGGTTGGGTGGAGTACAGTATGCGGGGAGTACATACCCTTATATCCCTGTGGACAGGGGTTGGGTGGAGTACAGTATGCGGGAAGTACATACCCTTATATCCCTGTGGACAGGGGTTGGGTGGAGTACAGCATGCGGGAAGTACTTACCCTTATTTCCCTGTGGACAGGGGTTGGGTGGAGTACAGTATGCGGGAAGTACTTATCCTTATATCCCTGTGGACAGGGGCTGTGTGGAATACAGTATGCGGGGAGTACCTACCCTTATATCCCTGTGGATAGGGGCTGGATGGAGTACAGTATGCGGGAAGTACTTACCCTTATATCCCTGTGGACAGGTGTTGGGTGGAGTACAGTATGCGGGTAGTACATACCCTTATATCCCTGTGGACAGGGGTTGGGTGGAGTACAGTATGCGGGAAGTACTTACCCGTATATCCCTGTGGACAGGTGTTGGGTGGAGTACAGTATGCGGGTAGTACATACCCTTATATCACTGTGGACAGGGGTTGGGTGGAGTACAGTATGCGGGAAGTACATACCCTTATATCCCTGTGGACAGGGGTTGGGTGGAGTACAGTATGCGGGAAGTACTTACCCTTATATCCCTGTGGACAGGGGATGTGTGGAGTACAGTATGCGGGAAGTACTTACCCTTATATCCCTGTGGACAGGGGTTGGGTGGAGTACAGTATGCGGGGAGTACTTATCCTTATATCCCTGTGGACAGGGGTTGGGTGGAGTACATTATGCGGGGAGTACTTACCCTTATATCCCTGTGGACAGGGGTTGGGTGGAGTACGGTATGCGGGAAGTACTTATCCTTATATCCCTGTGGACAGGAGTTGGGTGGAGTACAGCATGCGGGAAGTACTTACCCTTATTTCCCTGTGGACAGGGGTTAGGTGGAGTACAGTATGCGGG
>CM026404.1:88361474-88389133 GCA_014843695.1 Archivesica marissinica
AAAAACAAATACATGCATTGTTACTTTGAAAGTATCAAAAGTATTACAAGCACAACCAATTTGGTATTTACGAACATATATAGTCGATAAAGTAACTGTCTTCCTCCTCAAATATGTCTTGGTTTTATACCCCGTGGGGAGCCCCATAAATTATAATGATTGTTTGTAAACAAGTATACATCCAGTTTGTCCACTGACATATACCATAGTATGTTGATTTTAACCGCTACAATGATTAAACAACTACTAGTAGTTATAAGATACATCGTTAGTGCTCAAAACTAAATAATTCTTACAAAATAAAACGTTGCAACAAACCTTGCGTTTAGTAGATAATACGCGACGGAATTTTGGTGAATTTCAATGTCTTTGTCTTTCTAAATCCTCCACATTTGCCCCACGTTGTCTGTTTTAATTGAATTACTTGATATGTCGATTCATAACCACTGTTGTATAGGTTCATGCAAGGGGTTTGACATTAATGGGACATACGTACACTTCTGTCATGTTCAACGTGCTTTTCTACATCCGCTATTTCACGCATGCGCGTTGTGCGTGTTTACATTTTGGTTTGTTGATCAACAAAATCGCGTATACGACGGTTTAAATTTATTGGAATTTTATGGTTTCTGAGCGACTATTTCGATTTTTGTAAACACACACCCATTAGTATTTACATTTTACACAAAACATCCTTAATTACGATGTAATGCTGCTTTAATGGTCTCCGTCTGCCCGTCACAAATGTGTGTCCTCTCAAATCTCTTGAACCGCTGGAGGAATCCTATAATCACTTGACATGTATGTTGCTCGAGATGATGTGCAGAGCATATGTTTCAGGCATGTCGGGTAATGTTGATACATGTATGTGTGAAAAATAGAGCTGCCACCTGTACAGATTTTTGTAAACGTGTACACGATCCTTTGTACACGGCATGACATCATTTACACTGTTTATTCTCCATGATTATTTCCCGCCCCCAGTATTTCCCGGCCAACCTTGACATGTACTAGGTCTCACAAAATTCAGTGAAACGGTCGATGCTATGATTTTATTACGTCACTAAGCTTCATTATACGATGTCATCAATTAAGATAGTGTACACGGTTACTCAATTAGTACACTTGTATTGCTATTACACGACACGGCTCCGTTTACACGTGTAACCGTGAAAACCCTAGTGAGAAATACTCCTCATGTCAGACACATCAGATTTTGTATGCATTTTAATCATTTGTCTGACCAGTGTCAAACTATTAATATCACAATAGCATGGCCTGTAATTGGTGCCTATGGTGCCAAAACAGTTTGTAGTGAAACTCAGATTACATATGTTGATGATAATATGAAGAAATTGTCATTAATATGCAACGGATCGACATAACATTTAGTTTCAGTCCTTGTATATACAAGCCTGCCATAATTGAATTGTGCCAATGTCTGAGATTTTTAAAATCACAAAAGTTAGTATGCGAGGACGATAATTCGAATTCACAAATGGAGCGACAAACAATAAACCTGAAGATCCTGCCGTTGTCACCACTTTCGAATAAGCACTGCTGCATAAAATTATGTAGATTCAAACATAAAAATAGTACGTCCAGGATTATAAAACTATTTTCAAAGTCTGTACCATAGTGTTAGGTTGATACCCAGAATCAGCCAATCAAAAATGCTTGATATTCATCTTGAGAGTTGAGAATGTTTTATCATTTTGGAACATGTCGTAGCATTTACAATTGTATATGATGGGGAGGAGAGTTGGGGGGGTTACAATTGACTGATCAGTGATGTGGTATGGTCCACAAGGTAATGATCATCCTGAAAGGTAACGGCCATGATGTGGGATAGGTCATGTTGATTGTAGCAATTACGAAATAGTCATCTCCATGTGTGGCTGAAGTTTATCACAACTTTGTGATTTATTGACAATTTGTTCTCACAATTGATACCATGTTCTTTGCCAGTATTGTCTGCCGTTTTTTCTTAATCGCTTCTCAAAACTTATGCTTGATTCCACGAAACTGCCAATTGCCATTCAATATATCTACTATTTTAAATTCATTTACTATTTCTATTATAATTCCTATAATTTTTTATGATTTTAAGATTTCCAATATGGTGGATTATTTTTGCAAGTACCAGGAACATGTAGATAGGATCCTGGAAATACACATGAAGTCTAGCATTCAACAAACTCAGAGATTGGTCCACATTATAGATTTGTCCGATCAGATCATGTTTCCAAGAACCCACGTTATTGTAGTGCACACATAGTACTCGCAGTAAAGCCACTAAAAATTATAATATCAACATTTTTGTTCCTGTATTTATTTTTGAATTCTAGTGATTTTGACACTAATGCCAGAAAGCCAATGTCAATTACAGTAATCTACAGCTATTGGGCCTGTATATACAATAACAAGAATTTATATATTGTCTTTTACAGGAATACATATTTGCTGCAGATGGTCACAGATGTTCGGTTGTACTGTATCGTTCCGTATGTGAACAGTCAAATGTGTCATAGTGGTTGTCTGTGATGAGACATAGCAAAATAATAAGATGATCATTGTACCATTTATTGTGATTTATGGAAAACACTCAATACAGTGTCTTGAATGTGTTGGAATATTAGTGAAATACATGTCACGATAGAGAGCAATAACATATTTATTTACTGTAGGCTATGCAGGTCAATTTGGTTTAACATTTAAACATACATTCTTGAACACAGTAGTTGAAGTTATACTTCTATGTAAATTTTCAAATTTCTAACTGTATGAATAGTGTGAGAATAAGTTAGGAATAAGTGACTTCTTCCCAAGATTTCAGCCAAACTTAATCACTGACTGCCTGACCCAAACAGCCATCAATTAATTACATATTTAAATTATGGAGAAATATTTCCCAACCACTTGACCTGTTTACTCCTACAGATTGGCGGTAGTTTCTATGGAAAACAAGTGGAAATTACGCACAATGTTCAAAATAGCCGTTATCCATTTTCGATCATTAGTTTATTTCCGTCAATAACCTTTTACGATGTTTAAAGCTGACATCACAATATAGCATCCCCTCATGTAGTTTATAGATGCGTAAATCTTGAAAAACTTTAGCAAGTGTTGAAGAAACTACATACAATGTATATGGTTACCGCTCGTCCGACGTCGTCACAATCAACATGTTCAAGCGTCTTTTCCTCAGCAACCATAGGGTCTATAGTCACCATTTATGATTTAGTATTTACTTGTCATCATGGTACAAATTCTTCCATCTCAAAATATTACAAATTCTTCGGAAAATCTACCACCGACATTTAGTAAGATTGATCAATGTATGATATTAATAGTTGTTGCATGACACCCTTGTGTGAACAATGGAGTCAGGTGAGCGATATAGGGCCATCGTGGTCCACTTTATTGTTAATAAACTAAAACATCATAAATATTTGCTCAAGTTGTTAGAAATGTATAATTTCTTATGCAATTGCATATGTATTTAGACTACATGTATATAAATAATGTTCATCAATGTTTTATGATTTGCATCTTTTTGAATATCTGTGTAGAAACATTGCTGTCATATACTATGATGATATTTGTAGTATCTTACTTGCATTAAACATGTTTATTTCTTAATATTGTTATTAAGTGATTCCCTGACGCAAATCCCCAACCCAGGTCACAGATGATAACACAACTGTTGACTATAGAAATTCCTTGTTTTTTCCCACCAGACTGTTGGCCTACATGTATTTATAAACATGGACAAAATGACTTGGTAGCAACATTTTGTCAATATATATATACCGAGTCAAAAAAGAAACGATACCTGGTGTTTATGTGTCTATAATTTCAACATTTATTAAGACAATTCTTTGAAAATTCATAAGATGATAGTCCAACATGTTTGAAAGAGGAGCACATAGAGCATCCGAAACTGTCTGCTGCGTGATGACGTAATTCGTCGGACAGGGGTCTAATGGAGTTGTCACACAGACGTCAATACCGAGTATGGGCACCATTTGCGTCTCTCACTGCAATGCACCGCCGTCGCATCGAACGGAAGAGTGTCTGAATCTCTTGCTGGTCAATATTTGTCCACTCCTGACGCAAAACATCCCTCAGTTGGTTTAACGTTACCGTCTGACGCGGCGGTCTAACGTATCCCACAAATGTTCTATGGGTGACAAAGCAGGCCACGGCAGGGTTTCAATATTGTTCTGCTCCAATAATGTGGTGGAAATCCGAGCAGTATGACACCTGGCGTTGTCCTGTTGGAACAGTGTGGTTCCCGTCCACCACTAACAGTTCAGTGCGACTGCCGAAGGTGATACCGCCCCACGCCATAACGCTTCCGCCCCCGAACAGATCGACCTGACGTACACTCCGTGTCAGGATGGGTCCAACGTATGGCCGATATGCACGAATGCCACGTTCACCGAGCCGGTTCCTGACTGTTTGTGCACTGATTCGATTGTTGGTCATCCCAGGAGTAACGGCAGCTGTGTGCGTAGCAGGTAGGAACCGGTCACGTAAATGTGACGTCCGAATGTGACGGTCCTGTTCACGCGTCATCACACGTGGTCGACCAGATCTTGGACGGTCATCCACCGATCCATGTGTTCGATAACGTCGAAGTAGACGTGTTATCGTGATCCGCGTAACCCCGAGTCGATTTGCGACGTCACACTGACGTAAACCGCCGTCAATCATGCCAATGGCACGCATTCTCTGATTGCGGTTTAGCCTAGGCATTTTGTTAGAGGTAACAATCGGTATGTAAGGTGTTTTTCCTCGATGATAATGCAATACCAGTACAATAAACCGGTTTTCCGATTTGTACATGTGTAGGAAGTTGTCTTTGTTGAGGGGCACGTGCAAATCGGAAATTCGGCGCTCCAGGTTATCGGGTGTTTATTTACCTGTGTTTATGGTTGACTGACGTTGCAATAAGATACCCGGTACTGATACGTAATAATATATTAAACCTTTCTATGGTTTTATCCGTTTTACGTCATTTTTAGTTTGGTATCGTTTCTTTTTTGACTCGGTATATATGTTTTTATGTCTTAATGTATTTTACCTAACCACTTCTTCCTAATTTTTAATTTCCATTAACTGCTACTTTCTTGTCTAACCTTTCACCCCTATTTACAGGTCGAATATACAAATGTAGGTTTCCCCTACCACCCATCACCACTTATGCAAGTGACCTAGCATATTGAATATACATTAAGATTTAAAGGCATTCTTTAGCTAAATTGGTTTATATACATGTAGTCAGTGCAACAACCCTTTTCTAAAACATTGTCGACATGTTTGCTATATTGTCGTTTCTTGTGCATAACAGTAATCCATGCATAGTTATTCTTAGTATAAATAGTGTGTGTTTTACGTTTATTTATCGTCGTTACCGGTTGCCCATATGAGCGACGCCTCCTGAAGAGATTAGTCATTTTAGATTTTGGAGGATAGTGCAATGATACAGACATAGACCCATTCCAGAGTCTCCTCTGGTTCTTTTACGTGCACAGTGTAAAGCACCGACACGAGACCTCGGTTTAACGTCCCATCTGAAAGACTTAATTTTATTATGGTCAGACGGGGGATCGAACCTGTGATCCATGGATTACCAGTCGAGCGTGTTACCACTGGACTACAGATCCACCTAAATGGTGTCCACACGTTGGTTGTTTTATATGCCTGTTGTATAGCAACGAGGCGAGTCTCTCGATTATAGTCCCATCTGAAAGATTTGATATTGAGAGGGTCAGGCTCATCACTTTTAGATGATGTTTATTTTAAACGTTTTAGAAAACTTAGTCGCCCAAATGCGATGGCGATTTTTAAATATGGGGGGTTGAGATGTCTTGCTAATATATACATCCATTCTCTAACCCCTACATTGTTATTTATAGCAGATGAGTATTGCTATGGCAACAATTGTTGTCATAGCTTTTCTTGTATTATTCTTTTACTAAATCTACTCACACTTATTATTCCTCGTTTTGCTATCCGATAATTACGTATTTGTTACGTACATCGATCTAATTTTGTCAATGGACATACATTTTTATCCCAGAAAAATATCCACCAGAAATTTCACAATAAATGTTTATTTGGTCCGAAATATTCATAGTTTGATGGAATACAATCGAATCATGAATGTACTATGATGGAATACAATCGAATCATGAATGTACTATGATGGAATACAATCGAATCATGAATGTACTATGATGGAATACAATCGAATCATGAATGTACTATGATGGAATACAATCGAATCATGAATGTACTATGATGGAATACAATCGAATCATGAATGTACTATGATGGAATACAATCGAATCATGAATGTACTATGATGGAATACAATCGAATCATGAATGTACTATGATGGAATACAATCGAATCATGAATGTACTATGATGGAATACAATCGAATCATGAATGTACTATGATGGAATACAATTGAATCATGAATGTACTATGATGCAATACAATCGAATCATGAATGTACTATCATGCAATACAATCGAATCATGAATGTACTATGATGCAATACAATCGAATCATGAATGTACTATGATGCAATACAATCGAATCATGAATGTACTATGATGCACATTCACTATGAGCAGTATTATTATTGGCTGTCCGATTAGCGCAGTGGTTAGCGCACTTGCTTCTCACCAATGCGACCCGTGTTCGATCCTCGGACCGGGAAGTATGTGAGATGGTACGGTGGTCGCCAGATCGGACAGGTGGGTTGTCTCCGGGTACTCCGGTTTCCTCCCACATATACGCTTTCATCCGCTCCAACGAGAGTGATTAATATAAGTTGTTAAAACTTGCTTCGCAATCGTTGTGAAATAAATAAAGTTTAAACTATTATTGTAAATGTGTTAAAAAATCATTGAATGTGGAATAAAAAATAAATTTAAAAAAACAACATTCCAGAATTTCCTCTGGTTCTTTTATGTGCACGGTATAAAGTACCGACACGAGACCTCGGTTTAACGTCCGATCTGAAAGACTGTTAATTTTATTCGGGTCAGACGGGGGATCGAACCTGCGATCCCTGGATTACCAGTCCAGCGTGTTACCACTGAACTACAGATCTGTCTGTTACATGGGTAAAGCATGTCATATAGGCTTTTATTTATGCCGCAGACTTTATCGGCGACCGGAAGTCGTTCTCGTCGTCGAACCTTGCGGCGGTATTAGCAGACCTTCTGTTGCCCCCTCTGCCACTTGTGTGTGCGTGGGACCACGTACACCCATGGGTCTTCTTTGAATGGCTGGTTACATTGCAGGTGACGAATCCTACGTACGTGTTTATATGCTGTGGCGCGGCAGTTGAGGCACTCATTATTGGCGGAATGGCAACATTTGGGGCAAAACTGATACAGGAGAAGTTTAATACGGACATCATATGGTGGCGTAATGGGTAAATATAGACATGTGGCCAACGGCAGCATAATTAATGTTCAACTCCAGATATATACCCGGGCTATCTCCCGCTATTTCAGTCATCAGCTGAGATAAACAGCTTGAGGCAACAACATCAACTAAGTGGAAGTCGTGATAGCGCAGTGGATGCGCGTTCGTTTCAGGTGCGAAAGGTCCGGAGTTCAAGCCTCGCTGGAGCCGTTACGATTGTGCCCTTATGTAAGCCATTTAAATTCCACGTTGCCTCTTCTCTCTCCCATGTGGTGATGGATTCCATCAGGAATTGGGTCTCGAGAGTGATTAATATTAAGTTGAAAAAACTTGTTTCGCAATCGAACTCAAATAAATTTGTATAAAAAACTAAGTACTAAGCATTGATATAGCCCATAATCTGTATTGGGACACCCACATAAGTAGAATCAGTAATAAGGCAAATCGGACGTTAAGCTTCTTAAAAAGAAATTGCAACGTTCATGCCCGTGTTCCCGAGCCATAGTATTGTGTATATACAAGAAGCGTCTTGTAAATATTATGTCGATTATTTGCGTGAATTTGTTTGATTATCAGGGACTATTTACTATACAGCGTAGGGATGTACCTGAATGTGATTAGGCTAAAAAATGATACTGGTAAACAGAAACTGTTTTTAATTTATGGTTACTGTGGTAATGTGATAAAAAGGATCATACGCTTGTGGTGATTTCAAATCATATTTCCTGGAACTGGTTTTGGAATTTGCCAAACGTCTCGCTTAATATAAAATTCCAAAACTCGTTACATAAAATATGGTATAAAATCACCACTCATATAAGATCCTATATAGGAAGTGACGGATTAAGTGGAGGGCTGACTGGGCTGAAGCCAGGGACCCCGATATTTAGGGGCCCCCAAATTAGTATTTTAAATCATCTGTAATTAACAGAATAAAATTTAACGATTTTTTTTTAATGACTACATAAATAGATAGAATATCCTGAGCTTTCCAACGATGTATGACTTTAATAATAGTTTGTGTTTATTGCAGCAATAACGTACAGTGCACTGTTCCCCGAGTCTAATAGTCCCGAAATGCCTTCTTACCAACCAATACGATAGTGGAAAGCCGTAATTTCGGTGAATTTCGGTCAAGTGGGGGTAATGTGAGAAAGATGTATTCAGTAGAATGTTTTTGTTTGCTTACACTAGTATTTATCTTGATGAAAGGGCCCCTGTTTGAGCTACAGCCAAGGGCCCCATGCAACCTTAAACCGCCCCTTATATAGGCGGAAGTTGTATATATAATTTCTAGGTATAATCACTATCCCTGGTTCTGGAGGTGGAATGCTGCTTGGTGGGTACCTCGTCAAGAGGTTCAAACTGAAATGCCGAGGTATTATCCGGATGTGCGCGGGATTTATGTTGGCTGCCCTATGTTTCGGTCCATTTATGTTGACACACTGCACAAATGACGATGTAGCTGGCCTGGATCAAGCTTACTTGATGGAGTATGTACTGTTCTATAATAGTATACTGAAATGTTCACTTTTTCAATACAACCGAACCTGTTCGTGCCTGCCAGAAGATAGTGTCATTTACCAGAACTTAAAATCAACTTTTTGTGTGCATGTATATATATAAGCGCTTATAATGCGGTGTGTGTCGTCGGTGGTACATTTACATGAATGCATGTACGTATTGAACTTTTTTGTGCATGTATATAAGCGCTTATAATGCGGTGTGTGTCGTCGGTGGTACATATACATGAATGCATGTACGTATTGAACATACACTTGTTTGTCTGCTCGCCTATGGCACGGGGGGAACCAGCAAGAGTATGTGTCATGGAAACCGGCATTTAGTCATTGTGTTTTCTGGATAGTGCAATATACAGCAGACACCCCAATTCCACAGACAACCAGTTGTTTTATATGTCAGGCAGCTAGCGCCGATGCATGGGACCTCGGTTTATAGTCCCCTTCCCAAATATTGTAAATATTATTCGAGTTGAGGATCTGAACTCATATAAGAAAACCAACTAGTTAACACATCTACCCATGTATAACCACCGATCTTTCCTCTCCGCAAGTCAGCTGTATATCATCACATGAAAGACCTCGACACCCTCAGTGTGGAGATTCGAGCCTATGACGTTGGGGGGGGGGAACAAGTAAATTGAAGTCAATGACCGTATACATGTAACTATTTAGCCACGAAAGCACCTAATTACACCTTATATTGAAATTACAGAAATACAGCGTCTGGACTGGTCGCTGGTTGTAATATGGACTGTGGCTGTACAACAGCAGGTTTTGAACCACTCTGTGTTCAGGATGTCGTGTATTTCTCACCATGCCATGCTGGGTGTCTGGCGTCTGAGTCAAAGAATGACGTCAAGGTTAGTGTGGACGTTTCGATAGAAATCCAACGTATCGTGCATTAAATGCATTCATTACCTACCGTAATAAATTAAAATATGCTCATAATGTAGCTAGTATCTTGGCGTTTCGTTAGTCATTTAATATGTATCACATAACTAAGCTTGCATTCAATGTAATACAGTCATGACATAAATTCTTATATGACCACACGTTTAATAACGCCTGGAAGGATTTCGATTGGTCGCGGTATGACATTGATAGCTTGCAATATACATTTGACATATACACATTGGTTGTGTTCATGCTTTATTTGTTGACAATCAACTGCTTAGATCAATAAAATGCTAAATATTAACTAGTGGAATACAATGATTAAAAATAATTGCATGAATATGTGTGATTTTCAGGGACTATTTACTACGGCGTACGGATTCAGCTTAATGTAATACGGCTCAAAAATGTACTGGAAAACAGAAACGTTTTTATGTGAGAAAAAAGATCTTACACTCGTGGTGATTTCATACCATATTTTATGAGTTTTTGAATTTTGCTATTACGCGAGCCTTTTGGCTATGTATGTATACAGTCTACATCCGTTATGTTGAATTCCGTCGGACCGAACAAAATACATCGACGTAACCGAAGTTTGACATAACGAAATTCGATATAAACGAAGTCAGTTATATGTAAAATGATAGTGTCTGAAACGGGACTTTGATCCGACTTCGAGATAACCGTATAATTCGACATAACCGACTTTGACATAACGGATGTAGACTGTACTGTCCTTATTAGATGACATACCAGCTCCACTCCCGCCTCAGTAGCAAATATAGATCAAATAATTTGACAATACATCAGATATGTTCGCACTACGAGATAACCGGAGAATTCGACATAACCGACTTTGACATAACGGATGTAGACTGTACTGTCCTTATCAGATGACATACCAGCTCCACTCCCGCCTCAGTAGCAAATATAGATCAACTTTATTTTAATTGAATGCTACAGTTACTCCCACATTTTAATATCGTCCAATGTGCATTGACTAAGCAAATAATTTGACAATACATCAGATATGTTCGGACTACGAGATAACCGGATAATTCGACATAACCGACTTTGACATAGCGGATGTAGTCTTTATATGAGTAAACAACATCTGTGACATTGATACACCCCAAGTGTGACAAGTACTCGCTTGAAATTATGTCTTTTGAGAAGTAGCTGTCACGCCTACTAATATTGTCTCTCGTTTTAGAATTATTGGAACTGTTCTTGTCTAACGAACATGAGCAACAGTAGCATGGCGAATCATACCGCCGGTTATTCAATGAGTCCGGGACCGTGTTCTGGAGACTGCCAGTGGGTGGTGGTGTTCTGTGTTCTATTCCTATGTGTGATGGTTCTAACGTTTGCAACCATGTCCCCTGGAGTTACAGCGCTGTTAAGGTAATGAAGTTATGTATGTATGTCGTCAAAGTACGTCTTGCAGATGGTATGAATGGTCGATGTTTAATATTCGTACCTTAAGTCAGTATTCCACGCACAGCGCTCGCTTTCTGGTGCGCCATCTTGAATAAAATCAGATGTGTGTGTCTGTCAATGTTGCCATTTGTCTATCGTTGTTGCATTTGTCTGTCAATGTTGCCGTTAGTCTGTCAGTGTTGCCATTTGTCTGTCAATGTTGCCATTTGTCTGTTAGCGTTGTCATTTGTCTGCCAATGTTGCCATGTGTCTGTCAGTGTTGTCATTTGTCTGCCAATGTTCTCATTTGTCTGGCAATGTTGCCATTTGTCTGTCAGTGTTGCCATTCGTCACAATCGAAAATGAATTTGTAAATTTATAATAATCTTTGTGTTCATTATTTTCTGGAATTTCCTGTTTGATTAATGGATTGAAGTATGTGTTTACTTTTACTATCTCGGTTTCATGGTCGCTTTCATTCCTTTTCTCTTCAACACGCAATTTACAAACGTCCCATCACCAGTAACAACGGTGATTTCCGGTGTGATTTAATCATTCAATCCAACATATTACTATTCTAGCTTAGCAACGTAACTTTCTAACACCAAGAGTCTATTCTACAAAAACACCCACATTTCTGGAAATTCTGTAAGTCAATTCTTGCATCAACATTATTCCAGATAATAATAAGTTATTTCACTAATCCTCCAATCACAAATTAAAGTTCATCCTCGTCGCCAATGTAACGGTACTATAAATGATGATGTGTTTTCTCTGAACAACAATATAGGATATATCTCTATCTATCTTCCGCTAATGTCGAACCCCTCGCGGGGACGTAGACATGTTGCGCGTCAAAAACCGCAAAGATGTTAAAAGTATGAGTAGTTAAAAGTATAATTTAAGATGGTAATGAAAGTAAGTTGTGGTAAAAGTTTAAAAGCAGCTGCGCAGAACAACTAGGGACTGGCATGATTAATATGGCAAACTGCCGTATTGAATTGCTCTATGGTAGGGAGATGTACAATGTCAGGAGGGAGGTGGTTCCAATGGTAGATTGATCTTGGAAAAAAGGAAAACTTGTAGTAGTCTGTAGTTGCTGTAATTAACCTATAGCTTAAGGAATGGCAATGGCGAGCAGGACGGGAGAGGGGAACTAGGTAATTTTCAATGGGAATAGCAACAAGATCATTATGAATTTTATTCATAAGGGATAACCTATTGTCAATACGCCGTTGATCTAGTCTGCGTAGATTAAGGGAATGTAGCATGTATGTTTGTATAACAGAATCCGCTGCATGGCAGGGGCAACTCACACGTGTTAACAGTATGGGATGGATATACACGACTGTTTGTATAACAGAATCCGCTGTATGGCAGTGGCAACTCACACGTGTTAACAATATGTGATGGATATATACGACTGTTTGTATAACAGAATCCGCTGTATGGCAGTGGCAACTCACACGTGTTAACAATATGGGATGGATATACACGACTGTTTGTATAACAGAATCCGCTGTATGGCAGTGGCAACTCACACGTGTTAACAATATGGGATGGATATACACGACTGTTTGTATAACAGAATCCGCTGTATGGCAGTGGCAACTCACACGTGTTAACAATATGGGATGGATATACACGACTGTTTGTATAACAGAATCCGCTGTATGGCAGTGGCAACTCACACGTGTTAACAATATGGGATGGATATACACGACTGTTTGTATAACAGAATCCGCTGTATGGCAGTGGCAACTCACACGTGTTAACAATATGGGATGGATATACACGACTGTTTGTATAACAGAATCCGCTGTATGGCAGTGGCAACTCACACGTGTTAACAATATGGGATGGATATACACGACTGTTTGTATAACAGAATCCGCTGTATGGCAGTGGCAACTCACACGTGTTAACAATATGGGATGGATATACACAACTGTCTGTTTGTATAACAGAATCCGCTGTATGGCAGTGGCAACTCACACGTGTTAACACTATGGGAAGGATATACACGACTGTTTGTATAACATAATCCGCTGTATGGCAGTGGCAACTCACACGTGTTAACACTATGGGAAGGATATACACGACTGTTTGTATAACAGAATCCGCTGTATGGCAGTGGCAACTCACACGTGTTACAGTTTACACTCAGAAACGATAGTATAAAACATGCATACACGCAATATGTTTAAGGGGGCATAATTCATAATCCTTCTTTGGCTATATGAAATCAATGAGTTGTCACCCATGTCCCATTTTAAATAAATAAATCGCTTCTCACCAATGCAACCCGGGTTCGATCCTCGGACTGGGAGGTATGTGAGATGGTACGGTGGTCGCCAGATCGGACAGGTGGGTTTTCTGCGGTTTCCCGAACATGAATGACCACATTTACGCTTCCTTCCGCGCCAACGAGAGTGATTAATATAAGTTGTTAAAACTTGCTTCGTAATCGTTGTTAAATGAATAAAGTTTAAACTTTAAATAAAAATTCTGACCTTTCTCGCATCTCCCAAAATAAATTTAAAAATCTGGGTGTCCTGTATTTTGCAAGATATCTTTTTGTGTTTTATTAAATTCACCAAAAATAACAACAGAATGCGTGTAGGAATACAATTTTTGTAAATTTAGTATATGCAAATTTATCTTAGCTTGATTGTTCTCACAACTTATATTAATCACTCTCGAGACCTCATTCCTGATGGAATCCATCGCCATGAGGGAGAGAGAAGAGGCAATGTGGAATTTAAATGCCTTGCCTAAGGGCACAATCGTAAGGGCTCCAGCTGGACGCGAACTCCGGGTCTATAAGCACATGAAGCGAACACTACCGCTGCGTTATCATGACTTCCACATTTTGTGTAAATCAATGTCAAATATCACTAATAGAACATACAGTGAAATTAAAACAGAACCCACATAAACAGTACAACTTACCATTTTAATCAAAATAAGACGGACTATTTCCTCCACATATAAGACGGATTATTTCCTCCACATATAAGATGGATTATTTCCTCCACAAATAAGATGGATTATTTCCTCCACATATAAGACGGATTATTTCCTCCACAAATAAGACGGATTATTTCCTCCACATATATTTATGGATTATTTCCTCCACATATAAGACGGATTATTTCTTCCACATATAAGACGGATTATTTCCTCCACAAATAAGACGGATTATTTCCTCCACAAATAAGACGGATTATTTCCTCCACATATATTTATGGATTATTTCCTCCACATATATTTATGGATTATTTCCTCCACATATATTTATGGATTATTTCCTCCACATATATTTATGGATTATTTCCTCCACAAATAAGACGGATTATTTCCTCCACATATAGTTATGGATTATTTCCTCCACAAATAAGATGGATTATTTCCTCCACAAATAAGACGGATTATTTCCTCCACATATAAGACAGATTATTTCCTCCACACATAAGACGGATTATTTCCTCCACATATATTTACGGATTATTTCATCCACAAATAAGACGGATTATTTCCTCCACATATAAGATGGATTATATCCTCCACAAATAAGACGGATTATTTCCTCCACATATAAGACCGATTATTTCCTCCACAAATAAGACGGATTATTTCCTCCACAAATAAGATGGATTATTTCCTCACAAATAAGACGGATTATTTCCTCACAAATAAGACGGATTATTTCCTCCACATATAAGAAGGATTATTTCCTCCACAAATATTACGGATTATTTCCTCCACATATAAGATGGATTATATCCTCCACAAATAAGACGGATTATTTCCTCCACATATAAGACGGATTATTTCCTCTACATATAAGACGGATTATTTCCTCCACAAATAAGACGGATTATTTCCTCCACATATAAGACGGATTATTTCCTCTACATATAAGATGGATTATTTCCTCCACAAATAAGACTGATTATTTCCTCCACAAATAAGACGGATTATTTCCTCCACCAATAAGACGGATTATTCCCTCCACAAATAAGACGGATTATTTCCTCCACAAATAAGACGGATTATTTCCTCCACATATAAGACGGATTATTTCCTCTACATATAAGACGGATTATTTCCTCTACATATAAGATGGATTATTTCCTCCACAAATAAGACGGATTATTTCCTCCACCAATAAGACGGATTATTTCCTCTACATATAAGACGGATTATTTCCTCTACATATAAGATGGATTATTTCCTCCACAAATAAGACGGATTATTTCCTCCACCAATAAGACGGATTATTCCCTCTACATATAAGACGGATTATTTCCTCTACATATAAGACGGATTATTTCCTCCAGAAATAAGACGGATTATTTCCTCCACAAATACCCAATTATTGGTGTGTCGAGTTCCTCCACAAATACACAATTGTTAGTGTGTCGAGATCTTTTGAAATGTGGAACTCCAATAGATTACCAGTAGAATCTTCACTAGTGAATTGCTACGCATTTACAGAGTCCTAGACCATCTAACTAATTGTTATACCGATTTGATTAGACTATATTTGATATATAATTCTAGGTGTGTACCAGACAAACAGCGTTCAGTTGGAATAGGTGTGAACCTCCTATTTATTAGGCTGGTTGGTAAGTAGTCAGATACCATGGGCAAGTATAATATGAAATGAGAATTGGGTGATAGCACTCGGAGAGGTGCAGCCCCGCTGGTATGGTATGCGTGGGTGTAATGTCTTGTGTGTTTTACGTTTAGTTATCGTCTCTACCGGTTGTCCATATGAGCGACGCCTCCTGAAGAGATTAGTCATTTTTGATTTTTGGAGGATAGTGCAATGATACAGAGACCCGTTCCAGAATCTCCTCTGGTTCTTTTACGTGCACGGTGTAAAGCACCGACACGAGACCTCGGTTTAAAGTCCCATCTGAAAGACTGTTAATTTTTTTAGGGTCAGATGGGGGATCGAACTTGCGATCCCTGGGGTTAAAGTCACACCAACAGCTTAGGTCATATGGCCTAATGTCATATTGTTGTTGAAGGAAGATCCCCGGTGCTCATTCGAACAGTATTTCAGGCACGGACGGGACCCGGATAGAACCATAGACCTTCCGCAAGCAAGCTAGATAGTTTCCTCACATGAAAGAAGTCGAAACCCCAGTAGGATTCAAATGAGAGGGGGGCAAGTGGTTTGTAGTAAACGACCTGCTTGATTGTACAATGGTATAAAATCAATGGAATGGACACCAAATATCAACCAAATTCAAATCACTTTCTACTGGACCAACGACTGTTCGAGGTATCCTGTATGCACACAGACGTAGATGCCGCCAAAAACAATAACCTTCATTCATAATGACTCGGGTTAAGTGCAGGTGCAGTAGGTAGGCGGTTATTGCCTGGTTTAAGATCAGTTGCATTGCATCATTTTTTAGCTCAGTAGTGGTTCGTACATGTGTTGCTGTAGAATATTACGAATATAATATATATTTATATGGTATATAAAAGTGTTTATATGCAAAAAGCGATCAACGCCATTTATACTTGCCAACTTTGTCGATTCCCCAAAACGCCAGTTTTTGCAAATTAACTCATTTGTTAAAGAACGCGCATTAATTAAGGTAACATAACAATGTTTCCTCATTTAGGAACCACACCGGGTCCCGTTCTCCTAGGAGCAATTTTAGACAGTACATGCACGATATGGCAGGACAATTGTGGAACACGAGGCTCATGCTGGGTATATGATAAAAGCACTATGGGTATCCGGATAATGCTCTGGTTTATGGTACTCAAGCTGTGTGGATGTCTGTTATTCCTAACAGCTTCCGTAGTTTATAAAGCACCCGCAGAGGAGAAACAACCGGGCGAAGCACCAGGAGCCGAGAAACAATCCGCAACAACGCCATATGTATCTAACTCACAAACACAACAACACTGTACTAAATTATGACGAGTGACCGGCTACAGCAGACGTACTTACATGCTTATTGTTAGCTTATTTTCTATTATTACGAAAGTGCAACAAAATAGCTGTTATATATGAAATCCAGTACATTATATCTACATTATCCAGTATATTAGTAGATCAATAAATAAAGCACCTCGTGTGCAATGTAAATACTATCTGATGTTATTGTATGCTTTCCAAGGTGATGCTATGCTTTCCAATGTGATGTTATGCTTTCCGAGGTGATGTTATGCTTTCCAAGGTGATGTTATGCTTTCCAAGGTGATGTTATGCTTTCCAAGGTGATGTTGTTATGCTTTCCAAGGTGATGTTATGCTTTCCGAGGTGATGTTATGCTTTCCAAGGTGATGTTATGCTTTCCAAGGTGATGTTATGCTTTCCGATGTGATGTTATGCTTTCCAAGGTGATGTTATGCTTTCCAAGGTGATGTTATGCTTTTCAATGAAATATAGAAAGTTTATCAGTGAAAGCAATAATATTATATTAACACATTTTATTTCTGACTGGTGTGTACGTGCGGTACCTAGCGGCTGCATGTTGAAATATTGTTTCGGACTCAAGCTGTCAATGGTGTGTCATTGAAAACGTCATTTATGGTCGTCTAAACACGCCGTTCTAGTGCCATTTAGCGCACCGTGTCATCGTTTTCCATCATAAAAACACTTTCCAACCTAAAATAAATAGAACAGTTGTTTGCTTAATAGAATGATTGAATAATTTCCTTATGACGAACATTCAAAACTGTTATTATCACTTGTGACTTGTGATAATAATGATTTCAATATTCATTTGGTGAAATATATTTTGATAAAAAAAATGTTTTATACTTTATTTTACAACGATTGCGAACTTATATTAGTCACTCTCGTTGGCTCGGATGAAAGCGTATGTGTGGTCATTCATGTGGGAGGAAACCGGAATACCCGGAGAAAACCCACCTGTCCGATCTGGCGACCATAGTACCATCTCACATACTTCCCTGTCCGAGGATCGAACACGGGTCGCATTGGTGAGAAGCGAGCGCGCTAACCACTGCGCTAATTTTGATCATTCACTGAAGCAAACAAAATTAGCATCCTCTTATTATTGAACTAGTGCTGGTTTCGTAAAATACCGGTATATATTTAAGACTTAAGTACACACTATCTGTTTGAGCCAGTCATTGATATATATTCTAACTTTAATGAGATACATCGGTTAATACTCAGTCCAGTGGTAACACGCTGGACCGGTAATCCAGGGATCGCAGGTTCGATCCCCCATCTGACCCTAATAAAATTAACAATCTTTCAGATGGGACGTTAAACCGCGGTCTCGTGTCGGTGCTTTACACCGTGCACATAAAAGAACCAGAGGAGACTCTGGAATGGGTCTCTCTCTATATCATTGCACTACCTCCAAAAATCTAAAATGACTAATCTCTTCAGGAGGCGTTGCTCATAAGGACGACAGGTAGCGACGATAAATAATTGTAGTTTCGAAGCCTGATATGGCATATCACTGCATCATACAGGTGGCAAATTGATTGTCATCAACTAATTAATTAATTAATTAATTAATTATTGAAACTGTTGATTTACAGAGAAACAATGCCACAGTAAAATCAAAATTCATTTGATGCATTCATAATCTTACTCATACTACAAAGCCACCACATGAATATTTGTTATGTTGTTTTAATGCAGATCATTCTCTCTCTCTCTGGAACTAAAACCAGTTTACATACATGTAACAAACATATATGCAGATGAGAACTATTGTTCACATCAGACATGTGCAGAATATATCCAAGGTTGGTGCTGTCTCAGGGCACTGAATCTATAAGAAAACCATATCAAGTGTACGGTATGGTCTGCGTTGAAAAGATGTCAACGTATCAATGATACTTATGTTAACATACTGAGCACCAATGAAAACTGATATAATGATACAGTCTACATCCGCTATGTCAAAGTCGGCTATGTCGAATTCTCCGGTTATCTCGAAGTCGGATCAATGTCCCGTTTCAGACACTATCATTTACAGATAGCTAGCTCTGTTAATATCGAATTTCGTTAAAGTCAAACTTCGGTTATGTCGAAGTATGTTGTTCAGTCCGACGGAATTCGACATACCGGATGTAGACTGTAGTTCAAAACAGACATTGTTCATGATTGTAAACATTTCCATTTCTTCAACAGTACTTCTTATTCTTCTGTTTTGGATACCTGGTGTTTCCATGGCAACTGCTAACACAAGACCGCAAATCTAACCACTATGTAATCGGGTTGAGGCTCTTTTGGACTGAAATCGATTAATGTTGATTTACACTGCCCTCCATGAGTAACAGCACCGTTACGCACCTCACATTGCATTACATCAGTCGGACTTGTTTTAAGTTGTTAGGGGACAGGGAACAAGCCTGACAAGCAACCTGACGAGAGCACTAGTGCCCATCATACAGATGAGGTCTTCAAGATAGGCTTCAAGAGTTGCGACTAAACACGCATCCCTCCCGCTTGTTAAAAACCAGTAGTGGAATCTATTATGCAACATACAGATAATTGTTGTTGAATGTCAAATTTGATGTGACATTCAAAATGTCTACATTGTATTGGAATTGCAACAGAGTTCAATGTTATGATTTCAATAGATGACTAGAGTTTTGAAACGCATGCAGCTAAATGTTTTAATTTGTGAAGTGGACACGATGGATGTAGGTAGTAGTATCTACCCTGTATTCGCCCATCTTGTGGCTGTGGCTGTACTACGCGGGGGTCTATCGAAACCCTAATCCCCATTGAATTCTATTTCTATAGAAATTCTAAATATAGCCCTATTTCAAAAGAATACTAAATAGGGCGATTCAAAAGGGCTATTGAAATCTTAAAACCTCCTTTGTATTCAATAGGCGCACCTGGCTATTCAACGGGTCTATTGAATCATTAATCTCCATTGAAATCTATAGAAATTCTAAATACCGCCTACCCTGTATTCGCCCATCTTGAGGCGGCGGCGCTACTACGCGGGATACTAAGTAGGGCGAATCAAAAGGGCTATTGAATTCTTAAGTAGGTAAGCTCCCCCGGGGGTTGATTAGCATATATCTAATTAAAACGAACATTCCGATCCTATTGAAATAACACCTGCACAAAACCATCTCGAGGCGCCCTATTGAAATCCGATTTGTATAGTCTATATAAATCATTCTCGCGATGCCGTTCCGATGTCAACGGTATTTGGTTTAAGCTATTACAGTATGGAGTTCAACTAAATTAGTTAATATGTTGCAAAAAATATACGAGAGTGTAAAATCATGTGTACGTATTAATGGAACTTACACTGACAATTTTGACTGTGTCAAAGGTGTAAAGCAAGGCGAACCATTATCACCGTTGCTATTTCTATTCTTTATCAACGATATGTACCAGTCAATTTACGATAATACAATAGACACCGTTAGTATTGATGAACTTCGTATGTTGTTATTATTATTTGCTGATGATACTGTTCTAATGTCTTATTCTAAAGAAGGTTTACAACGTTTGTTAAATAATCTACATATGTATTGCAACAATTGGGACATTAGTGTAAATATTGATAAAACTGTTGTTATGGTGTTTAAAAAGGGCAACAGACCTGAACATATTGTAGTGTCATATAATAATTACAAGTTAAATATTGTTACAAAATTCACATACCTAGGTGTAACATTATCTGCTAATGGTAGTTTTTACCAAACACAAAAAGCGCTTTCACAGCAAGCAATGAGAGCTTTGTTTTCTCTTAATTCCTTGTTTGATGTTTTATCTTTTGAATTGTCGGAAAAAGTTAAGTTATTTGACTCCATGATCGCCTCAATTCTAAACTATGGATGTGAAATATGGGGTTTCCATAAAGCTCCTGACATCGAACGTTTGCATTTAAAATTTCTTAAACAAATATTACAAGTGCGACAGCAGACAACAAATGCAACAGTATATGGCGAGTTTGGACGTGTTCCATTATCTGTAATTCGTAAGGTTAGAATAGTTAGATATTGGAATAAAATATCTAAATGTCCAAATTGTCTTGTGTATAAATTGTATAATATGAGTGATATGAATGGTAATTATATAAATAAATGGTCAAACGATGTTAAAACACTCTTAGACAACCTAGGGTTTTCCTATTTATGGAATAGTGCAGTTGTAACAAATGTACAAATACAGAGTGTAATAAAGTGTATACATGATCAATATCTACAGCAGTGGTTCTCAGACCTTAGAAATCTACATAAACTTGAAACCTATTGCATGTTTAAAACATATTTCCAACCAGAAAAGTATTTATCCTGTGCTAAAAATGTTAGTTATAGAATTAACTTGTCTAGATTTCGATGTTCTGCTCATAATTTACTCATAGAAGAAGGTCGTCATAGAAATATTGATAGAAACCAGAGAATTTGTACGAAATGCAATATGAATTGTATTGAAACTGAATATCACTTTTTATTAGTATGTCCATTCTATACAGAAGTAAGAAACAACTGTTTACCACATTATTATTGTCATTGGCCTAACTTGAATAAGTTTAAGTCATTGTTACAATGTTCACAAAGTAGTATTATAAAATAATTATCAAAATATATTTACCAAGCATCTGTTATTAGAGGGTAGTTGTCAATGAACACATTTACGTATGTATATTTATTATATATTTTCAAACACCGATACCCATTAATTTTAATTTTGTTTTCATGCTTTTCTCATGTATTTTATTGTAATTGTATATTATGTACTGTCCGTCGTACATGTTGTATAGGCGACGAACAATTGTGTTTAATGCCAATAAACTCTGAAACTGAACTGAACTGGTAAGTAAGCAAACCATTTTGTATATCTATCTTGAGGCGCCGTTCTATTGAACGAGCGATTTCAAAAGAATCTAATTACGTCTTCCTGATAAACTCGCCTGTCATTGATTCCGATCCTATAGAAATAACACGCGCTATCTATCTTGAGGTTCCTCATTAACATAAAAAATGCTGGGGCATCTAACTAAATAACTTTCGGGGCTTCTATCGAAACGGTAACTTTATATTGAAATTCTCTTTCTATTGAATTTGTGGCCGTCAAAAGAATATTAAGTAGTCTATAGAAACTGGTTTGAATGACTTGTTCGTGCCTCCACACCGTGCACGTCGGGAACAAGGCACAGCTCACAGCAGGAAATTTGGTCACCGTTCCGAAGTGACCAATCCACGCCGCTGACGCACACAGACGAGGACCCGCATCGACTCTTCGGAGTGTCAACACTTACCTAGATCAGCGACAGCTAGTACTGGGGCGCTGAAGAGGCGACGAGTGACCGGGTAGGAGAAGACGGCAGTCGTTTCACGTGGATGGCGCACCCGTCGCCTCGAACTCTTTTATCTGTCTCCAATGACGGACTAGCGGTTGGAGACGGAGGGATGCGACCACGACCCCGGATGCGTCAACGGGGTGGACAACGACGGAACAATCGAACCATTTTGCTGCTGTGAGCCGACTAATCGTGGAGGATGTGGCCCTAAAAAGCACCGAGAAAGTTTAAGATACCAACGAGAAAAATAACCACCTTGGACATGATGGCGGAGGGAGACGTTACAGCACATCAGCGACCCAGGAAACCGGCACAGGGCTTGTCACCCTGTCGTTTGGTATCACTCCATAACTGGGTCAACGATGGAGAAGCGCCTTCACAGCGATTGGATGACCTCATTTCTGCATCCAGTCAGCGACCAGACCTTCAACCACCTTGACTTCAAATACCAGTACCACAATCTTCTAGAACATAATCATCTTGGACGTAAGCAACATAGACTCAACCAACAAGGAATAATTATCGAGTAAACTATTCATCTTGGACCGAAATCTTCACGGGAATCTACAACTACAATCCTCAATCTACACCACTCTACAAGACACCGACGACTCAACACTTCATCTCATCGAATAATCGACGGTGCGAAAGCACGTTTGCTCGCCCTTATGGTTTACCGGCGGCGAGGGTATATAAACTGAACCATCATCATCTGGTTTGAATGAAATAACCACCTCGAGGCTGTACTCTATACATCTGCGTTGTGTACTCAATACATATCCCGTATATGCACAATACATTTCCCACACATCTGCTTGGCCTAGTCGATGCATCTCACTTGTGTGCTCAATACAGCTCCCCTGTGTACTCAATATATCTCACTTGTGTACGAAAACATCTCCCAAGTGTACCCATACAACCCTATTGTGTAGGCAAACATCTCCATAGTGTATTCAATACATCTCCCAAGTGTACTTCCAATTGTAACCAGCCATCTCCCAAAAGTACCAAAACTTCTCCCACATGTACTCAATCCATCTCCATTGTATACTCAATACATTTCTCGTGTGTGCTCAATACACCTCCCTTGTGTACTCAATCCATCTCCATTGTATACTCAATACATTTCTCGTGTGTGCTCAATACACCTCCCTTGTGTACTCAATACATCTCCCAAGTGTACCCAAACATATCATTGGTGTATCCAAACATCTCCCTATTATATCCAAACAACTCCCATTTGTACCCAAACAACTCTCTTGTGTACTAAATACACCTCTGTTGTGTACTTAATACATCTACCTGTATACACAATACATACCGCAAATATACCCACACATCTCCACTGCCTACTCAATATATCTCCCTAGTGTGCTCAATACAACTCCCATGTGTACCCAAACAACTCATCAGTGTACACATTGGAAAATAATGTTTCTGTCATGTCTGTTTTACCCAAATCGTGTGCCGTAAAACCATCATCTCACCATGATGGTTACTCGTTGCCATGCAGGTAAATAAACTAAAGTTTGTATTACTGAAACGTTCATTGATTTTCCTTTATGTCAATTGTCACTTTAAAGAGGTCACCGAAGGTGTTCAATTTATATGAAAATGGAGCGATATGATAATATGTTTTAGGGCATTCTGGCAAATGCTCCAAACTTAAGGTTGTGGTAAATCAGTAATCTAAACATGTTTGCTTCTATTTAAATACCATTGTATTGCTTTTAGGTACCTGAACCGTTTTCTTTACTGAAGAATGGTGTTCCGGTTATAAACACTGTAACATCATCTCTTTCCCTTGCATTTCGTTTCGGCAAGTAATGATGATCGGTATACACTAATTAATAGCTGCATGGTTATGTCAGTTCTTATGACCATTATTGTACACTTGTACTACTTTGTATATATGTATGTTTATATGTGTCCATGTAAAACGTGTAATTGTATATTATGTATGTTCACTTGTGCTCTTCATGTATATGGAGGTAATAAAAGGATTAAGTTCGTTAAATACCTCTACCTAGATATGTAGATAGCTCATATAAACTAATATTGATAAGGTGAGGGAACATTTATCCATGTGGTAGTTATTTACAAAATATTGGACAGCAGGGATATCTTAGCTAAAAAATAAGATTGTTTTTAATTGAAACATGATCAAAGAAATTCTTCATTTTCAGTGAATTTGTAAACATTTTATCAATTTGAAGAAGAATTGTAACCCGATAGTGTGTTGACAGGTTGGAGATTCACTTTAAATCTTCCAAAGAACCGTGGCGTGTTGTGCTATTGAATTAATTATACGAAAACGTTGGAATATTGAAGATGTTGAAAGAATGCTGTGGATGTCTTGAATTAAAATGATAGAATGGTAGAATGAAAGAAGAATAAAATTAATGACATATGGACAGATAATGTATACAGTAACTCCTGAAGTGATGGAACTGTCATTGTGTACTCAATACAGCTCCATAGTGTTATCACTACAACTCCCAAGTGTACACACACATCTCCCTAATGCACCCATAAATCACGTAGTGTTCCCAATACAGCTCCATAGTGTATTCAATACATCTCCCAAGTGTACCCAAACATCTCCCAAGTGTACCCAAACATTTCCCAATTGTACCCGGACATCTCCCAAAAGTATCTAAGCATATCCAAAGTCTATTCAATCCATCTCCCGTGTACATTCAATACATCTCTCGTGTGTGTTCAATACATCTCCCTAATATACCCAATACATCTCCCAAGTTTACAAAAACAAATCCAGCATGTACTCAATACATCTCCGTTGTGTACTAAATACATCTCCCTTGTATACATACTACATAACCCACCCATATACCTCCATGGCCTACTCAATACATCTCTCGTGTGTGCTCAATACATATCCAAAGTGTACCCACACATCTGCACTGCATACTCCATCTCCATTGTATATTTAATGTATCTCTCGTGTGTGCTCAATACATCTCCAACTGTGTATCCATACATCTCCATTATGTACTCAATACATATTCCTTGTGTGCTCAATACAGGTGCATTGTTTACTCAATATATCTCCCTAGTGTACCCAAACAAATCCCATGTGTACTCGATACAGCTCCCTTGTGTACCCAAACATATCATCAGTATTCCCAAACATCTCACATAGAGACCCAAGTTCACTTCTAAAAGTACCCAAACATCTCCCAAGTCTATTAAATCCATCTCACTTCTATATTCAATACATCTCCCGCGTGTACTCAATAAATCTCCCCTGTGTACTCAATACACCCCACAAGTGTACCCAAACATCTCTATTATGTACCCAATACATCTCTGTTGTGTACTCCCTTGTACACATACTACATACCCACACATCTCCATGGCGTACTCAATACATCTCCCTAGTGCGCGCAATACAACTCCCTCGTGTACTCAATACAGCTCCCACGTGTACCCAAACAACTTATCAGTGTACCTAAATATTTCGAATCCACTTCTAAAAGTACCCAAACATCTCCCAAGTATATTCAATCCATCTCCCTTCTATATTCAATACATCTCCCTTGTGTGCTCAATACATCTCCCCTGTTTACTCAATACATCTCCGTTGTGTACCCACACATCTCCATTGTGTACTCAATACATCTCCCTTCTGTGCTCAATACAGCTCCCTTGCGTACTCAATATATCTCACTTGTGTACCAAAATATCTCCCAGGTGTACCCATACATTTTCTTTGTTTAGGCAAACATCTCCCTATTGTATTCAATTCATATCCCAAGTGTACCCAAACCTCCTCCACTTGTACACATACATCTCCCACACGTACCCAAACATCTCCCAAGTGTACTCAATCCATCTTCATTGTATATTCAATACATCTCTCATGTGTGCGCAATACTCCTCCCTTGTGTACTCAATACATATCCCAAGTGTACCCAAACATCTCCCTAGTATAGCCAAGCATCTGCGAAGTGTACCCAAGCATATCCCATATATACTCAATACATCTCCGTCGTGTACTCAATACATCTCCCAAGTATACCCATACATCCCCCTGCCTACTCAATATATATCCTTTGTGTGCTCAACATCTCACTTGTGTGCTAAATATATCTCCCTAGTGTACCCTAAATATCACCATTGTGTACTCAGTACAGCTCCAAAGTGTACCCAAGCATCTCACATAAAGACCCGAGACCACTTTTAAAGTACCCAAACATCTCCCAAATGTATTCAATCCATATCCCAAGTGTATTCAATCCATCTCCGTTGTGTACACAATACATATCCCAAGTTTACCCACACATCTCCATTGCGTGTTCATTACAGCTCCCTTTTTGTACTCATTATATCTTCCTAGTGTACCCAAACAACTCCCTTGTCTACTCAATACAGCTCCTTTGTGTGTACACCAACATATCATTAGTGTACCCAAACCTCTCCCAATTGTACTCAAACAGCTCCCATCATGACACGTGACCACTTCCAAACAAATTTCGGAGTTGGTCAAATGACACAGAAATCAAATCACACTGAAATCAAATCACACTGAAATCAAATCACGCCGAAATAAAATCACACGGAATTCAAAGCTCACGGAAATCGAATCACACTGAATTCAAATCACACTGAAATCGAATCACACTTAATTTAACTGATAAGGAAATGAAATCACGCTAGAATCAAATCACATTGAAAGCAAATCACACGAAAATCAAAACACGCAGAAAACAAATCATATGTAAATCGAATCACACTGAAATCAAATCACACTGGAATCAGATCACACTGTAATCAAATCACAAGTTGCCATATCTAGATTGCGAATAATTACTAACTGATAAACATAGATTGCTAACGATAAGTTGCCATATCTAGATTGCGAATAATTACTAACTGATAAACATAGATTGCTAACGATAAGTTGCCATATCTAGATTGCGAATAATTACTAACTGATAAACATAGATTGCTAACGATAAGTTGCCATATCTAGATTGCGAATAATTACTAACTGATAAACATAGATTGCTAACAATGAGTTGCCATATCTAGATTGCGAAAGATTACTAACTGATAA
>CM026404.1:88390133-88405510 GCA_014843695.1 Archivesica marissinica
CAATATATCTACAATCTCTTCCATTCCATCATTACACGCAATATATCTACAATCTCTTCCATTCCATCATTACACGCAATATATCTACAATCTCTTCCATTCCATCATTACACGCAATATATCTACCATCTCTTCCATTCCATCATTACACGCAATATATCTACCATCTCTACCATTCCATCATTACACGCAATATATCTACAATCTCTACCATTCCATCATTACACGCAATATATCTACAATCTCTTCCATTCCATCATTACACGCAATATATCTACAATCTCTTCCATTCCATCATTACACGCAATATATCTACAATCTCTACCATTCCATCATTACACGCAATATATCTACAATCTCTTCCATTCCATCATTACACGCAATATATCTACAATCTCTACCATTCCATCATTACACGCAATATATCTACAATCTCTTCCATTCCATCATTACACGCAATATATCTACAATCTCTTCCATTCCATCATTACACGCAATATATCTACCGTCTCTACCATTCCATCATTACACGCAATATATCTACAATCTCTACCATTCCATCATTACACGCAATATATCTACAATCTCTTCCATTCCATCATTACACGCAATATATCTACAATCTCTTCCATTCCATCATTACACGCAATATATCTACAATCTCTACCATTCCATCATTACACGCAATATATCTACAATCTCTTCCATTCCATCATTACACGCAATATATCTACAATCTCTTCCATTCCATCATTACACGCAATATATCTACAATCTCTTCCATTCCATCATTACACGCAATATATCTACAATCTCTTCCATTCCATCATTACACGCAATATATCTACAATCTCTTCCATTCCATCATTACACGCAATATATCTACAATCTCTTCCATTCCATCATTACACGCAATATATCTACAATCTCTTCCATTCCATCATTACACGCAATATATCTACAATCTCTTCCATTCCATCATTACACGCAATATATCTACAATCTCTTCCATTCCATCATTACACGCAATATATCTACAATCTCTTCCATTCCATCATTACACGCAATATATCTACAACTCTCTTCCATTCCATCATTACACGCAATATATCTACAATCTCTTCCATTCCATCATTACACGCAATATATCTACAATCTCTTCCATTCCATCATTACACGCAATATATCTACAATCTCTTCCATTCCATCATTACACGCAATATATCTACAATCTCTTCCATTCCATCATTACACGCAATATATCTACAATCTCTTCCATTCCATCATTACACGCAATATATCTACAATCTCTTCCATTCCATCATTACACGCAATATATCTACAATCTCTTCCATTCCATCATTACACGCAATATATCTACAATCTCTTCCATTCCATCATTACACGCAATATATCTACAATCTCTTCCATTCCATCATTACACGCAATATATCTACAATCTCTACCATTCCATCATTACACGCAATATATCTACAATCTCTTCCATTCCATCATTACACGCAATATATCTACAATCTCTTCCATTCCATCATTACACGCAATATATCTACAATCTCTTCCATTCCATCATTACACGCAATATATCTACAATCTCTTCCATTCCATCATTACACGCAATATATCTACCATCTCTTCCATTCCATCATTACACGCAATATATCTACAATCTCTTCCATTCCATCATTACACGCAATATATCTACAATCTCTACCATTCCATCATTACACGCAATATATCTACAATCTCTTCCATTCCATCATTACACGCAATATATCTACAATCTCTTCCATTCCATCATTACACGCAATATATCTACAATCTCTTCCATTCCATCATTACACGCAATATATCTACTCTCTTCCATTCCATCATTACACGCAATATATCTACATCTCTTCATTCCATCATTACACGCATATATCTACAATCTCTTCCATTCCATCATTACACGCAATATATCTACAATCTCTACCATTCCATCATTACACGCAATATATCTACAATCTCTTCCATTCCATCATTACACGCAATATATCTACAATCTCTACCATTCCATCATTACACGCAATATATCTACCATCTCTACCATTCCATCATTACACGCAATATATCTACAATCTCTACCATTCCATCATTACACGCAATATATCTACAATCTCTACCATTCCATCATTACTCACACTATATCTACAATCTCTACCATTCCATCATTGCTCACAATATATCTACAATCTCTTCCATTCCATCATTACACGCAATATATCTACAATCTCTTCCATTCCATCATTACACGCAATATATCTACCATCTCTTCCATTCCATCATTACACGCAATATATCTACAATCTCTACCATTCCATCATTACACGCAATATATCTACAATCTCTACCATTCCATCATTACACGCAATATATCTACAATCTCTTCCATTCCATCATTACACGCAATATATCTACAATCTCTACCATTCCATCATTACACGCAATATATCTACAATCTCTACCATTCCATCATTACACGCAATATATCTACAATCTCTTCCATTCCATCATTACACGCAATATATCTACAATCTCTTCCATTCCATCATTACACGCAATATATCTACAATCTCTTCCATTCCATCATTACACGCAATATATCTACAATCTCTTCCATTCCATCATTACACGCAATATATCTACAATCTCTACCATTCCATCATTACACGCAATATATCTACAATCTCTTCCATTCCATCATTACACGCAATATATCTACAATCTCTTCCATTCCATCATTACACGCAATATATCTACAATCTCTTCCATTCCATCATTACACGCAATATATCTACAATCTCTTCCATTCCATCATTACACGCAATATATCTACAATCTCTTCCATTCCATCATTACACGCAATATATCTACAATCTCTTCCATTCCATCATTACACGCAATATATCTACAATCTTCCATTCCATCATTACACGCAATATATCTACAATCTCTTCCATTCCATCATTACACGCAATATATCTACAATCTCTTCCATTCCATCATTACACGCAATATATCTACAATCTCTTCCATTCCATCATTACACGCAATATATCTACAATCTCTTCCATTCCATCATTACACGCAATATATCTACAATCTCTTCCATTCCATCATTACACGCAATATATCTACAATCTCTTCCATTCCATCATTACACGCAATATATCTACAATCTCTTCCATTCCATCATTACACGCAATATATCTACAATCTCTACCATTCCATCATTACACGCAATATATCTACAATCTCTACCATTCCATCATTACACGCAATATATCTACAATCTCTTCCATTCCATCATTACACGCAATATATCTACAATCTCTTCCATTCCATCATTACACGCAATATATCTACCATCTCTTCCATTCCATCATTACACGCAATATATCTACAATCTCTACCATTCCATCATTACACGCAATATATCTACAATCTCTTCCATTCCATCATTACACGCAATATATCTACAATCTCTTCCATTCCATCATTACACGCAATATATCTACAATCTCTTCCATTCCATCATTACACGCAATATATCTACAATCTCTTCCATTCCATCATTACACGCAATATATCTACAATCTCTTCCATTCCATCATTACACGCAATATATCTACCATCTCTTCCATTCCATCATTACACGCAATATATCTACCATCTCTTCCATTCCATCATTACACGCAATATATCTACAATCTCTTCCATTCCATCATTACACGCAATATATCTACAATCTCTTCCATTCCATCATTACACGCAATATATCTACAATCTCTACCATTCCATCATTACACGCAATATATCTACAATCTCTTCCATTCCATCATTACACGCAATATATCTACAATCTCTGCCATTCCATCATTACACGCAATATATCTACAATCTCTACCATTCCATCATTACACGCAATATATCTACAATCTCTTCCATTCCATCATTACACGCAATATATCTACAATCTCTTCCATTCCATCATTACACGCAATATATCTACCATCTCTACCATTCCATCATTACACGCAATATATCTACAATCTCTACCATTCCATCATTACACGCAATATATCTACAATCTCTTCCATTCCATCATTACACGCAATATATCTACAATCTCTACCATTCCATCATTACACGCAATATATCTACAATCTCTACCATTCCATCATTACACGCAATATATCTACAATCTCTTCCATTCCATCATTACACGCACTATATCTACAATCTCTTCCATTCCATCATTATACGCAATATATCTACAATCTCTTCCATTCCATCATTACACGCAGTACATCTACCATCTCTTCCATTCCATCATTACACGCAATATATCTACAATCTCTTCCATTCCATCATTACACGCAGTACATCTACCATCTCTTCCATTCCATCATTACACGCAATATATCTACAATCTCTTCCATTCCATCATTACACGCAGTACATCTACCATCTCTTCCATTCCATCATTACACGCAATATATCTACAATCTCTTCCATTCCATCATTACACGCAATATATCTACCATCTCTTCCATTCCATCATTACACGCAATATATCTACAATCTCTTCCATTCCATCATTATACGCAATATATCTACAATCTCTTCCATTCCATCATTACACGCAATATATCTACAATCTCTTCCATTCCATCATTACACGCAATATATCTACAATATCTTCCATTCCATCATTACACGCAATATATCTACCATCTCTTCCATTACATCATTACACGCAATATATCTACAATCTCTTCCATTACATCATTACACGCAATATATCTACCATCTCTTCCATTCCATCATTACACGCACTATATCTACAATCTCTTCCATTCCATCATTACACGCACTATAGCTACACTCTCTTCCATTCCATCATTACACGCACTATATATACACTCTCTTCCATTCCATCATTACACGCACTATATCTACAATCTCTTCCATTCCATCATTACACGCACTATATCTACAATCTCTTCCATTCCATCATTACACGCACTATATCTACACTCTCTTCCATTCCATCATTACACGCACTATATCTACACTCTCTTCCATTCCATCATTACACGCACTATATCTACACTCTCTTCCATTCCATCATTACACGCACTATATCTACACTCTCTTCCATTTCATCATTACACGCACTATATCTACACTCTCTTCCATTCCATCATTACACGCACTATATCTACACTCTCTTCCATTCCATCATTACACGCACTATATCTACACTCTCTTCCATTCCATCATTACACGCACTAAATCTACAATCTCTTCCATTCCATCATTACACGCACTATATCTACCATCTCTTTCATTCCATCATTACACGCAATATATCTACAATCTCTTCCATTCCATCATTACACGCAATATATCTACAATCTCTTCCATTCCATCATTACACGCAATATATCTACAATCTCTTCCATTCCATCATTACACGCAATATATCTACAATCTCTACCATTCCATCATTACACGCAATATATCTACAATCTCTTCCATTCCATCATTACACGCAATATATCTACAATCTCTACCATTCCATCATTACACGCAATATATCTACAATCTCTTCCATTCCATCATTACACGCAATATATCTACAATCTCTTCCATTCCATCATTACACGCAATATATCTACAATCTTCCATTCCATCATTACACGCAATATATCTACAATCTCTTCCATTCCATCATTACACGCATATATCTACAATCTCTACCATTCCATCATACCCAATATATCTACAATCTCTACCATTCCATCATTACACGCAATATATCTACAATCTCTTCCATTCCATCATTACACGCAATATATCTACAATCTCTTCCATTCCATCATTACACGCAATATATCTACAATCTCTACCATTCCATCATTACACGCAATATATCTACAATCTCTTCCATTCCATCATTACACGCAATATATCTACAATCTCTTCCATTCCATCATTACACGCAATATATCTACAATCTCTACCATTCCATCATTACACGCAATATATCTACAATCTCTACCATTCCATCATTACACGCAATATATCTACAATCTCTTCCATTCCATCATTACACGCAATATATCTACAATCTCTACCATTCCATCATTACACGCAATATATCTACAATCTCTTCCATTCCATCATTACACGCAATATATCTACAATCTCTTCCATTCCATCTAACAATATCACATCTCTCATTCATCATTACACGCATAATCTACATCTCTTCCATTCCTCATTACACGCAATATATCTACAATCTCTTCCATTCCATCATTACACGCAATATATCTACCATCTCTTCCATTCCATCATTACACGCAATATATCTACAATCTCTTCCATTCCATCATTACACGCAATATATCTACAATCTCTTCCATTCCATCATTACACGCAATATATCTACAATCTCTTCCATTCCATCATTACACGCAATATATCTACAATCTCTTCCATTCCATCATTACACGCAATATATCTACAATCTCTTCCATTCCATCATTACACGCAATATATCTACAATCTCTTCCATTCCATCATTACACGCAATATATCTACAATCTCTTCCATTCCATCATTACACGCACTATATCTACAATCTCTTCCATTCCATCATTACACGCAATATATCTACAATCTCTTCCATTCCATCATTACACGCAATATATCTACAATCTCTTCCATTCCATCATTACACGCACTATATCTACAATCTCTTCCATTCCATCATTACACGCACTATATCTACAATCTCTTCCATTCCATCATTACACGCACTATATCTACAATCTCTTCCATTCCATCATTACACGCAATATATCTACAATCTCTTCCATTCCATCATTACACGCAATATATCTACAATCTCTTCCATTCCATCATTACACGCAATATATCTACAATCTCTACCATTCCATCATTACACGCAATATATCTACAATCTCTACCATTCCATCATTACTCACAATATATCTACAATCTCTACCATTCCATCATTGCTCACAATATATCTACAATCTCTTCCATTCCATCATTACACGCAATATATCTACAATCTCTTCCATTCCATCATTACACGCAATATATCTACCATCTCTTCCATTCCATCATTACACGCAATATATCTACAATCTCTACCATTCCATCATTACACGCAATATATCTACCATCTCTTTCATTCCATCATTACACGCAATATATCTACAATCTCTTCCATTCCATCATTACACGCAATATATCTACAATCTCTACTATTCCATCATTACACGCAATATATCTACCATCTCTTTCATTCCATCATTACACGCAATATATCTACCATCTATTTCATTCCATCATTACACGCAATATATCTACCATCTCTTTCATTCCATCATTACACGCAATATATCTACCATCTCTTTCATTCCATCATTACACGCAATATATCTACAATCTCTACCATTCCATCATTACACGCAATATATCTACAATCTCTGCCATTCCATCATTACACGCAATATATCTACAATCTCTACCATTCCATCATTACACGCAATATATCTACAATATCTGCCATCCCATCATTGCACGCAATATATCTACAATCTCTGCCATTCCATCATTACACGCAATATATCTACAATCTCTACCATTCCATCATTACTCACACTATATCTACAATCTCTACCATTCCATCATTGCTCACAATATATCTACAATCTCTTCCATTCCATCATTACACGCAATATATCTACAATCTCTTCCATTCCATCATTACACGCAATATATCTACCATCTCTTCCATTACATCATTACACGCAATATATCTACCGTCTCTACCATTCCATCATTACACGCAATATATCTACAATCTCTACCATTCCATCATTACACGCAATATATCTACAATCTCTTCCATTCCATCATTACACGCAATATATCTACAATCTCTACCATTCCATCATTACACGCAATATATCTACAATCTCTACCATTCCATCATTACACGCAATATATCTACAATCTCTTCCATTCCACCATTACACGCACTATATCTACAATCTCTTCCATTCCATCATTATACGCAATATATCTACAATCTCTTCCATTCAATCATTACACGCAGTACATCTACCATCTCTTCCATTCCATCATTACACGCAATATATCTACAATCTCTTCCATTCCATCATTACACGCAGTACATCTACCATCTCATCCATTCCATTATTACACGCAATATATCTACAATCTCTTCCATTCCATCATTATACGCAATATATCTACAATCTCTTCCATTCCATCATTACACGCAGTACATCTACCATCTCTTCCATTCCATCATTATACGCAATATATCTACAATCTCTTCCATTCCATCATTACACGCAATATATCTACAATCTCTTCCATTCCATCATTACACGCAATATATCTACAATATCTTCCATTCCACCATTACACGCACTATATCTACAATCTCTTCCATTCCATCATTATACGCAATATATCTACAATCTCTTCCATTCAATCATTACACGCAGTACATCTACCATCTCTTCCATTCCATCATTACACGCAATATATCTACAATCTCTTCCATTCCATCATTATACGCAATATATCTACAATCTCTTCCATTCCATCATTACACGCAGTACATCTACCATCTCTTCCATTCCATCATTACACGCAATATCTCTACTATCTCTTCCATTCCATCATTACACGCAATATATCTACAATCTCTACCATTCCATCATTACACGCAATATATCTACAATCTCTACCATTCCATCATTGCTCACAATATATCTACAATCTCTTCCATTCCATCATTACACGCAATATATCTACAATCTCTTCCATTCCATCATTACACGCAATATATCTACAATCTCTTCCATTCCATCATTACACGCAATATATCTACAATCTCTTCCATTCCATCATTACACGCAATATATCTACAATCTCTTCCATTCCATCATTACACGCAATATATCTACAATCTCTACCATTCCATCATTACACGCAATATATCTACCATCTCTTTCATTCCATCATTACACGCAATATATCTACAATCTCTTCCATTCCATCATTACACGCAATATATCTACAATCTCTACCATTCCATCATTACACGCATATATCTACCATCTCTTCCATTCCATCATTACACGCAATATATCTACAATCTCTTCCATTCCATCATTACACGCAATATATCTACAATCTCTTCCATTCCATCATTACACGCAATATATCTACCTCTTCCATTCCATCATTACACGCAATATATCTACAATCTCTTCCATTCCATCATTACACGCAATATATCTACAATCTCTTCCATTCCATCATTACACGCAATATATCTACCATCTCTTCCATTCCATCATTACACGCAATATATCTACCATCTCTTTCATTCCATCATTACACGCAATATATCTACCATCTCTTTCATTCCATCATTACACGCAATATATCTACAATCTCTTCCATTCCATCATTACACGCAATATATCTACCATCTCTTCCATTCCATCATTACACGCAATATATCTACAATCTCTACCATTCCATCATTACACGCAATATATCTACAATCTCTGCCATCCCATCATTACACGCAATATATCTACAATCTCTGCCATTCCATCATTACACGCAATATATCTACAATCTCTACCATTCCATCATTACTCACACTATATCTACAATCTCTACCATTCCATCATTGCTCACAATATATCTACAATCTCTTCCATTCCATCATTACACGCAATATATCTACAATCTCTTCCATTCCATCATTACACGCAATATATCTACAATCTCTTCCATTCCATCATTACACGCAATATATCTACAATCTCTTCCATTCCATCATTACACGCAATATATCTACAATCTCTACCATTCCATCATTACACGCAATATATCTACAATCTCTACCATTCCATCATTACACGCAATATATCTACAATCTCTTCCATTCCATCATTACACGCAATATATCTACAATCTCTTCCATTCCATCATTACACGCAATATATCTACAATCTCTTCCATTCCATCATTACACGCAGTACATCTACCATCTCTTCCATTCCATCATTACACGCAATATATCTACAATCTCTTCCATTCCATCATTACACGCAGTACATCTACCATCTCTTCCATTCCATCATTACACGCAATATATCTACAATCTCTTCCATTCCATCATTACACGCAGTACATCTACCATCTCTTCCATTCCATCATTACACGCAATATATCTACAATCTCTTCCATTCCATCATTACACGCAATATATCTACAATCTCTTCCATTCCATCATTACACGCAATATATCTACAATCTCTTCCATTCCATCATTATACGCAATATATCTACAATCTCTTCCATTCCATCATTACACGCAATATATCTACAATCTCTTCCATTCCATCATTACACGTAATATATCTACAATATCTTCCATTCCATCATTACACGCAATATATCTACCATCTCTTCCATTACATCATCACACGCAATATATCTACAATCTCTTCCATTACATCATTACACGCAATATATCTACCATCTCTTCCATTCCATCATTACACGCACTATATCTACAATCTCTTCCATTCCATCATTACACGCACTATAGCTACACTCTCTTCCATTCCATCATTACACGCACTATATATACACTCTCTTCCATTCCATCATTACACGCACTATATCTACAATCTCTTCCATTCCATCATTACACGCACTATATCTACAATCTCTTCCATTCCATCATTACACGCACTATATCTACACTCTCTTCCATTCCATCATTACACGCACTATATCTACACTCTCTTCCATTCCATCATTACACGCACTATATCTACACTCTCTTCCATTCCATCATTACACGCACTATATCTACACTCTCTTCCATTCCATCATTACACGCACTATATCTACACTCTCTTCCATTCCATCATTACACGCACTATATCTACACTCTCTTCCATTCCATCATTACACGCACTATATCTACACTCTCTTCCATTCCATCATTACACGCACTAAATCTACAATCGCTTCCATTCCATCATTACACGCACTATATCTACCATCTCTTTCATTCGATCATTACACGCAATATATCTACCATCTATTTCATTCCATCATTACACGCAATATATCTACCATCTCTTTCATTCCATCATTACACGCAATATATCTACCATCTCTTTCATTCCATCATTACACGCAATATATCTACAATCTCTACCATTCCATCATTACACGCAATATATCTACAATCTCTGCCATCCCATCATTACACGCAATATATCTACAATCTCTACCATTCCATCATTACACGCAATATATCTACAATATCTGCCATCCCATCATTGCACGCAATATATCTACAATCTCTGCCATTCCATCATTACACGCAATATATCTACAATCTCTACCATTCCATCATTACTCACACTATATCTACAATCTCTACCATTCCATCATTGCTCACAATATATCTACAATCTCTTCCATTCCATCATTACACGCAATATATCTACAATCTCTTCCATTCCATCATTACACGCAATATATCTACCATCTGTTCCATTACATCATTACACGCAATATATCTACAATCTCTACCATTCCATCATTACTCACACTATATCTACAATCTCTACCATTCCATCATTGCTCACAATATATCTACAATCTCTTCCATTCCATCATTACACGCAATATATCTACAATCTCTTCCATTCCATCATTACACGCAATATATCTACAATCTCTACCATTCCATCATTACACGCAATATATCTACAATCTCTTCCATTCCATCATTACACGCAATATATCTACAATCTCTACCATTCCATCATTACACGCAATATATCTACAATCTCTACCATTCCATCATTACACGCAATATATCTACAATCTCTACCATTCCATCATTACACGCAATATATCTACAATCTCTTCCATTCCATCATTACACGCAATATATCTACAATCTCTACCATTCCATCATTACACGCAATATATCTACAATCTCTTCCATTCCACCATTACACGCACTATATCTACAATCTCTTCCATTCCATCATTATACGCAATATATCTACAATCTCTTCCATTCAATCATTACACGCAGTACATCTACCATCTCTTCCATTCCATCATTACACGCAATATATCTACAATCTCTTCCATTCCATCATTACACGCAGTACATCTACCATCTCTTCCATTCCATCATTACACGCAATATATCTACAATCTCTTCCATTCCATCATTATACGCAATATATCTACAATATCTTCCATTCCATCATTACACGCAGTACATCTACCATCTCTTCCATTCCATCATTATACGCAATATATCTACAATCTCTTCCATTCCATCATTACACGCAATATATCTACAATCTCTTCCATTCCATCATTACATGTACTATATCTACAATATCTTCCATTCCATCATTACACGCAATATATCTACCATCTCTTCCATTCATCATTACACGCAATATATCTACAATCTCTTCCATTCCATCATTACACGCACTATATCTACAATCTCTTCCATTCCATCATTACACGCACTATATCTACACTCTCTTCCATTCCATCATTACACGCACTATATCTACAATCTCTTCCATTCCATCATTACACGCACTATATCTACCATCTCTTCCATTCCATCATTACACGCAATATATCTACAATCTCTTCCATTCCATCATTACACGCAATATATCTACAATCTCTTCCATTCCATCATTACACGCAATATATCTACAATCTCTACCATTCCATCATTACACGCAATATATCTACAATCTCTACCATTCCATCATTACACACAATATATCTACAATCTCTACCATTCCATCATTGCTCACAATATATCTACAATCTCTTCCATTCCATCATTACACGCAATATATCTACAATCTCTTCCATTCCATCATTACACGCAATATATCTACCATCTCTTCCATTCCATCATTACACGCAATATATCTACAATCTCTACTATTCCATCATTACACGCAATATATCTACCATCTCTTTCATTCCATCATTACACGCAATATATCTACAATCTCTGCCATTCCATCATTACCCGCAATATATCTACAATCTCTACCATTCCATCATTACACGCAATATATCTACCATCTCTTTCATTCCATCATTACACGCAATATATCTACCATCTCTTTCATTCCATCATTACACGCAATATATCTACCATCTCTTTCATTCCATCATTACACGCAATATATCTACAATCTCTACCATTCCATCATTACACGCAATATATCTACAATCTCTTCCATTCCATCATTACACGCAATATATCTACAATCTCTTCCATTCCATCATTACACGCAATATATCTACAATCTCTTCCATTCCATCATTACACGCAATATATCTACAATCTCTTCCATTCCATCATTACACGCAATATATCTACAATCTCTTCCATTCCATCATTACACGCAATATATCTACAATCTCTACCATTCCATCATTACACGCAATATATCTACAATATCTGCCATTCCATCATTACACGCAATATATCTACAATCTCTGCCATTCCATCATTACACGCAATATATCTACAATCTCTACCATTCCATCATTACTCACAATATATCTACAATCTCTACCATTCCATCATTACACGCAATATATCTACAATCTCTTCCATTCCATCATTACACGCAATATATCTACAATCTCTTCCATTCCATCATTACACGCAATATATCTACAATCTCTTCCATTCCATCATTACACGCAATATATCTACAATCTCTTCCATTCCATCATTACACGCAATATATCTACAATCTCTTCCATTCCATCATTACACGCAATATATCTACAATCTCTACCATTCCATCATTACACGCAATATATCTACAATCTCTTCCATTCCATCATTACACGCAATATATCTACAATCTCTTCCATTCCATCATTACACGCAATATATCTACAATCTCTTCCATTCCATCATTACACGCAATATATCTACAATCTCTTCCATTCCATCATTACACGCAATATATCTACAATCTCTTCCATTCCATCATTACACGCAATATATCTACCATCTCTTCCATTCCATCATTACACGCAATATATCTACAATCTCTTCCATTCCATCATTACACGCAATATATCTACAATCTCTTCCATTCCATCATTACACGCAATATATCTACCATCTCTTCCATTCCATCATTACACGCAATATATCTACAATCTCTTCCATTCCATCATTACACGCAATATATCTACAATCTCTTCCATTCCATCATTACACGCAATATATCTACAATCTCTTCCATTCCATCATTACACGCACTATATCTACAATCTCTTCCATTCCATCATTACACGCAATATATCTACAATCTCTTCCATTCAATCATTACACGCAGTACATCTACCATCTCTTCCATTCCATCATTACACGCAATATATCTACAATCTCTTCCATTCCATCATTATACGCAATATATCTACAATCTCTTCCATTCCATCATTACACGCAATATATCTACAATCTCTTCCATTCCATCATTACACGCAATATATCTACAATCTCTTCCATTCCATCATTACACGCAATATATCTACAATCTCTACCATTCCATCATTACACGCAATATATCTACAATCTCTACCATTCCATCATTGCTCGCAATATATCTACAATCTCTTCCATTCCATCATTACACGCAATATATCTACAATCTCTTCCATTCCATCATTACACGCAATATATCTACAATCTCTTCCATTCCATCATTACACGCAATATATCTACAATCTCTTCCATTCCATCATTACACGCAATATATCTACAATCTCTTCCATTCCATCATTACACGCAATATATCTACAATCTCTACCATTCCATCATTACACGCAATATATCTACAATCTCTTCCATTCCATCATTACACGCAATATATCTACAATCTCTTCCATTCCATCATTACACGCAATATATCTACCATCTCTTCCATTCCATCATTACACGCAATATATCTACCATCTCTTCCATTCCATCATTACACGCAATATATCTACAATCTCTACCATTCCATCATTACACGCAATATATCTACAATCTCTGCCATTCCATCATTACACGCAATATATCTACAATCTCTGCCATTCCATCATTACACGCAATATATCTACAATCTCTA
>CM026404.1:88406510-88426112 GCA_014843695.1 Archivesica marissinica
ATATGGTTCAAGGACTTCGCTGACGGAAGCCGCGCCATCGGAATCGCGTGACTCTATACATGTACCTATAGAGTACCACACGACTAACTTCCCTACTTGGCGAGACAGCAACACTTAGTGCTGGCGACGACGGATAGCTGGTGTTCTCTTAGCCGGCTCCTTCAAGGGGAGCGATCTCCTTCAAGGAAGACGGTGGGACACAGACTTCTTGATGGCGTGAGGACCCCAGTGAAGAAACTGGAACCATTATTGCTGCTGTGAGCTGAACAATCGTGAAGGATGTGGCCCTACAAGGGACCCCTTCGAAAGATGATACAGGACTTGTCACTCTGAGAAGAACGAAGATGCCTTTCCAGTTGTCTACATAAACAACTTAGATGACAACGTAAACTTCTTAGAGAAACCAGTCGCCCAAATGCCTCGGCAGAGGCGACTATAAAGAAACGTATTTCGTTCGTACATAATTATTATATACGTGTAACAATATATGTTATGCAAATAGAGTGGTGACACGATACTGGAGAACTGGTGTTCTCTAAAATGAGTTGCGTATTTAAAGCCTTAAGTGTAAGGATACTGAATACCTGGAGTATAACTATTATTTTGAAAGCATATCAAAGGCCAAAGGAATTCGCTTGCGGTCGGAAGCATCCTAACTCTTGCCGATTTCCACCAGGTCTATGTCCCTGTAAAAATAGATGTATGAGCTAATCCATTTAATCTACTTTCTTCCACAGTAGTTCTGCTCCGTGATTTCAGACTCCTCAATGCACTAAAACTGAGCACAGACGGATCTATAGCCCAGTGGTAACACGCTGGACTGGTAATCCAGGGATCGCAGGTTCGATCTCCCGTCGTCTGACCCTAATAAAATTAACAGTCTTTCAGATGGGATGTTAAACCGAGGTCTCGTGTCGGTGCTTTACACCGTGCACGTAAAAGAACCAGAGGAGACTCTGGAATGGGTCTCTCTCTGTATCATTGCACTAACTGACATTATTTCACTACCCGGTCATCGTTTGAAACTGACATAAAAAGAAAGGTCGAACAAGAACTCCTAGCTGACCTACCACAACATATTTAGATTAACCAGTACAGGACTTTAGTTCATTGGAAGTCGTTACACAGGTCACTCTTAACACCCATGCCACTTAATAATCGCTACATAGGTTTGTTAATCACATGTCTACCAGTTGGGCCTTGCTCGTTGCTCGTGCGAGCTCAGTTTTAGTGCGTGTTTTACGTTTATTTTTCGTCGCTACCGGTTGCCCATATGAACGACGCCTCCTGAAGATATTAGTCATTTTAGATTTTGGAGGATAGTACAATAGATACAGAGAGAGATCCATTCCAGAGTCTCCTCTGGTTCTTTTACGTGCACGGTGTAAAGCACCGACACGAGACCTCGGTTTAACATCCCATCTGAAAGACTGTTAATTTTATTAGGGTCAGACGACGGGAGATCGAACCTGCGATCCCTGGATTACCAGTCCAGCGTGTTACCACTGGGCTATAGATCCGTCTGTGCTCAGTTTTAGTGCATTGAGGAGTCTGAAATCACGGAGCAGAACTACTGTGGAAGAAAGTAGATTAAATGGATTAGCTCATACATCTATTTTTACAGGGACATAGACCTGGTGGAAATCGGCAAGAGTTAGGATGCCTCCGACCGCAGGCGAATTCCTTTGGCCTTTGATATGCTTTCAAAATAATAGTTATACTCCAGGTATTCAGTATCCTTACACTTAAGGCTTTAAATACGCAACTCATTTTAGAGAACACCAGTTCTCCAGTATCGTGTCACCACTCTATATGCATAACATATATTGTTACACGTATATAATAATTATGTACGAACGAAATACGTTTCTTTATAGTCGCCTCTGCCGAGGCATTTGGGCGACTGGTTTCTCTAAGAAGTTTACGTTGTCATCTAAGTTGTTTATGTAGACAACTGGAAAGGCATCTTCGTTCTTCTCAGAGTGACAAGTCCTGTATCATCTTTCGAAGGGGTCCCTTGTAGGGCCACATCCTTCACGATTGTTCAGCTCACAGCAGCAATAATGGTTCCAGTTTCTTCACTGGGGTCCTCACGCCATCAAGAAGTCTGTGTCCCACCGTCTTCCTTGAAGGAGATCGCTCCCCTTGAAGGAGCCGGCTAAGAGAACACCAGCTATCCGTCGTCGCCAGCACTAAGTGTTGCTGTCTCGCCAAGTAGGGAAGTTAGTCGTATGGTACTCTATAGGTACATGTATAGAGTCACGCGATTCCGATGGCGCGGCTTCCGTCAGCGAAGTCCTTGAACCATATTCCTGTTGTGAGCTGTGCCTAGGTCACGACGTGCACGTAGTGGAGGCGAGACCTGGAATAATTATGTATATTTTACTTGCTTTCTTTATATTACAAAATGTGTGAAAATATAAACACCTGGGATATAACTCAGCTGAATATTGACCCGGATGAATGCCTTCAGAATGCATCAAAACGCGCAGGCAAGCATCTACTAAAAGGTGTCCGGGGAGCATGATCCCAGACCCCCTAAAAGATTCGCCTCGATTAATTTCAGCTTATGGCTACGGCACTGTAGGCACTGGGTGAGAACGGCATAGACGTATGAGACGCAGCGGAGAACGCACGTTCTTGTAAAGGCTACCACATTGACTCCGCCACCTCTCATTTGCCAGTACGACAATGCCTTTCGAGAAACATTCGTACTCAGTTTACAACTAGGTCTTATCACGTTCCGGTCAGAACCCGGAAACGCGACGTTTGAACAGTCCAAGCCACATATGGCGGCTTTGTCTTCAGGTGACTTAGATTGTGTCCCTATCAAGTTTGTCCATACCATGTAACCCACGCGTGCCTGTGTTACTCAGATTCTATATGGCTAGCTTCCTCACATGCAATAATTCGACACCTCCTGGAAGTCGTCCATACAGAGTTCAGTGGCAATTGATTTGAAGTCAACGACACCTCCAGTGGTGAGTAATTTGAAGGCGGTATGTTTTACGTTTATTTATCGTCGCTACCGGTTGCCCATATGAGCGACGCCTCCTGAAGAGATTAATCATGTTAGATTTTTGCAGGATAGTGCAATGATTCAGACAGAGACCCATTCCAGAGTCTCCTCTGGTTCTTTTACATGCACGGTGTAAAGCACCGATACGAGATATCCGTTTAAAGTCCCACCTGAAAGACTGCTAATTTTATTAGGGTCAGACGGGGATCGAACCTGCGATCCCTGGATTACCAGTCCAGATTTAAGTCAACTACATATACAGCATTTATAGCGGTGAAGAAAAAGTAGGTGAACATTAACAACAATTGTGTTTGTGCTGAAGTTGTCGATCCTTCCTTTTACTAATCAACATATTCGTATATTCATAGGTCATATAAATAAAGAAATCTATATATATATGCAGCGTGATTGCTCCGATATTTGACATGTATTTATTATTTAGCAAACTGCTTGAAATTTGCAATAGATGTGGAAATGGTGTCCATAGTGTATAGTCTTCAACAACACATATTGTTGGAAATAGCGTCCATGTTACTGATCTATGTTCATATGGTATAGAAGTCGGACTGTGCTATCGATATATTCAAAATGATTTATAATACAAACATACACACTATTTATTGCGTACTATAATGTTGACCTGCCAGTATCAGGGTTACATTGCAATGACCACTTAAATGCACACACTACGTGCATCCCAATAGAGGAAGCCTGATGTCGCAAACTATCTATATTTGATGATGATGATTCAGTTTCTTTACCCTCGCCGCCGGTAAACCATATGGGCGAGCAAACGTGCTTTCGCACCGTCGATTATTCGATGAAGTGTTGAGTCGTCGGTGTCTTGTAGAGTGGTGTAGATTGAAGTTTGTAGTTGTAGAGTCCCGTGAAGATTTCGGTCCAAGATGATTAGTTTTCTCGATGATTATTCCTTGTTGGTTGTATCTATGTTGCTTAAGTCCAAGATGATTATGTTCTAGTACGGTAGTCCAAGATGATTATGTTCTAGTACGGTAGTCCAAGATGATTATGTTCTAGTAGGGTAGTCCAAGATGATTATGTTCTAGTACGGTAGTCTCTCTCCGCCATCATGTCCAAGGTGGTTATTTTCTCGGTTCTTTTTAGGGCCACATCCTCCACGATTAGTCGGCTCACAGCAGCAAAATTGTTCGGTTGTTCCGTCGTTGTCCACCCCGTTGACGCATCCGGGGTCGAGGTCGCATCCCTCCGTCTCCAACCGCTCGCCCGTCATTGGAGACAGATAAAAGAGTTCGAGGCGACGAGTGCGCCATCCACGCGAAACGACTGCCGTCTTCTCCTACCCAGTCACTCGTCGCCTCTTCAGCGCCCCAGTACTAGCTGTCGCTGATCTAGGTAAGAATAGACACTCAAAAGAGTCGATGCGGGTCCTCGTCTGTATGCGTCAGCGGCGTGGATTGGTCACTTCGGAACGGTGATCCAATTTCCTGCTGTAAGCTGTGCCTTGTTACCGACGTGCACGGTGTGGAGGTACGAACAAGTATCTATATTTGTGTCTACAAATGAGACTACACCAATGGACATCGCGAGTCATCACCTCAATGACTACCATCTGGATTGACCATACCCACGCATATGACGACTATCTGGATTGACCATACGCACGCATATGACGACCATCTGGATTGACCATACCCAATCATATGACGACCATCTGGATTGACCATACCCAAGCATATTTTGACCATCTGGATTGACCATACCCAAGCATATGACGACTATCTGGATTGACAATACCCACGCATATGACGACTATCTGGATTGACCATACGCACGCATATGACGACCATCTGGATTGACCATACCCAATCATATGACGACCATCTGGATTGACCATACCCAAGCATATTTTGACCATCTGGATTGACCATACCCAAGCATATGACGACTATCTGGATTGACCATACCCAAGCATATGACGACCATCTGGATTGACCATACCCACGCATATGACGACCATCTGGATTGACCATACCCAAGCATATGACGACCATCTGGATTGACCATACCCAAGCATATGACGACCATCTGGATTGACCATACCCGAGCATATGACGACCATCTGGATTGACCATACCCGAGCATATTACGACCATCTGGATTGACCATACCCAAGCATATGACGACCATCTGGATTGACCATACCCAAACATAGCACTAACATCCCCTCTTCGTCTAGAAGTTACATGTGAAGTCATCCCCTTGCAACTCGCATTTGGCCCATAATGCCATCCTTGTCTAATCCCTATATGTTCTAACGTAAATGAAAGAGACCAATACTCCATACGCCATAATCCATGACGCGATCCTTTGAAATCCCCCAATGTCTTCTGTAGTTTGCCCTTCGGAGTCAATTGGTTGTTATCGCTCAGTGAAATCCATTGAAATGTCAAGATGTCAGCGCGCTATTTACTATTGTTCGTTTCACGTGTCATTTCTTCAATTATGATCGGATTCAGAGAGATAATGTGTTGAAATACAAACACAATTAACACAATTCTTCAATGGTTTATAGATGTGAATAGGGTCGCCGTTAATTGACGATTAATTACCAGGGTTAAATTCACAAACTATCACATGCATGGTAAAGCAGTTTAATGAACTCTGGCAGACGACACACATAGTTCAGCCAGTACAGCCATTGTACCAAGACGTATTGTAATTCAGGTTATTTATTGTTCGTACTATTTACAAAATAATGCGAACATTGAGCTAATACAAGTATATTTTAAATATTCAAAATGTCGGCGAGATGAAAGATAATCTGGTAGTCTGACGTTAGATATTGAGTTTGCTTTGGCTGGTGTGATACTTACAGTGTACACAGGGCCGTTGTCTATTGCTGTTAAAACTTGTGGCCCAAACCATTTGTATTTTCATGCTATGTATTGTATATTTATGTGTATGACATATGTACTATTGATTCTCAGGCCGTGTCTCATTTATATGAAAAAGTTGACAGTTTCTTACGAAGGTTGGTGCACCCAAGTACTGGTTAACCGCTGGAGCCTGCCCAGGAAAGGTGTTGTTAGCCGGCGATATAGCCCGAAATGGTGCTGATGCAGGCGTAAAACCTGAAATATAACATATAATGTACTATTGAATTGCAATACAATGTGGTTAATTAAAATAAATAAGGTGAACACACTGTCTATGAGTACTACACATTAAAGATGTTTTCCTGTTCAAAATCACTGTCACAATTTATGTGTGTTTTACGTTTATTTATCGTCGCTACCGGTTGCCCATATGAGCGACGCCTCCTGAAGAGCTTAGTTATTTTAAATTTTGGAGGATAGTGCATGATACAGACAGAGACCCATTCCAGAGTCTCCTCTGGTTCTTTTACGTGCACGGTGTAAAGCACCGACACGAGACCTCGGTTTAACGTCCCATCTGAAAGACTGTTCATTTTTATTAGGGTCAGACGGGAGATCGAACGTGCGATCCCTGGATTACCAGTCCAGCGTATTACCACTGGACTACAGATCCGTCTGTGACAATTTATTAAAAGGTTGTTTTCTTTTATGCTTTCCAATGAATGATTGAGTATTCCCAGTGAAAGAAAACTCCATCTTCCGCTGTTTTCAAGCAGTGAAAATGGCATTTTCTCTGTCAATCTTTCAGTTTCGTATTCCTCCGCCGTTGGATGTACTTTTTTTATTTTAGGTATTTTCTAACTATCATGAACAGTGAATTATAAATTAATATATTCTAATTACATGTAATTTGCTTAAGTCTGTAGTTTTTAATTTTGACAGCAAACAGAAACTGACTTGACAATTATACAGGAACTATTTCTTATTACGGACGTGTGACACTAACCTAAGTGGTTGTGTGGTTGTGGAATGTAGTGAAATGAGGTTCCCGACAGGGGAGTTAAAATGAATTAAATTTGGTAACAACTATAATATTACAAACAATCATTGGAGATCATAAAATAAACAGAAGATTAGTGTCTATTAGTGTAAGATAGGATATTTATTTCATCTCGTGATCACCGAAATACATGAAATAAAATCCCAGCTTACACTAATGAAATTACCCAAGTGTCTCAGTATACAAATGAAATCAAAGACATGTTAAATATATACGAACATATTAAAAATAAATTCGACTTTAGATTAATAAATTGGACCAATAAGCATGCACAACTAATTGATAATCAATTTGGTTCTCAGAAGAATAAATCCACTAGTGGCTGGATTTTTATTATGCATGCCCTTATATATGCATAACGTTGCTGCCACGAAATATCTATATGTACTGGTAAATTAGGTTTGATACAATTAGTAAGATTTACTTATGTCTCTCTTTCCAAAAAATGTAATGAATTTATGTCCCAAATCCACTTCAATGCTACAACTGTTTTAAATTTGGACACAACGAGACCAATTGTAAAACTGATAAGGTGTGTCGCATGTGTGCTGGCAATGGCCACTCTCACAACGACGACACGTGTCGACATCCAATATCATGTGTTATTTGCAGTGAACCACATTCAGCCAAGTCTCGCAACTGCAAGACCTGGTAGATAGTCCTATATTTGTCTCTCTTTTTCCAAAAAATGTAATGAATTTGTCTCTCCATCATATGTATACATTGTATTGATGCTTAATGTATCTGCGATTTAGTTTGGAAATACTATTTAAAATACATTAATTTATGTTAGTACATTGTATTGTTAACATATATTGATTTTGTATTTATGTATGTTGATAGAGAAATTAAAAGAAATGGAATTAAAAAAAAAGATTTACTTATGGTGATCATTTCTAAATTCAAATATTTGCCTTAGATTTATAGTGGCTCTAAAATCTATATATACAGTAGTACGATCGTATATTAGCTATAGGCCAAATAAGTCTGATTTTATCACATCGAATATTGGGGTCAAGCAAGGAGACCCATCCAGTAGCATATTGGTATAAGTCAGCGACCTTAACCACTCGACCACGGAAGCGGTTGCGGTATAAAATTATAGTCTAGGAGAAATTTCACATCATAAATTTTAAACTAAACCATTGCTACTTCATTTCGTTCTACAATCTACATTCTACAATCTCTGTAAGTCTACACACCAACAATCTGGGGAGGGCCGTAACTAATGTTGTTAAAACTTGTGGCCATTTGCTTCAACATATATTGACAATCATTGTACAAACAATGTCACGAATCGTATATTATGCTTACTTATATAATGTGTGTATTTGTCTTGTATTGTACACTGTATATATAGAATGAATGCAATACAATATGATTAAAGCAGCCCTATATCGTATGAAATAAAAGCTATTTGAAAAATTCAAATTTTACGTATGGGTAGCAATGATGCTACACATTCTCTAACATTTGTATAATTATGTTCAATTAGTAAACAGTGTTTTCCCCCATAAAACAAACCCAAAACCGAAAGTAGGACTTTCCGAGTCGGTCTGTCACACGCACTTGTTTACAATCGAACCTGATTTACATTCGGAATGTATCGTCCTCCTTCGGTAATGATGAAAACAAACATGGTATATCCGCTGTTGTTTCACGCATGCGCGCTATGCGTTCCAAAATTTCGTTTGTTGAGAAACAAATTCGCGTATACGACGGTTTATATTTATTTGAATTTTATCGTTTCTGAGCGACTATTTCAATTTTTTATAAACACACACACATTAGTATTTATATTTTACCAAAAACATCCTTTATTACGATATAATGCTGCTTTAAACTAAACGTAGATTGGAGTTTGGGTGCCGTTTGTTAATATTGCTAAAATCTCACGCAGTGCAGTATTAAAATGTCAATTTTGAGTTAAAACTATTCAGTAGTACATTTATACAATTAAAATAAAAACACTATATGACAAATAGGTTCTGTCTTATGTAATTACGAACGCAATAAATGCACATTGTTGTTTTTCCATAACGCTCTGAGTGTACAACAAAGAATTTTTCCTAATGTTGTGTGCACGAAATAACCCTGTCACCGTTTGTTTTTTCTATCTGATAAGTCCGTAAGCAATCTGTTAATGAGAACTACGAAAGGATAGTCCGAATGCTAATTCATATAGTGGTTTATATGAAAACGTTGGCAGTTTCTTACGGAGGTTGGTGCACCAAGTACTGGCTAACTGCTGGAACCTGTCCAGGGAAGGTGTTGTTGGGTAAACTGCCCGCAGGCGATATAGCCCAAAATGGTGCTGATGCAGGCGTAAAACACGAACAAAATTAATATATTGACTTCGTTTTGTATAGTGAACAGTTTCACAGACGAGAGGTTAACACGTTGGACTTGTAATCCAGGGTTCGCAGGTTCAATTTGACCCTGATAAACTTAACAGTTTTTTCAGATTGGACTTTAAGCTGAGTTCTTGTGTTGGTGCTTTACACCGTGCACGTAATAGAACTAGAGGAGACTCTGGAATGAGTTTCTGTCTGTATCATGCACTATCCTCCAAATATGTAAAATGACTAATCTCTTCAGGAGGCGTCGCTCATATGGGCAACCGGTAGCGACGATAAATAAATGTAGAAAAATAATCAAATACTATTATTAGAGGAGGGTGGGGATGGTTTAGGTATGAATGGTCTTTCAGATGTGACATTAAATCGAGTTCTCGTGTCGGTGTTTTACACCGTGCACGTAATAGAACCAGAAGAGATTCTGGAATGGGTGTCTGTATCATTATCCACCAAAATCTAAGATGGTTAATCTCTTCAGGAGGCGTAGCTCATATGGGCAACCGGTAGCGACGATCAATAAACGTAAAAGACATAGTGAGCAGTTATAACGATGGTGATAGCTGATATGTAAAACTGAATCAAATGAGGTGATAACCCCAATTATCATAGCTTCCGGAGTACGTTTTATTTTCAGATGAATAACGATGTGCTGTTTTTGTTTACGAGTAGCGATTGTATTTTTGTGCCATTCAACGTCCGGCACACATGTAGGGCCAATTGTAGCCCGACACTTATACAATTCGGTATAATTGAATTATTTGGGAAAGGATTTCGTTCAAATTTGGACTATGAATAAACCAATACATCATACAAGCAATTTCTTTTAATTTGACAAAACAAAATGGTGTAAAACTTAACAAATAACAAACAGCACTGTAAAGTACATCGACGTATATTCTTTCTTAAAACACTGTCGCGACATCACACCTTTGTACTGGCAGTCCATTATTATTAATATTGGACTGGGTCAGAAGAAGGTCAGAGTATTATATTAAATCATACGCGTAAATGTACGAAATTAACAATTTTAATTAGTAGGGTCTTGGTATATAAGTATGTGTTTTAAGTAAGATTTAAAATACTGTCGTGACGTCATACCTTTGTACTTGGCAGTCCATTATTATTAATATTGGATTGCTTTCAAATGGTCAGAGTAATATATCAAATCCTATGTGTAAATGTACAAAAATAACGTGCCTCACACTTTGACATAGTGGATCGTGTCCGGCTTATAACTTACTTAAAACACATACTTATATAACAAGATCCTACCAATTAACTATTTTCACCGGACAAGAGTCCTCGGGTGAAAGTTCCATCTGAAAGAATATTAATATTATTACGGTCAGACGTGGGATTTATTGTAATGACACTTATTAATAATTCTAACACGACCCAGCTAATAACATACATACTTATAGAGTAAAATCTATCTCGGGTTATTCTGCGATATACCTACCATTAACTATGCTGCGCGCACCGTGTTTTGGCTATTCCATTTATACAATGCGTGTAAAGTTATATGAATGAAAGGCACTTGATGTTTGTAAATAATACCGTGGGAATTCGCGGAAGTGAGCTATTCTTAGAATCAGATAATCTCTTGTCCGTCTTGTTTTTCTGTTAAGTAACGTTTCAGTTACTATTCTGTACACTTTTATTTGACAAAATAAATAAAATTATTGATCAGTTACAACTTTTGTTCATTTATGCACTAGATTGATATTTTCCATAAAAAATAACGTCATTACCCCTTACGCGGGAGGAAATTTCGAAAGCCAAATGCACGGCGTTTGAAGAAAATACTCCTTGATTCTCGTCTAAAATTATTAGTCGTGTTAGAATCGAAATAATAAGTATCAACAGTGGTATATCGCAGAATAACCCGAGTTTGAAGTTCTTATGCGTAGAAATATATCACGAAGGCCGAAGGCCTGAGTGATATATTCATACGCATAAGAACGACAAACGATATTATTTCTTAATTATTGGACTACTGTCAAAAGGCCAGCGTATTATATTAATTCCTAGGCGTACCGGTGCGAAATTAACAACAATATTTTAATTAGGAGGATCTTTCTATTCTAGAATATTTCTACTAGTGCTTTGATTGGTTGGGGGTAAAGTTTGGTACTCTATCATCCACATTTGCGTCAGGCAGTTGTGGAGGCTTGCTACCTGCTGTCTTGTTTAAGTGCCGCCCCGTGTGGCCCAGTGAATGTTGGAACTTGTTATTGTCGTTGCTGTTTCTCATATTGGTTTGTTGCAAAAGCTTTCTGTTCAGTTCTGTTCGTAGCCGCTTCAGCCCGATATATCTCCGAACGAACCGTCTTTTCTCTATAATCACTGTCATCTAGTAGTTTATCAGTTTCCCTTCTGCCGGGAAGTATCCATGCAGGAATATGTCTTACGGATACAGTTTAAAGAGGAGGGTGTTAGAACAGACCCTTGTGGTAATCCCATTTCTGTTCGGAAGATGTTGTCCTTGTATCCCTTGTATGGCTGGGCCTTATATACGTGTCTATGAGTAAGCTGTGGAGCCGCAACACTGAGACGATTTGGGATACATGTGCATGCGTGGCCATAGATAGCCGAGTGAATAGATACGCCCCTTTACAAATTCACAAAAAAATGAAGCGTATTTGAAGACATCTAAGCATATTTATATATAATATTTAATTACTAATAATCACAACACTGTAAGCTCATATATATTTTTCACTTTGTTTAAAGCCAAGAAAAGTAGTCCGGCTACAGCTATTGTACGGATTCTTCAGAATCCGATGTGATTATATATCACACTCACGAATACAACACGTATTAATGGTGGAATTTTGATGTGCATATAGATGTACTAAAAATATATCTCTTTCGCGAGTTTATGTCGCTTTAAGATTAATTTCATAAACTAGAAAAGAAACAGACTGGATCGAATGACGTTTGACATCTTCATATGACATCGGCCGTGGATGCACAACGCTGGGCTTGCACGCAATACATTGATATGCTATGGTGATCATCTAAGCCAAGTTATTTTCAAATACACGAATGCGTTCAAATATTTGTACCGAACAAGAAACAGTACGGGTTAGACACATTTAATATAGTAAATTAGTTGATTCGATTTGAACATACTGAACTGTTTACTGTGAATGTATTATTGCACGTAAACTAACAATGTTGATGAGATCTGGCATGAACAAATTACTTTGATTCTGAGGCAGCACTGGATAGCTCGGTTTAGAAATGCACACATGACCTCCGTAGCCGAGTGGTCACGGTCGTTGACTTCAAATAACTTGCTCCTCACCGCAATAGGTTAGAATCCCACAGGGGTGTCGAATTAAGCTGGAAGCTATCCAGCTATAATGCGGATAGCCGATGGTTCATGCCCGTGCAGGTCTGTAATACTGCTGGGAGGGGAACCCGGGTGTTCCTCCATCAATAATAGCCGAGAGTCACCGTATAACATAAGCAGTTGGTGCCACTTTAAGCCTCAAAAACAAACAGTGGAAAAGAAGTGCACATGTATGTTTTGCATATAATAATTATATGTACACTTTCACTCATATATACTAGAGGACATAGAAAACGCACACTTCGCAGGTTCGAACGCCCGTCTCACCCTAATAAAATTAACAGTCTTTCAGATAGGACTTTAAATCGAGGTCCTCTAGTATACATATAATGTAGGCGTGCGTTTTCTATGTCCTCTAGTATACATATAATGTAGGCGTGCGTTTTCTATGTCCTCTAGTATACATATAATGTAGGTGTGCGTTTTCTGTGTCCTCTAGTATACATATAATATAGGTGTGCGTTTTCTATGTCCTCTAGTATACATATAATGTAGGTGTGCGTTTTCTATGTCCTCTAGTATACATATAATGTAGGTGTGCGTTTTCTATGTCCTCTAGTATACATATAATGTAGGTGTGCGTTTTCTATGTCCTCTAGTATACATATAATGTAGGTGTGCGTTTTCTATGTCCTCTAGTATACATATACTATAGGTGTGCGGTTTCTATGTCCTCTAGTATACATATACTATAGGTGTGCGGTTTCTATGTCCTCTAGTATACATATATTATAGGTGTGCGGTTTCTATGTCCTCTAGTATACATATACTATAGGTGTGCGGTTTCTATGTCCTCTAGTATACATATAATGTAGGTGTGCGTTTTCTATGTCCTCTAGTATACATATAATGTAGGTGTGCGTTTTCTATGTCCTCTAGTATACATATAATGTAGGTGTGCGTTTTCTATGTCCTCTAGTATACATATAATGTAGGTGTGCGTTTTCTATGTCCTCTAGTATACATATAATGTAGGTGTGCGTTTTCTATGTCCTCTAGTATACATATAATGTAGGTGTGCGTTTTCTATATCCTCTAGTATACATATAATGTAGTTGTGCGTTTTCTATGTCCTCTAGTATACATATAATGTAGGTGTGCGTTTTCTATGTCCTCTAGTATACATATAATGTAGGTGTGCGTTTTCTATGTCCTCTAGTATAATATAATGTAGGGGTGCGTTTCTATGTCCTCTAGTATAATATAAGTAGGTGTGCGTTTTCTATGTCCTCTAGTATATATATAATGTATGTGCGTTTTCTATGTCCTCTAGTATACATATAATGTAGGTGTGCGTTTTCTATTCTCTAGTACATAAATTAGGTGTGCGTTTTCTATGTCCTCTAGTATACATATAATGTAGGTGTGCGTTTTCTATGTCCTCTAGTATACATATAATGTATGTGTGCATTTTCTATGTCCTCTAGTATACATATAATGTAGATGTGCGTTTTCTATATCCTCTTGTATACATATACTATAGGTGTGCGTTTTCTATGTCCTCTAGTATACATATAATGTAGGTGTGCGTTTTCTATGTCCTCTAGTAAACATATAATGTAGGTGTGCGTTTTCTATGTCCTCTAGTATACATATAATGTAGGTGTGCGTTTTCTATATCCTCTAGTATACATATAATGTAGGTGTGCGTTTTCTATGTCCACTAGTATACATATAATGTAGATGGGCGTTTTCTATGTCCTCTAGTATACATATAATGTAGGTGTGCGTTTTCTATGTCCTCTAGTATACATGTAATGTAGGTGTGCGTTTTCTATGTCCTCTAGTATACATATAATGTATGTGTGCATTTTCTATGTCCTCTAGTATACATATAATGTAGGTGTGCGTTTTCTATGTCCTCTAGTACACATATAATGTAGGTGTGCGTTTTCTATGTCCTCTAGTATACTTAATGTAGGTGTGCGTTTTCAATGTCCTCTAGTATACATATAATATAGGTGTGCGTTTTCTATGTCCTCTAGTATACATATAATGTAGGTGTGCGTTTTCTATGTCCTCTAGTATACATATAATGTTGGTGTGCGTTTTCTATGCCCTCTAGTATACATATAATGTAGGTGTGCGTTTTCTATGTCCTTTAGTATACATATAATGTAGGTGTGCGTTTTCTATGTCCTCTAGTATACATATAATGTAGGTGTGCGTTTTCTATGTCCTCTAGTATACATATAATGTAGGTGTGCGTTTTCTATGTCCTCTAGTATACATATAATGTAGGTGTGCGTTTTCTATGTCCTCTAGTATACATATAATGTAGGTGTGCGTTTTCTATGTCCTCTAGTATACATATAATGTAGGTGTGCGTTTTCTATGTCCTCTAGTATAATAATGTAGGTGTGCGTTTTCTATGTCCTCTAGTATACATAAATGTAGGTGTGCGTTTTCTATGTCCTCTAGTATACATATAATGTAGGTGTGCGTTTTCTATGTCCTCTAGTATATAATGTAGGTGTGCGTTTTCTATGTCCTCTAGTATATAATGTAGGTGTGCGTTTTCTATGTCCTCTAGTATATAATGTAGGTGTGCGTTTTCTATGTCCTCTAGTATATAATGTAGGTGTGCGTTTTCTATGTCCTCTAGTATATAATGTAGGTGTGCGTTTTCTATGTCCTCTAGTATATAATGTAGGTGTGCGTTTTCTATGTCCTCTAGTATATAATGTAGGTGTGCGTTTTCTATGTCCTCTAGTATATAATGTAGGTGTGCGTTTTCTATGTCCTCTAGTATATAATGTAGGTGTGCGTTTTCTATGTCCTCTAGTATATAATGTAGGTGTGCGTTTTCTATGTCCTCTAGTATATAATGTAGGTGTGCGTTTTCTATGTCCTCTAGTATATAATGTAGGTGTGCGTTTTCTATGTCCTCTAGTATATAATGTAGGTGTGCGTTTTCTATGTCCTCTAGTATATAATGTAGGTGTGCGTTTTCTATGTCCTCTAGTATATAATGTAGGTGTGCGTTTTCTATGTCCTCTAGTATATAATGTAGGTGTGCGTTTTCTATGTCCTCTAGTATATAATGTAGGTGTGCGTTTTCTATGTCCTCTAGTATATAATGTAGGTGTGCGTTTTCTATGTCCTCTAGTATATAATGTAGGTGTGCGTTTTCTATGTCCTCTAGTATATAATGTAGGTGTGCGTTTTCTATGTCCTCTAGTATATAATGTAGGTGTGCGTTTTCTATGTCCTCTAGTATATAATGTAGGTGTGCGTTTTCTATGTCCTCTAGTATATAATGTAGGTGTGCGTTTTCTATGTCCTCTAGTATATAATGTAGGTGTGCGTTTTCTATGTCCTCTAGTATATAATGTAGGTGTGCGTTTTCTATGTCCTCTAGTATATAATAAAGGTGTGCGTTTTCTATGTCCTGTAGTATATAATGTAGGTGTGCGTTTTCTCTATGTCCTCTAGTATATAATGTAGGTGTGCGTTTTCTATGTCCTCTAGTATATAATGTAGGTGTGCGTTTTCTATGTCCTCTAATATATAATGTAGGTGTGCGTTTTCTATGTCCTCTAGTATACATATAATGTAGGTGTGCGTTTTCTATGTCCTCTAGTATACATATAATGTAGGTGTGCGTTTTCTATGTCCTCTAGTATACATATAATGTAGGTGTGCGTTTTCTATGTCCTCTAGTATACATATAATGTAGGTGTGCGTTTTCTATGTCCTCTAGTATACATATAATGTAGGTGTGCGTTTTCTATGTCCTCTAGTATACATATAATGTAGGTGTGCGTTTTCTATGTCCTCTAGTATACATATAATGTAGGTGTGCGTTTTCTATGTCCTCTAGTATACAAATGTAGGTGTGCGTTTTCTATGTCCTCTAGTAACTATAATGTAGGTGTGCGTTTTCTATGTCCTCTAGTATACATATAATGTAGGTGTGCGTTTTCTATGTCCTCTAGTATACATATAATGTAGGTGTGCGTTTTCTATGTCCTCTAGTATACATATAATGTAGGTGTGCGTTTTCTATGTCCTCTAGTATACATATAATGTAGGTGTGCGTTTTCTATGTCCTCTAGTATACATATAATGTAGGTGTGCGTTTTCTATGTCCTCTAGTATACATATAATGTAGGTGTGCGTTTTCTATGTCCTCTAGTATACATATAATGTAGGTGTGCGTTTTCTATGTCCTCTAGTATACATATAATGTAGGTGTGCGTTTTCTATGTCCTCTAGTATACATATAATGTAGGTGTGCGTTTTCTATGTCCTCTAGTATACATATAATGTAGGTGTGCGTTTTCTATGTCCTCTAGTATACATATAATGTAGGTGTGCGTTTTCTATGTCCTCTAGTATACATATAATGTAGGTGTGCGTTTTCTATGTCCTCTAGTATACATATAATGTAGGTGTGCGTTTTCTATGTCCTCTAGTATACATATAATGTAGGTGTGCGTTTTCTATGTCCTCTAGTATACATATAATGTAGGTGTGCGTTTTCTATGTCCTCTAGTATACATATAATGTAGGTGTGCGTTTTCTATGTCCTCTAGTATACATATAATGTAGGTGTGCGTTTTCTATGTCCTCTAGTATACATATAATGTAGGTGTGCGTTTTCTATGTCCTCTAGTATACATATAATGTAGGTGTGCGTTTTCTATGTCCTCTAGTATACATATAATGTAGGTGTGCGTTTTCTATGTCCTCTAGTATACATATAATGTAGGTGTGCGTTTTCTATGTCCTCTAGTATACATATAATGTAGGTGTGCGTTTTCTATGTCCTCTAGTATACATATAATGTAGGTGTGCGTTTTCTATGTCCTCTAGTATACATATAATGTAGGTGTGCGTTTTCTATGTCCTCTAGTATACATATAATGTAGGTGTGCGTTTTCTATGTCCTCTAGTATACATATAATGTAGGTGTGCGTTTTCTATGTCCTCTAGTATACATATAATGTAGGTGTGCGTTTTCTATGTCCTCTAGTATACATATAATGTAGGTGTGCGTTTTCTATGTCCTCTAGTATACATATAATGTAGGTGTGCGTTTTCTATGTCCTCTAGTATACATATAATGTAGGTGTGCGTTTTCTATGTCCTCTAGTATACATATAATGTAGGTGTGCGTTTTCTATGTCCTCTAGTATACATATAATGTAGGTGTGCGTTTTCTATGTCCTCTAGTATACATATAATGTAGGTGTGCGTTTTCTATGTCCTCTAGTATACATATAATGTAGGTGTGCGTTTTCTATGTCCTCTAGTATACATATAATGTAGGTGTGCGTTTTCTATGTCCTCTAGTATACATATAATGTAGGTGTGCGTTTTCTATGTCCTCTAGTATACATATAATGTAGGTGTGCGTTTTCTATGTCCTCTAGTATACATATAATGTAGGTGTGCGTTTTCTATGTCCTCTAGTATACATATAATGTAGGTGTGCGTTTTCTATGTCCTCTAGTATACATATAATGTAGGTGTGCGTTTTCTATGTCCTCTAGTATACATATAATGTAGGTGTGCGTTTTCTATGTCCTCTAGTATACATATAATGTAGGTGTGCGTTTTCTATGTCCTCTAGTATACATATAATGTAGGTGTGCGTTTTCTATGTCCTCTAGTATACATATAATGTAGGTGTGCGTTTTCTATGTCCTCTAGTATACATATAATGTAGGTGTGCGTTTTCTATGTCCTCTAGTATACATATAATGTAGGTGTGCGTTTTCTATGTCCTCTAGTATACATATAATGTAGGTGTGCGTTTTCTATGTCCTCTAGTATACATATAATGTAGGTGTGCGTTTTCTATGTCCTCTAGTATACATATAATGTAGGTGTGCGTTTTCTATGTCCTCTAGTATACATATAATGTAGGTGTGCGTTTTCTATGTCCTCTAGTATACATATAATGTAGGTGTGCGTTTTCTATGTCCTCTAGTATACATATAATGTAGGTGTGCGTTTTCTATGTCCTCTAGTATACATATAATGTAGGTGTGCGTTTTCTATGTCCTCTAGTATACATATAATGTAGGTGTGCGTTTTCTATGTCCTCTAGTATACATATAATGTAGGTGTGCGTTTTCTATGTCCTCTAGTATACATATAATGTAGGTGTGCGTTTTCTATGTCCTCTAGTATACATATAATGTAGGTGTGCGTTTTCTATGTCCTCTAGTATACATATAATGTAGGTGTGCGTTTTCTATGTCCTCTAGTATACATATAATGTAGGTGTGCGTTTTCTATGTCCTCTAGTATACATATAATGTAGGTGTGCGTTTTCTATGTCCTCTAGTATACATATAATGTAGGTGTGCGTTTTCTATGTCCTCTAGTATACATATAATGTAGGTGTGCGTTTTCTATGTCCTCTAGTATACATATAATGTAGGTGTGCGTTTTCTATGTCCTCTAGTATACATATAATGTAGGTGTGCGTTTTCTATGTCCTCTAGTATACATATAATGTAGGTGTGCGTTTTCTATGTCCTCTAGTATACATATAATGTAGGTGTGCGTTTTCTATGTCCTCTAGTATACATATATATGTAGGTGTGCGTTTTCTATGTCCTCTAGTATACATATAATGTAGGTGTGCGTTTTCTATGTCCTCTAGTATACATATAATGTAGGTGTGCGTTTTCTATGTCCTCTAGTATACATATAATGTAGGTGTGCGTTTTCTATGTCCTCTAGTATACATATAATGTAGGTGTGCGTTTTCTATGTCCTCTAGTATACATATAATGTAGGTGTGCGTTTTCTATGTCCTCTAGTATACATATAATGTAGGTGTGCGTTTTCTATGTCCTCTAGTATACATATAATGTAGGTGTGCGTTTTCTATGTCCTCTAGTATACATATAATGTAGGTGTGCGTTTTCTATGTCCTCTAGTATACATATAATGTAGGTGTGCGTTTTCTATGTCCTCTAGTATACATATAA
>CM026404.1:88427112-88444861 GCA_014843695.1 Archivesica marissinica
CAATTACGAGTGTGCCCTTAGGCAAGGCATTTAAATTCCACATTGCCTCTTCTCTCTCCCTCGTGGCGATGGATTCCATCAGGAATGAGGTCTCGAGATTGTTTAATATAAGTTGTAAGAACTTGTTTCACCATTTTAATCTTTATTTATTTTACAACGATTGCGAAGCAAGTATTAACAACTTATATTAATCACTCTCGTTGGCGCGGATGAACGCGTAACTGTGGTCATTCGTGTGGGAGGAAACCGGAGGACCCGCAGAAAACCCACTTGTCCGATCTGGCGACCACCGTATCATCTCACATACTTCCCGGTCTGAGGATCGAAGCCGGGTTGCATTGGTGAGAAGAGAGCGCGCTAACCATTGCGCTAACCGGACAGCATATCTGTATAAACTAACGGAACTACAATGATGTAGCCTGTGACAAGCATAGCGTTAGTCATTTGTCATCATCGATAGGACAATGATGCAGAAGGGAGCATTTTCCATATTGGAAATTGAATGTTCTATGCAGCTACTACATGCTGTGATAGCCAAGTAATGCATTTGTGTTTTTCTGATCGAATACGCAAATAGGCGATATGTTCCCTGTTACACGATATATATGAGCGTCTATGCTGACTTACCAGGCATATACGTGTAATGGTTGCCATGTAAGGTCAATGGTTGTCGTGTAAGATCTTATGTTGTCGTGTAAGATCTTATGTTGTCGTGTAAGATCTTATGTTGTCGTGTAAGATCTTATGTTGTCGTGTAAGATCTTATGTTGTCGTGTAAGATCTTATGTTGTCCTGTAAGATCTTATGTTGTCCTGTAAGATCTTATGTTGTCGTGTAATATCTTATGTTGTCGTGTAAGATCTTATGTTGTCCTGTAAGATCTTATGTTGTCGTGTAAGATCTTATGTTGTCGTGTAAGATCTTATGTTGTCGTGTAAGATCTTATGTTGTCCTGTAAGATCTTATGTTGTGCTGTAATATCTTATGTTGTCGTGTAAGATCTTATGTTGTCGTGTAAGATCTTATGTTGTCCTGTAAGATCTTATGTTGTCCTGTAATATCTTATGTTGTCGTGTAAGATCTTATGTTGTCGTGTAAGATCTTATGTTGTCGTGTAAGATCTTATGTTGTCGTGTAAGATCTTATGTTGTCGTGTAATATCTTATGTTGCCCTGTAATATCTTATGTTGTCCTGTAATATCTTATGTTGCCCTGTAATATCTTATGTTGCCCTGTAATATCTTATGTTGCCCTGTAAGATCTTATGTTGTCCTGTAAGATCTTATGTTGTCGTGTAAGATATTATGTTGTCGTGTAAGATCTTATGTTGTCGTGTAAGATCTTATGTTGTCCTGTAAGATCTTATGTTGCCCTGTAGGATAGTGTGTTGTTTTTTACTTCTGGCAAAATGACACCGTTGGTATTATCCTAAACTCAATACGACTAAATTAGTTTATACACATTTATTTTAGCTCGATTGCGAAACAAGTTCTTACAACTTATATTAATCACTCTCGAGACCTCATTCCTGATGGAAATTCCATCGCCATGAGGGAGAGAGAAGAGGCAACGTGGAATTTAAATACCTTGCCTAAGGGCACAATCGTAACGGTTCCAGCGGGGCTCGAACTCAGGACCTTTCGCACCTGAGTCGAACACGCATCCACTGTGCTATCACGACTTCCACGACTAAATTAACGGTTTGTGTGTTCAATATATATATTTATATGATGGACAAGGCAAAATATATCAACCCCTGTTCCCAGGCTACATGCGGTGTAAAGTCACCATAGCATATCATTATGTAAACAGAAAAGCCATGTTATATAATGCTATGAGAATATACCTCATTGATACATTCTACAATATATAACAATACCATAAGAATGCATGGATAGCACAAATCACTGTTGTCTATAGCTTGGCGTTGGTGGTTAGCCGGACTATGTATCGCATTATGTAGAACACAAAACCACGATATATAAATTTAAATTCAATGGAATGATGACGGCATGATCATGACGTGTACACTTCCCAAGTATATAGCAAAGAGCACATTAACCACTGTTACATATTCACATACGGATATGTAGTCCAGTGGTAACACGCTGGACTGGTAATCCAGGGATCGTAGGTTCGATCCCCCGTCTGACCCTAAATAAAAGGTGGGACTTTAAACCGAGGTCTCGTGTCGGTGCTGTACACCGTGCATGTAAAAGTACCAGAGGAGACATTGGAATGGATCTCTGTCTGTATCATTGCACTATCCTCCAAAAATCTAAAATGACTAATCTCTTCAGAAGGTGTCGCTCATATGGGCAACCGGTAGCGACGATAAATAAACGTAAAACACACACAATTAAACCCGGAGTCAAGAAACATCCAATTATATAATAAATTTAAATTCATTGGAATGATGACGTCATGATCATGACATGTACACGTCCCAAGTATATAGCAAAGAGCACATTAACCACTGTTACATAATTCAACACGTCTTCTTTTCAGATAAATCGTTTTCTATGAAACTCCCAACAGATAAATGGTACGGATTCGAGGACGCACATATCAACACTCTCAATGTAAGTACACATAACTAAATCGAGTTTCAAAAGTGATTGTATATACGGACAATGTATATACTGACAATGTACATACTGACAATGTATATACTGACAATGTATATACTGACAATGTATATACTGACAATATATACACTGACAATGTACATACTGACAATGTATATACTGACATATATACTGACAATGTATATACTGACAATGTATATACTGACAATGTATACACTGACAATGTACATACTGACAATGTATATACTGACAATGTACATACTGACAATGTATATACTGACAATGTATATACTGACAATGTATATACTGACAATGTATATACTGACAATGCATATACTGACAATGTACATACTGACAATGTATATACTGACAATGTATATACTGACAATGTATATGCTGACAATGTATATACTGACAATGTACATGCTGACAATGTACATACTGACAATGTATATGCTGACAATGTATATACTGACAATGTATATACTGACAATGTATATACTGACAATGTATATACTGACAATGTATATACTGACAATGTATATACAGACAATGTATATACTGACAATGTATATACTGACAATGTATATACTGACAATGTGTATACTGACAATGTGTATACTGACAATGTATATACAGAGAATGTATATACTGACAATGTATATACTGACAATGTATATACTGACAATGTATATACTGACAATGTGTATACTGACAATGTATATACTGACAATGTATATACTGACAATGTATATACTGACAATGTGTATACTGACAATGTATATACTGACAATGTATATACTGACAATGTATATACTGACAATGTATATACTGACAATGTATATACTGACAATGTATATACTGACAATGTAATACTGACAATGTATATACTGACATATATATACTGACAATGTATATACTGACAATGTATATACTGACAATGTATATACTGACATGTATATACTGACAATGTATATACTGACAATGTATATACTGACAATGTATATACTGACAATGTATATACTGACATATATACTGACAATGTAAATACTGACAAAAACATTTACATGTGTGATCATATAAGTACTTCTCTGTATTGTTTTATTTTCTTTATTTTATTTTAATCGAGTTTCGAGAATATGTAACTAGCAAGTCACGTGATGTAAATAAATATATTATATGTTATGCATTATATGAGTATGTACTATATATCAGTCTGATACTAAAATATTGTTCTGTTCTGTTCTAACTCGTCTGGTACTGCAGTTTGGATTTTAATTAAATTTTCCAATTATCCAATATGTTATAGCTTGACCAAAGCCGAACTGATCAGCATTTCATAATGTCAATCTATTGTGCAAATATTATAAAACACAAATTAAAACTTCTAATCGGTCACCTTGTGGGTTATTATATTTGGAATGAAACTATTTTCATATTGTCATTTAAATAATTTTATATCAGAAGAATATACAGCCATTCATACAGATCTATAATCAAATGTATCAAACACTATTATATGAATTCAATAAAGTAGAAATATTTATCTCCAGGGTGGCTTGGAACTTGCGTTCGGTCTTCGTGTCGGTAGAGAACACAACGTGCCTACATCAGTATTGATAATTGAACACAACAAGGACTACCAGGGAAAACTTATAACCTATACCTTCAGTAATGGTCAGCAGGTCCAGGTTGGAAGTGGTATGTCGACCACGGCAGCCCCGGATGTTGACGCTGCGTTATTAGTAGTGCCAGGCAGTAATTTGATACTCTTTCTCGCCAGTCTAATGTGGTTTTTGTAAATGAGTGTGACGTCATATTACGAGAAATATACATTTTTATAATACTGCATGCAACATGAACATGTCTACATAATACTGCATGCAACGTGAGTATGTCTACATAATACTGTCTGCAACGTGAACATGTCTACATAATACTGCATGCAACGTGAACATGTCTACATAATACTGCATGCAACGTGAGTATGTCTACATAATACTGTCTGCAACGTGAACATGTCTACATAATACTGCATGCAACGTGAACATATCTACATAATACTGCATGCAACGTGAACATGTCTACATAATACTGCACGCAACGTGAACATGTCTACATAATACTGCACGCAACGTGAACATGTCTACATAATACTGCATTCAACGTGAACATATCTACATAATACTGCACGCAACGTGAACATGTCTACATAATACTACACGCAACGTGAACATGTCTACATAATACTGCATGCAACGTGAACATGTCTACATAATACTGCATGCAACGTGAACATGTCTACATAATACTGCATGCAACGTGAACATGTCTACATAATAATGCATGCAACGTGAACATGTCTACATAATACTGCATGCAACGTGAACATGTCTACATAATACTGCATGCAACATGAACATGTCTACATAATACTACACGCAACGTGAACATGTCTACATAATACTGCATGCAACGTGAACATGTCTACATAATACTGCATGCAACGTGAACATGTCTACATAATACTGCATGCAACGTGAACATGTCTACATAATACTGCATGCAACGTGAACATGTCTACATAATACTGCATGCAACGTGAACATGTCTACATAATAATGCATGCAACGTGAACATGTCTACATAATACTGCATGCAACGTGAACATGTCTACATAATACTGCATGCAACGTGAACATGTCTACATAATACTGCATGCAAAGTGAACATGTCTCATAATACTGCATGCAACGTGAACATGTCTACAATACTGCACGCAACGTGAACATGTCTACATAATACTGCATGCAACGTGAACATGTCTACATAATACTGCATGCAACGTGAACATGTCTACATAATACTGCATGCAAAGTGAACATGTCTACATAATACTGCATGCAACGTGAACATGTCTACATAATACTGCATGCAACATGAACATGTCTACATAATACTGCATGCAACATGAACATGTCTACATAATACTGCATGCAACGTGAACATGTCTACATAATACTGCATGCAACATGAACATGTCTACATAATACTGCGTGCAACGTGAACATGTCTACATAATACTGCACGCAACGTGAACATGTCTACATAATACTGCGTACATCTTCAATGAAATAAAAAGACCACATTGGAGCTCACAGACTAGAAAGAATATCAAAATAGTATACAATGATAAATCTATTTACAAAAGTATACACAGGATTAAGTTATATATAGATGAAACGAACACAAACATCTATACCACGTGCTAATGATTCGATTTTCTTCACAGAAGGAACTCAAGTTTCGAAAATGAGATTCAAATATATTACTCTGTTGATAAAGTTTATTATTTTACTAGCATGGACTTAGTCTAAACGATATCACACTATCCAATTAAGTGTTAATGTTCTTCCGTTAATGACTTCCGGTCGTGACGTTTCCGTAGTTTCCGGGTCAGGTGGTTACTCACGTTACTTCCTGTTTCATGTTTTAAAAACAAACGTTCAAAATGCCGCTGCGTATATAAAGTGAATCTAGCACCTCCAAGAGTAGCAGATAAGGACATCCCACCCGAGGGATGAAGATACGTTCAAAGCACAAGGCCCAGTCGAGTTCTTTGAACGTATCTTCAGCCCGGTGGTGTGAATTCCTTAAATGTAACTCTATGAATATGGTAGATTTATTTTCTCACCTTTCTTATGCTTTTGGTGCACTTTAAGAATGATGGCGTATGAATTTACTATAAAGTGGTGAGGTCATTAGAATATAACAATTTACTCACATTAATGATTAACTCTTTCAGCGCCGATGAAATTCAGAGCATGTGCAAACAACATAGATCCAGATCAGCCGCGGCGTAACGCCGCGTCTGATCAGGATCTATGTTGTTTGCTATTCGGACAGGTGCTTCAGCTCCACTGTCTGAAGAGCAATCAGCATAGAGCCTGATCAGACGGCATGTTCTGTTCTGTCCGATCGGGTTCTCTACTTTTTTACAAAGTCGCTTTTATGCGACATTGGCGGTGAAAGAGTTAATGATAATGTAAAACACTGTATCCAATGTACCTCAGAGATGTCATATAAATGTTACTAACAACATATCTAGGATTGTTTGTAGATTAAAATAGTTACCGTACTCAGTGCTACGATATACTGCATGATATTTAAAACAATAACGAATCTGAATTCAATTTTACTTCAACATTTAAATCAATGTGGAAACCCTTTCAAAGATCCAATTCCCGTCGAAAACAATTCGATTTTGAATAGCGAAATTGCTTGCGAAACGATATAAGCATAGTGTAGAACTGATGAACAATCGCACCATATCACATTACCGAACACGCACTCACGTATGTGTGCCTTACGTTTATTTATCGTCGCTACCGGTTGCCCATATGAGCGACTCCTCCTGAGGAAATTAGTCATTTTAGATCTTTGGAGGATAGTGCAATGATACAGACAGAGACCCGTTCCAGAGTCTTCTCTGGTTCTTTTACGTGCACGGTGTAAAGCATCGACACGAAACCTCGGTTTAACGTCTCATCTGAAAGACTATTAATTTTATTATGGTCAGACGGGGGGGATCGAATCTGCGATCACTGGATTACCAGTCCAACGTGTTAACCACTGGACTACAGATCCGTCTGTTCTCAAATCAATAACATATGCAGAGTTCTTAAACATATCACACAGTTTGTTTTTCACAGTGGATTTATTGAGTTTCAAACACAAAATGAAAAGTGTAAAGGCACATTTATGTATGATTAATGATTAGATTTGAAATAATACTGATTTCTTCTTGTATGCATTTTGAACCATTCTAATCACTAGCTTACTCGTTAGTTTGCTGCAGTATAGTCATAAACTACACTAGAGGACATAGAAAACGCACACTTCGGATAAGTGTGTTTATACATGAAAAACGATAACTATATAAATACATAGTTTTAAACATTTTGGAATATTTTTAGTTGTTCAGTTTGTGATTTGTAAGAAAGTTGAGATATATCTTTGATGGAATCCTTCGTATTTCGTTTGCATGTAATAATAATTATGTAATGTAGGTGTGCGTTTTCTATGTCCTCTACTATATAATGTAGGTGTGCGTTTTCTATGTCCTCTAGTATATTATGTAGGTGTGCGTTTCCTATGTCCTCTAGTATATATCATTACAGTTGAATAAAACTTGTCACGTTCATAAATGTATATACACTCTAGTATGCCATAGTTTATGAAAATTATGTTTGTCATGGAGAAAATCTAAATAAGCTACTAGCTTCCGATTTAATCCATTTGTTCTTGTATATTAATGTTACAACATGATGTAAATATTGATAAAATAAAATATGTTTAAACTAGTATATAAGGTAGGTGTGCTTTTTCTATATCCTTGCGTTTTCTATGTCCTCTAGTATATAATGTAGGTGTGCCTTTTCTATGATCTCTAGTATATAATGTAGGTGTGCGTTTTCTATGTCCACTAGTATATCATGTAGGTGTGCGTTTTCTATGTCCTCTACTATATAATGTAGGTGTGCGTTTTCTATGTCCACTAGTATATCATGTAGGTGTGCGTTTTCTATGTCCTCTACTATATAATGTAGGTGTGCGTTTTCTATGTCCTCTAGTATTTAATGTAGGTGTGCGTTTTCTATGTCCTCTACTATATAATGTAGGTGTGCGTTTTCTATGTCCTCTAGTATTTAATGTAGGTGTGCGTTTTCTATGTCCTCTAGTATATAATGTAGGTGTGCGTTTGTTTTCTGTGCCCTCTAGTATATAATGTAGGAGTGCGTTTTCTATGTCCTCTAGTATATAATGTAGGTGTGCGTTTTCTATGTCCTCTAGTATATAATGTATGTGTGCGTTTTCTATGTCATCTAGTATATAATGTAGGTGTGCGTTTTCTATGTCCTCTGCTATATAATGTAGGTGTGCGTTTTCTATGTCCTCTAGTATATAATGTAGGTGTGCGTTTTCTATGCCCTCTAGTATATAATGTAGGAGTGCGTTTTCTATGTCCTCTAGTATATAATGTAGGTGTGCGTTTTCTATGTCCTCTAGTATATTAGGTATATGCGTGTATGGACGATATAATTATATACGTTTATGGATGGTAATATATATGTCGTGTATGGACGATTATATTATATATAGCGTGTATGGACGATATATATATATATACGTGGATGGACTGATATATATGTATACGTGTATGGACGATATATATGTCTACAGTGTATGGACGGTATATATATATGCTGTTGTATGGACTTATATATTTGCCGTGTATGGACTGGTATATATATATGCGTGTATGGACGTTATATTATTACGTTTATGGACGGTATATATATATATGCGTGTATAGACGTATATATATATGCGTGTATGGACGGTATATATATATGCGTGTATGGACGGTATATATATATGCGTGTATGGACGGTATATATATATGCGTGTATGGACGGTATATATATAGTCACTCATTTGGATAATGGTGATCGTTGTAAAATGGACCCTAAAATTTCCATTTTTCCATATTATACCGTATATATATATATATATATATATATATATATACTCCTGGCCATTTTTCCATATTATACCGTATATATATATATATATACTTCTGGCCATATTTCCATATTATACCGTATATATATATATACTCCTGGCCATTTTTCCATATTATACCGTATATATATATACTCCTGGCCATATTTCCATATTATACCGTATATATATATACTCCTGGCCATATTTCCATATTATACCGTATATATATATATACTCCTGGCCATATTTCCATATTATACCGTGTATATATATACTCCTGGCCATATTATACCGTATATATATATATATACTCCTGGCCATTTTATACCGTATATCAGTCTTCACGAAAAACTTTTTGAGATACTTGCCCTTCGGGCAAGTGGCTTGAAAAGTTTACTTGCCCGAATGAACTTCTAGGTGCCCATATATTTGCAGAATTTTACCCGCTTATTGGCGGTTAAATGTATAGTAGTATATGTAACATAATGTGGCATATCATGCATTTATTAGTAATACTTATAATATGGCCATATGAGTAAACAATGTATAAAAGCAAACTAATGTTTTATTATTATTAATATGTTACGATTGTTCAACCATTGCGACTGGAAGCTACGTTTTGTTTTTGCTTCATACTCTGAGTACGCTTAGGTACGCCTGTCGTTCAGATGGCCGTGTCTTCCCCGGCTTTGCGCCCTCGGCATATCGCAAGAAACTCGACATGTTTCCATACAGTTGTTTTCATTTGTTAACAGGAAATGACCTAAGCGGTATCGGATCGTTTTGCCCTAATTCCCGTTCGCACCGGGTTGTTTCGCCATAAACATAGATATCGGGTAGAATGTGTGAAAATAGTCTGGAGGTGGGTCGTTTCAACCCAGAATTATAGATTTCGTACTGAGCGACACGATACGTGATTTTTTTTTACCAAATTTGATGATATAATGCATCAATCGGCCGATTCGTCATAGGGCCGAGATGTCAGTAAGCGAAAACGCGAATTTACACCTGTCCGCTTCTAGACGACTTTCAATTCCGGTGTAAACAATTCGTAATTGTAAAAAATTTAGAAAAACATTTCTACTGTCCAGTTTATTACAGGGGCCTCCGTGGTCTAAAGCGCTGGCTGTGAGATCACTAACCTCTCACCGCGGTGGTTCGAGTCCCGGGTAAAACCCCAATTAATAAAAAAAATAAAATTAAAAAATAAATATTTATTTTAAAAAAACAGGTGCCCGTCGGGCATGTGAGATTGCAAAATGTACACGTCCGTCCCGATTTCTACACGTCTCGGGCATCGGGCACCCGGCTAATTTCGCAGACTGGTATATATATATATATATATATATATATATACTCCTGGCCATATTATACCGTATATATATATACTCATGGCCATATTTCCATATTATACCGTATATATATATACTCCTGGCCATATTATACCGTATATATATATACTCATGGCCATTTTTCCATATTATACCGTGTATATATATATATACTCCTGGCCATATTATACCGTATATATATATACTCGTGGCCATTTTTCCATATTATACCGTATATATATATACTCATGGCCATTTTTCCATATTATACCGTATATATATATACTCATGGCCATATTTCCATATTATACCGTATATATATATATATACTCATGGCTATTTTTCCATATTATACCGTATATATATATACTCCTGGCCATATTATACCGTATATATATATATATATACTCCTGGCCATATTTCCATATTATACCGTATATATATATACTCCTGGCCATTTTTCCATATTATACCGTATATATATATACTCCTGGCCATATTTCCATATTATACCGTATATATATATACTCCTGGCCATTTTTCCATATAATACCGTATATATATATACTCCTGGCCATTTTTCCATATAATACCGTATATATATATATACTCATAGCCATTTTCCCATATTATTCCGTATATATATATATACTCATGGCCATTTTTCCTCATATTTTTGATGAGGTCACAATATTGATATTTATTACGCAAAATCAAATGTTCCGTCTGATCGGGATGCTGATAGTGGAGCTAAAACACTGAATAGCAAACAACATAAATCCTGATCAGACACAGTTACGCCTCGGCTGATCTGGATCTACATTGTTTGCAAATGATTTAAGGGAGAGTCAAGTTGAGGTGCAGCGGTTTATCCCATTGAACTGAGTATGATACCCCACCCCTCCCCAAACCCTCCACCACCCTTCCCCACCCATAACAGTACTTCTAGTGTGACTATGACTGTAACTGAGGTACCGTGTGTACACCGGGCCAGTAAATGAGCCCGGGCTATTTCTGGAATCTATGGGTTTTCTAAATCTTTCCCCCCAAGATAATAAAATGACTATTATTACTTGTCGAGGCGTCTCCCTAAAGTTGTAAGATTGCCGATAAATGAATGCTTTCATAAAAAGTCAGCTAAAGCTGATATTTTGAAAAACCATTCTAATGGATTATTCTTATAATATTGCTGTGTGTGCATTTCAATAAATATTAAAATTGTGGCCCAATTTAAATAATCACAGAAGAGGTAGTCTGGTAATGAAATCTTTTAAGTTTGTCTAGCATTTTATTTTGACATTCAAGCTTTTCTAAAGATGTGCACTTTAGTTCATTTCTTAATTTGCCAACAAAAAAAGACCTTAATTTATAAATTATGAAACCTTCATTTACTTTGATAGGGCAACTTTTCAAATACAATTTCTAATTTAATGTACAGTTGATTTATGTGCTTGGCCTACCAAGAGTTTTTATATTTATTAATGGACTTTAGAGTTTTCATATTTCATCAACATTTCCAACCTTTTTGTTTATTTTGTTATTCATAATGTTGTAGTATCAGTGGGCGTCTGCAAGGGTCCAGTGGTGAATGTCAGATTTGGAATCGAAGGGTCCCAGGTTCGATACTCTCCCTCAAGGGTTCAGTGGTGAACATCGGATTTGGAATCTAAGGGTCCCAGGTTCGATACTCTCCCTCAAGGGTTCAGTGGTGAATGTCAGATTTGGAATCGAAGGGTCCCAGGTTCGATACTCTCCCTTAAGGGTTCAGTGGTGAACATCGGATTTGGAATTGAAGGGTCCCAGGTTCGATACTCAGGTCAGGGCACCTTACACACATTGTGCTTCGTAGTGTTTGCCCGCTTATGTCAGCTATGTCTGCCAAGGAAAACATGCATAGGTCCACGCAAGAGGAAGAACTTGTTTTCATAGACATTTTCAGTGAGTTAACCCTTTCCCTCATAGAAGCACCTCTTGACGCTATTACCAATACGACATACATTAACCCTTTCCCTCATAGAAGCACCTCTTGATGCCATTACCAATACGACATACATTAACCCTTTCCCTCATAGAAGCACCTCTTGATGCCATTACCAATACGACATACATTAACCCTTTCCCTCATAGAAGCACCTCTTGATGCCATTACCAATATGACATACATTAACCCTTTCCCTCATAGAAGCACCTTTTGACGACATTACCAATACGACATACATTAACCCTTTCCCTCATAGAAGCACCTCTTGACGCCATTACCAATACAACATACATTAACCCTTTCCCTCATAGAAGCACCTTTTGATGCCATTACCAATACGACATACATTAACCCTTTCCCTCATAGAAGCACCTCTTGACGCCATTACCAATACGACATACATTAACCCTTTCCCTCATAGAAGCACCTTTTGACGCCATTACCAATATGACATACATTAACCCTTTCCCTCATAGAAGCACCTCTTGATGCCATTACCAATACCACATACATTAACCCTTTCCCTCATAGAAGCACCTTTTGACGCCATTACCAATATGACATACATTAACCCTTTCCCTCATAGAAGCACCTTTTAACGCCATTACCAATATGACATACATTAACCCTTTCCCTCATAGAAGCACCTTTTGACGCCATTACCAATATGACATACATTAACCCTTTCCCTCATAGAAGCACCTTTTGACGCCATTACCAATATGACATACATTAACCCTTTCCCTCATAGAAGCACCTTTTAACGCCATTACCAATATGACATACATTAACCCTTTCCCTCATAGAAGCACCTTTTCACGCCATTACCAATATGACATACATTAACCCTTTCCCTCATAGAAGCACCTTTTGACGCCATTACCAATATGACATACATTAACCCTTTCCCTCATAGAAGCACCTTTTGACGCCATTACCAATATGACATACATTAACCCTTTCCCTCATAGAAGCACCTTTTGACGCCATTACCAATATGACATACATTAACCCTTTCCCTCATAGAAGCACCTTTTAACGCCATTACCAATATGACATACATTAACCCTTTCCCTCATAGAAACACCTTTTGACGCCATTACCAATATGACATACATTAACCCTTTCCCTCATAGAAGCACCTTTTGACGCCATTACCAATATGACATACATTAACCCTTTCCCTCATAGAAGCACCTTTTGACGCCATTACCAATATGACATACATTAACTGTATGATTTTATAACAAATTGCTTTCTACATTAAATATCGTGTCAACTTTTTTAATGTATTGCCATTTTTGCAGTTAACCCTTTCAACACCACAGACCTAAATAGGCTTACAAAAAGTGTAGATCCAGATGATCCGGCTCGTGATGAGCGTCTCATCAGGATCTGCACTTTTTGCCAGTGATATGACTATTTTTAGACATAATTACCCATTTTAATAAATGAACTTGTCCAAATGTGATTTTCTGATTCATTTATTGGTTTATGAATATCATGGACCAGTCCATGTGAGTTACTTGGTGTTGAATGGGTTAAAATAGCTTGTTCAGAATAGAAATCATTTCCTGATACAAGCTCCAGCTCTCTCGGATATCATTCGAGATGAAATTATTTACCGATTCCTTTTAATTAAAGGAAACGTCTGTGCAAATTAACTGTAATCTATAATTTCTTTCTGAAGATAAGTAGATGGATGTTGGGGAATCAGAAACAAGTGAAAGGAATCCATCTATCTGCCATTCTCTCCATCAGTAAGTCAAATCATTACCATATAGTTGCAGGTCGGATTAAGGAAATTATGTATAGCATGTATGTTATTATGTTATATTTCGGGTTTTACGCCTGCATCAGCACCATTTTGGGCTATATCGCCGGCGGGCAGTTTACCTAACAACACCTTTCCTGGGCAGGCTCCAGCGGTTGGGGCAGGCTCCAGCGGTTGGAGTGTATAGCATGTAAGCCGAAAACTATCAAATACGTAAAATATTGGACTGTGTGAGGTGTGTTACAAGCAGTGCTAATATTTTACATATTGGATCCATTTGAGACTTATATCTTTCTTAACCCATTTTATTCTGGATATATTTAAAGGCTTTTGCAAACAACATAGATCCAGATCAGCCGCAGCGTGACGCTGTGTGCTGATCAGGATCTATGTTGTTTGCTGCATAGCCAAGTGTCTTAGCAAGATCATCTGAATAGCAAACAGCATAGAGCCTGATCAGACGGAACGTTCCGTGGCGGTTAATCTGGCTCTATGTTCTTTGAACGGTATCCAGAATGAAATGGGTTAAAACTAGCGATGGGACTGAATAGCTAAATGGCATTCGAATATTCGATGAATTCCTAACTTTTTCCAACCTGACCTCTATTTCTCCGGTACATACGTGTATTTTCCAACCTGTCCTCTATTTCTCCGGTACATACGTGTATTTTCCAACCTGACCTCTATTTCTCCGGTACATACGTGTATTTTCCAACCTGACCTCTAGTTCTCCGGTACACGCGTGTATTCTCCAACCTGTCCTCTATTCTCCGGTACACGCGTGTATTTTCCAACCTGTCCTCTATTTCTCCGGTACATACGTGTATTTTCCAACCTGTCCTCTATTTCTCCGGTACACGCGTGTGTTTTCTAACCTGTCCTCTATTTCTCCGGTACATACGTGTATTTTCCAACCTGACCTCTATTCTCCGGTACACGCGTGTATTTTCCAACCTGACCTCTATTTCTCCGGTACACGCGTGTATTCTCCAACCTGACCTCTATTTCTCCGGTACATACGTGTATTTTCCAACCTGACCTCTAGTTCTCCGGTACACGCGTGTATTCTCCAACCTGTCCTCTATTCTCCGGTACACGCGTGTATTTTCCAACCTGTCCTCTATTTCTCCGGTACATACGTGTATTTTCCAACCTGTCCTCTATTTCTCCGGTACACGCGTGTGTTTTCCAACCTGTCCTCTATTTCTCCGGTACATACGTGTATTTTCCAACCTGACCTCTATTCTCCGGTACACGCGTGTATTTTCCAACCTGACCTCTATTTCTCCGGTACACGCGTGTATTCTCCAACCTGTCCTCTATTCTCCAGTACACGCGTGTATTTTACACCTGAAATTGGCTTCTATTGACATGGATTTAATTAATGCTTCTAAAACAACACCTTGTACAAAGTGTCAAGACGTCTTGAGGACGTGTGAGATTGGGAACAGGTGGCCAGGCATTCGCTTTCGTTGAATGCAATGTATTCGAATAACACATTTGATTTCTCACTGCTTCGCATGTGCGGTATCTATCTGCTGCATGTTGAAATGTCAACGCAAACATTTTCAGGCTCGAGCTGTCTGTGACAGCATTAATGACGTCTTTTATCATTGACGTCATTTATGGTCGTCTAAACACGGTGTTCTATCACACGATTGCATCGTTTACCCGTCATATAAACACTTGTTGGCCTAAAATAAAAAGAATATTTGTTTGTTTAAGTGAGTATATCGAATAATATTTCACTCCTGAGCATAACAAGCTATTATTATCACTTAGTTTATACAAATTTATTTTAGCTCGATTGCGAAACAAGTTCTTTCAACTTATATTAATCACTCTCGAGACCTCATTCCTGACGGAATCCATCGCCATGAAGGAGAGAGAAGAGGCAATGTGGAATTTAAATGCCTTGCCAAAGGGCACAATCGTAACGGCTCCAGCGGGGCTCGAACTCCGGACCTTTCGCACCTGAAGTGAACGCGCATCCACTGCGCTATCACGCAGCTAGCGCCCCCTGTGATAATAATGCTCTTAATGTCCATTCGGTGAAAACAAACAAATATTTTCTTATTAACCCATTTCATTCTGGATACATTTAAAGGCTTTTGCAAACAACAGAGATCCAGATAAGCCGCAGCGTGACGCTGCATGCTGATCAGGATCTATGTTGTTTGCTACATAGCCAAGTGTCTTAGCAATATCATCTGAATAGCAAACAGCATAGAGCCTGATCAGACGAAACATTCTGTGGCGGCTGATCTGGCTCTATGTTCTTTGCAAATACTGTTTGAACGGTATCCAGAATGAAATAGGTTAATAGTAACACAGTTGGTGGGTAAAACAAAAATAGTTCTTATATTTTTTGATGTACATGTGATATATGAAGAAAAGTAGTGCAATGTAGTTATACATCGGATATCTTCGTGTTCTGTTGTATCAATGTTGCGTACTTGATACAGTTTCTTGTATCAGTGTTGTATAGGGTCGTGTTGACACGCAGAGAAGTAAGCCAAGTCAGCCAGCAGGCTCATTATAATGTGACATTTACCGAGATTATGTTGGCTTTCATATTTTACGGTTTTGTGGTGGACACCTGTTGAGGTGGAGAATTATTGTGGCCGGTTTTATGCAAATTTATTCACTGCAAGTATAGGTTGTGCATGGAATAAATTTGCTTTAAAATGAGGGGTAAACTAAGCTGAAATTAAAGGGATGGGTGATATTAGATAACTTGCCTGATTTCCATTAATTGAAGATTGTTATAAGCAGTTAAAAGGATTGGTTTAAAAACATGTTTTTTGGGTCGAATTTTCACAGCTGGCTGGCTTCACATTTTGTATATCATATAATAGATAACAATAAAGTGCCACCATTTCATGAAACCATGAAAACCATGGTCCATGGGTAGGTTGTCGGTTATTCATGGCTCACTTTGATTAACTGTGATAGCCGGTTCATGGTTTGCCATGATTCAAGGTGATCAATCATGGTTACAGGTTGATGGTTGGGCTATGTTGGCCATGGTTCAATGTTATTAACCATAGTAATAGGTTGATGTGTGCTATGTTGGCCATGGTTCAATGTTATTAACCATAGTAATAGGTTGATGTGTGCTATGTTGGCCATGGTTCAATGTTATTAAGCATGGTAGCAGGTTGATGGTTGGGCTATGTTGGCCATGGTTCAATGTTATTAAGCATGGTAGCAGGTTGATGGTTGAGCTATGTTGGCCATGGTTCAATGTTATTAAGCATGGTAGCAGGTTGATGGTTGGGCTATGTTGGCCATGGTTCAATGTTATTAAGCATGGTAGCAGGTTGATGGTTGGGCTATGTTGGCCATGGTACAATGTTATTAAGCATGGTAGCAGGTTGATGGTTGGGTTATGTTGGCCAGGGTTCAATGTTATTAAGCATGGTAGCAGGTTGATGGTTGGGCTATGTTGGCCAGGGTTCAATGTTATTAAGCATGGTAGCAGGTTGATGGTTGGGCTATGTTGGCC
>CM026404.1:88445861-88481257 GCA_014843695.1 Archivesica marissinica
GACTTAGTGATGTGAGGTTGACTTAGTGATGTGAGGTTGACTTAGTGATGTGAGGTTGATTTAGTGATGTGAGGTTGATTAGTGATGTGAGGTTGACTTAGTGATGTGAGGTTGACTTAGTGATGTGAGGTTGACTTAGTGATGTGAGGTTGACTTAGTGATGTGAGGTGACTTAGTGATGTGAGGTTGACTTAGTGATGTGAGGTTGACTTAGTGATGTGAGGTTGACTTAGTGATGTGAGGTTGACTTAGTGATGTGAGGTTGACTTAGTGATGTGAGGTTGACTTAGTGATGTGAGGTTGACTTAGTGATGTGAGGTTGACTTAGTGATGTGAGGCTGACTTAGTGATGTGAGGCTGACTTAGTGATGTGAGGTTGACTTAGTGATGTGAGGTTGACTTAGTGATGTGAGGTTGACTTAGTGATGTGAGGTTGACTTAGTGATGTGAGGTTGACTTAGTGATGTGAGGTTGACTTAGTGATGTGAGGTTGACTTAGTGATGTGAGGTTGACTTAGTGATGTGAGGTTGACTTAGTGATGTGAGGTTGACTTAGTGATGTGAGGTTGACTTAGTGATGTGAGGTTGACTTAGTGATGTGAGGTTGACTTAGTGATGTGAGGTTGACTTAGTGATGTGAGGTTGACTTAGTGATGTGAGGTTGACTTAGTGATGTGAGGTTGACTTAGTGATGTGAGGTTGACTTAGTGATGTGAGGTTGACTTAGTGATGTGAGGTTGACTTAGTGATGTGAGGTTGACTTAGTGATGTGAGGTTGACTTAGTGATGTGAGGTTGACTTAGTGATGTGAGGTTGACTTAGTGATGTGAGGTTGACTTAGTGATGTGAGGTTGACTTAGTGATGTGAGGTTGACTTAGTGATGTGAGGTTGACTTAGTGATGTGAGGTTGACTTAGTGATGTGAGGTTGACTTAGTGATGTGAGGTTGACTTAGTGATGTGAGGTTGACTAGTGATGTGAGGTTGACTTAGTGATGTGAGGTTGACTTAGTGATGTGAGGTTGACCTAGTGATGTGAGGTTGACTTAGTGATGTGAGGTTGACTTAGTGATGTGAGGTTGACTTAGTGATGTGAGGTTGACCTAGTGATGTGAGGTTGACCTAGTGATGTGAGGTTGACCTAGTGATGTGAGGTTGACTTAGTGATGTGAGGTTGACCTAGTGATGTGAGGTTGACCTAGTGATGTGAGGTTGACTTAGTGATGTGAGGTTGACCTAGTGATGTGAGGTTGACTTAGTGATGTGAGGTTGACTTAGTGATGTGAGGTTGACCTAGTGATGTGAGGTTGACCTAGTGATGTGAGGTTGACCTAGTGATGTGAGGTTGACCTAGTGATGTGAGGTTGACCTAGTGATGTGAGGTTGTGGTGTGGGTTGACCTAGTGATGTGAGGTTGACCTAGTGATGTGAGGTTGACCTAGTGATGTGAGGTGACTAGTGATGTGAGGTTGACCTAGTGTGAGGTTGACTTAGTGATGTGAGGTTGACCTAGTGATGTGAGGTTGACCTAGTGATGTGAGGTTGACCTAGTGATGTGAGGTTGACCTAGTGATGTGAGGTTGACTTAGTGATGTGAGGTTGACTTAGTGATGTGAGGTTGACCTAGTGATGTGAGGTTGACCTAGTGATGTGAGGTTGACCTAGTGATGTGAGGCTGTTTGTTTGAGGGGTATTACACATATAATCAAAATTATTTACATTCTTGGGATTACATGCATTAAACAAATTATTGTAAAAAAGTGTTACTTTACCAAATTACCATTTAAGACCGGATGCTTTTGTTCAAATTAATTCACAGTGGGTTTTCTATATCTTTGTTGATTTTCATGGTCCTGAAAATTGCATTAATTTTGAATAGATTATAAAAATGAAATTTATTTAAATAAATTAGCTTATTATTACCATTTGTCTTTTTCGTATCTACTTCAAACTTTACATATTTACTTCAAACTTTACATATTTACTTCAGACTTTACATATTTACTTCAAACTTTACATATTTACTTCAAACTTTACATATTTACTTCAGACTTTACATATTTACTTCAAACTTTACATATTTACTTCAAACTTTTCATATCTACTTCAAACTTTACATATTTACTTCAAACTTTTCATATCTACTTCAAACGCAGACTGCAAAATTACATATATATACAGTCTACATCCGTTATGTCTAATTCTGCCAGACCAATCAAAATACTTCGTTTGACTTAACGAAATTCGATATAAAACGGAGCCAGTTATATGTACAATGATAGAGTCTGAAACAGGACTTTGATACGACTTCGAGGTAACCGGAGAATTCGACATGACCGAATTTGACATAGCAGATGTAGACTGTATACTTTACTCTTACAAACCTTTTATATTTTGCAGTGTCGAGCAAGCGTGTCAGTATTAGAAACGATATGGTATACGCTTCACCCACATTGGGGAGTTTTCTATGTGTACTTTTAATTTGGTTATTGTTTTTAATGCAAGAATCATGTTTCTGTCTAAACTGAACAATTGAATTACATTTACTGGAGACTGGATGGATTTGTCTGGAAAAACACACTTAAATAACCACAGGTGCTTGTCAGTTTCTCCATAAACATCCAAACGTCTTCTATATCTAGCCTAATTAATCTCCCTCCCCCTCCAAATATATATGCAACCCATATATCCCCCACACACTAAATACATGAACATGTTAACCAACACCATGATATTGCTTCCTATACATAAATGTATTATATATGGCAAGCCATTCCTACACATGATTGTAAATGTATTATATATGGCAAGCCATTCCTACACATGATTGTAAATGTATTATATATGGCAAGCCATTCCTACACATGATTGTAAATGTATTATATATGGCAAGCCATTCCCACCCATAATTGTAAATGTATTATATATGGCAAGCCATTCCCACACATAATTGTAAATGTATTATATATGGCAAGCCATTCCCACACATGATTGTAAATATATTAGATATGGCAAGCCAATCCTGTCCTATTCTCCAGGACATCTCCCTTTCATAGTATATTGCAGAAACCCCCCCCCCTTCCAGAGGTAGCATTCCCTTCCCTCCAAAACAAAAGCAGAAATAATGAGACAATGAATGCTCTCTGTTGAACTTATGAAGTTGTGCTTGGTGCCTTTTCAAAATTTGATCTGCTGAGTTAGCCGGCAGAACTAGTTCCTTATGACAGTAGATTGTCTAAATATCTTTGTCTAATTCCTTTATTTTATTGTGATGGAATTGTGTTTCTGAGGTCATTGAATAGAGCGTAGTGATTCATCGTTTATCCACCCACAACATATACATACGTTAAAACAATGAAAACATGTGGAATTTTGTTGTCGTTTATGTAACGGGCGTGAAGCTTAAAATTCTCATGTCAAACAATAGATGTTGTGTTTTGCCACTTAGTTGCAGAAATCAAAATAGCGTGTGCATGTTTAAGTGTGAATGTTACTGTGAAAAACATGTGACAGTGTCGTTACAAGTCCTGCTGTGTGATCAAACTGAGATATAAATGTAAAAGTTAGTATAAATATCGAGGATGTTTGCTTGCAGAAGCAAAACCTGGTTACTAAAGGTGCATGTTACAGTGAGGTTTTTTGCTTGCAGTAGTAAAACATGGTTGCTAAAGGTGTGTATTGTATTGAGGATTTTTGCTTGCAGAAGTAAAACATGGTTGCTAAAGGTGCATGCTGTATTGAGGATTTATGCTTGCACTAGTAAAACATGGTTGCTAAAGGTGTGTATTGTATTTAGGATGTTTGTTTGCAGTAGTAAAACATGGTTACTAAAGGTGTGTATTGTATTTAGGATGTTTGTTTGCAGTAGTAAAACATGGTTACTAAATGTGCATGTTGTATTGAGGATTTTTGCTTGCAGAAGTAAAACATGGTTACTAATGGTCTGTTGGTGTGTGTTGTATTGAATAATTTAATAAACATATTCGTAATTGCAACACTACCAAAACAAATTAAAAACAACCGCATAATTGTATACAAGTGAACATTTTCCGGAAAATCCGGAAAGTCCAATAATATGATCCTCATCTCTTCATAGCATAGACACCTTCTGAAGCTCACTGACAAACCCCGTTATATGATGATCCCCCGTTATATGAAGATCCCCCATTATATGAATAATCCCCCCGTTATATAATGATTGTTCCCGTTATATAATGATTGTTCCCATTATATAATGATTGATCCCCGTTATATAATGATTGTTCCCGTTATATAATGATTGATCCCCGTTATATAATGATGTTTCCCATTATATAATGAAGTGTTCCCATTATATAATGATTGATCCCCATTATATAATGAATGATCCCGTTATATAATCCCATTATATAATGATGTGTTCCCATTATATAATGATCCCCGTTATATAATGATATCCCGTTATATAATGATGATCCCTTATATAATGATGTCCCGTTATATAATGATTGATCCCCATTATATAATGATGTCCCATTATATAATGAATGTTCCCATTATATAATGATTGTTCCCTGTTATATAATGATTAATCCCCGTTATATATGATTGTTCCCTGTTATATAATGATTAATCCCCTTATATAATGATGATCCCGTTATATAATGATTGTTCCCTTATATAATGATCCCCCATTATATAATGATTGTTCCCCGTTATATAATGAATGATCCCCATTATATGATGATCCCCCGCGTTCCCCCTCATCTACTCACAGACACATATTTGACCACCATTAATAAAAGAGTTAATCTATTCAGTGACGTGCCTGTATAATTACTGAGCTCATTACGGCTGTATTTATGTGTTGATGAGGTTCCACCCTCTATCACCATAAAAAATGACAAACTTATTTTTATATTCCTCATACAGGCTTTCTTTCCACTGCGTGTATGATGGAGTTCACAAGTTAGACTCCTTCTGTAGAGAGTAGCGGAATTGACAGCTGGTGCATAACTGGTGTGGTCAGTCTATGTTTACACCTAAATGTATTGTGTATGAAAAGATGAAACTACCCCATGTCGTCGTTGTTGTGTAGGTTTATTTATCCTGGTCACCACAGCGCGAGCATTTTAAGGTTATTGTATTGCTATGTACCGTCGCTTATTCGTAAAATAAGGTTGCGTTGTTGAAGAGTGTCTTGTTGTTGTTGACGTTTGTTGATGGCACGATAAAATGTTGACTACTGGAGACACCTTCTTCCTTTACAGGGTGACACGTCCTGTGATGCTATCCCTTTCGAAAACGGCTTCATTTGGAGCCAAATACTCCAAAGCTGATCGCACTCCATCTAAGAATGGATCTGACCGTGTCCCCGTCGCGTCGAATTGAAAAATATATATTATGTTGTGCTACCTCTCAAAAGACGAGAGAGAGTTCAGCACTTTCAGGATCCTCGAGTATCCTACGCCGTTAGTGCAGTGCGTGCCCTGCCCTCGACGTGCACATAGCTAGGCCATGTCGTTCATCCCTTCATGATGTTGTGCATGTTTAGCCGACAAAAATGACATGACAAACATTTAGATGAGTTGATAGTATCTCCCGCAGGAGGACGATGTTTGTAATTTTACTTTTCCACAGTGGTAATGTGTATAATATGTAGTTATTATTCAGTAATACATTACGCTCATCAAGTTTCACTTATGCTATTTTCTACTTATTTATATACAGCAGGCAGGCAATAATTAGATATTAACTGCATTTAATGTACCTGTGTGAGCCGGCAAACATTAATACACAAATCACATGTAAATTCCACAAAACAAAGCATGTGCTTGTTGTAAATGTTTTTGTTTCCGCCTGTCTTCTATTCACATACGTATGGTATAAATTATTTAAATAGTTATATCTCGTAATTAGTACCTCTAATGAATTCTTTGAATCTTTAACATTTACCTTTATTGATTTTCGTGTCGTTAAAAGGCAATGACAGTGTTGTTATTGAACTAAACGTTTTTGTGCATTATTTCCTTGAAAATGTTTTACGAAACATGAAAGGTGCATTTCAATGCTGCGAGGCATTTGACATTATATATCTTATCATTTAATTACTAACTTGTTTAACTCTTTGTATGAAGTAGAAGGCGTGATAGCGCAGTGGTTTGCGCGCTCGCTTCAGGTGCGAAAGACCTGGAGTTCGAGCCCCACTGGAGCCGTTATGATTGTGTCCTTAGGCGAGAAATTTAAATTTCACGTTGCATCTTCTCTCCCTCGTGGCGATGGATTCCATCAGAAATGAGGTCTCGAGAGTGATTAATATAAGTTGTAAGAACTTGTTTGCATTGACTTTTTGCATGCTGGTAAAAATAAAGGCTAAAAATAGTTAAAAGAATTGTAACAGATGACAATTCATTAATCTTGTTTTTCTTATTTGTATCTGACAACTCTGGAAATATGTTATGGAATACCATTAGAATTGTATCGTTACGATTAAAATTGTGTTATTACGACAATGGAATTGCATGAAATATTTGACTTATTTTCACCGCTAGCAAAGAGTTAATGTCTTATATTAAATATTTACCTGTTCTTACTCGTTTTTTTATATTTAACTCCGCTACCGGTTGCCCATTTGAACGACAGCCAGTTTACCTAACCTAGCTGCCCATTTTTTCATATAAAGAGACACGGTCTGAGTGGGGCTCGAACCATTGACAATCAATGATATTAGGTTACAGTAGTATACAAGTCAGCAACCTTAGCCACTTGACCACAGAGTCGGACTCTGTGCTTGCTCTTAGCAGCCAGAAACATACCAGTGTCAAGCTAAGCCATAACCCCTTACTCCACAAAAGGAGAGACCAATTACTCATTTTATCTCCATACCGTTGGTATGGTTACTGTTGGTATGGTTACCATTGGTATGGTTACTGTTGGTATGGTTACCATTGGTATGGTTACTGTTGGTATGGTTACCATTGGTATGGTTACTGTTGGTATGGTTACCATTGGTATGGTTACCGTTGGTATGTTTACTGTTGGTATGGTTACTGTTGGTATGGTTACCATTGGTATGGTTACTGTTGGTATGGTTACCATTGGTATGGTTACTGTTGGTATGGTTACCATTGGTATGGTTACCGTTGGTATGTTTACTGTTGGTATGATTACCGTTGGTATGGTTACCGTTGGTATGGTTACGTTGGTGTACGGTCGTTCAGACTTCATATCACTTGTCCTTCGCTGCCTTTGGTTTGAATCCCAGTATGGGTGCAAAATTGCTTCATGTGATTAGAAGCCATCCAGCTGAATCCAAAATTAATGAACTGATCAGTTGTTCAGTACCATTCAACCCCAAGTAACTGACATGGACTGGGGCATGATATTTAACTCATTCAACCCCAAGTAACTGACATGGACTGGTGCATGATATTTAACTCATTCAACCCCAAGTAACTGACATGGACTGGTGCATGATATTTAACTCATTCAACCCCAAGTAACTGACATGGACTGGGGCATGATATTTTTATACCAATAAATTAATATGGGTAATTTAGTCTAAAAATATGAATATTACTGGCAAAAAGTGCAGATCCTGATGAGATGGCTCACCATGAGCCGGCTCATCTGTATCTACATTTTTTGTAAGCCTATGTAGATGTCTGTAGTGTTGAAAGGGTTTAAGACCTGGACTAGTAATCGAGGGCTCGCAGGGTCAACCGCCCATATAAAAGTGACATATAAGCTGGTAGTCTTTCGGATGAGTCAGCTGGTAGTCTTTCGGATGAGTCTGTAGACCGAGTTTTCATGTCGGTGCTTTATGCATGTAACAGAATGCTAGGAGCAACTGGAATGAGATTCTGTCTCTCTCATCTGTCCTCGTATAATCAAACGACATCCCAAAGAACAAGGTACGAGACGACAAAGAGGCCTCAGTGACCAAGTGGTTGCGGTCATTAATTTCAAATCACTGCCTCACAACACTGTAGGTTCAAATACCATTGGGGGTGTCGACTTCTTTCGTGCGAGAAATCTATCCAGCTTGCTTGCAGAAGGTCAGTGGTTCTACCCAGTCGTGCCTGAAATACTAGACGGAGGCTGCCTCTATTCTACAGTCAAACCGGCACTAAATGAGTAATAACTATTAACCCTTTCAACACCACAGACCTCTAAATTGGCTTACAAAAAAGTGTAGATCCAGATGAGCCGGCTCGTCAGGATCTGCACTTTTTGCCAGTGATATGACTATTTTTGTCACATGAGATTTTCACCCGCCCCCCAATATTTTAACCCTAACCAAGTCTCATAGGGGGGTGAAAATCTCATGGCATTTTTTTCACCCGCGGGTGAAAAAATAGGCGGATGAAAATATCATATGACACCGGCACTAAATGAGTAATACCTATTAAAAACCAGGCTTCCAGAGACCATCATTTTGTTTACGTCCCATCAATAGATTATATAAACTATTTAGAGGAGAAGAATTATACGAGACCCTGTCTTTCATTCTAATCTTTTTTCTGAATTTTGATTATATGTGATGTATGCATTGTTCAATATGTATTATATTGGGAAATAAAATATGTATAAACTAATAGATTATAATTGCATGTAAACCACAGACGGATCTGTAGTCCAGTGGTAACACGCTGGACTGGTAATCCAGGGATCGCAGGTTCGATCCCCCGTCTGACCCTAATAAAATTAACAGTCTTTCAGATGGGACGTTAAACCGAGGTCTTGTGTCGGTGCTTTACACCGTGCACGTAAAAGAACCAGAGGAGATTCTGGAATGGGTCTCTGTCTGTATCATGCACTATCCTCCAAAATCTAAAATAACTAATCTCTTCAGGAGGCGTCGCTCATATGGGCAACCGGTAGCGACGATAAATAAACGTAAAAACACACGCATGTAAACCCTGTTATGAGAGACCCCCTATCGATAAAGACGTCTTTCTTGCCAGTCCTGCAGACGAGTTCTACCGACATTTTTCACTGCGTATATTTGACAGCAGGGATCAGAATATAAAAACTGTGTTGTCTTGTTTCACAATACATTTTGTCAGAATAACCTTATACTGTTTTTGTGGGACAATACGAAACATGCACATAACGACATGCTTTTGTTTGATGTTCGCCTACATGCACCAAGCATTTGTTGATTAACATTATCATTGAGTCCCCTTTTTTGCCACATGGCGTAGTTATCTACGCTCTACCATGATGTCACAACAACATGCATCATTCCAGTTGCATGTTCTACACATGTGTTAGCATGTAACATTCACGTTGACATCATTTGCTCGCAGCTGGTCTAGTTTATACGTGGAATACGATATCCCGGACGATCTTAGTACATGTATATACAATATTGTTCATCTCTATACTCGCTGTTTTATTAAATCTTGAAAAGGTAGTCTCCTTAAGCTGCCAGACTTGTCCCATAGTCTCCCTAACCTATCTAGCTTCACCCGTAGTCTCCCTAACCTATCTAGCTTCACCCGTAGTCTCCCTAACCTATCTAGCTTCACCCGTAGTCTCCCTAACCTATCTAGCTTCACCCATAGTCTCCCTAACCTATCTAGCTTCACCCATAGTCTCCCTAACCTATCTAGCTTCACCCGTAGTCTCCCTAATCTATCTAGCTTAACCCGTAGTCTCCCTAAACTATCTAGCTTCACCCATAGTCTCCCTAACCTATCTAGCTTCACCCGTAGTCTCCCTAACCTATCTAGCATCATCCGTAGTCTCCCTAACCTATCTAGCTTCACCGTAGTCTCCTCCCTAACCTATCTAGCTTCACCCGTAGTCTCCCTAATCTATCTAGCTTAACCCGTAGTCTCCCTAAACTATCTAGCTTCACCCATAGTCTCCCTAACCTATCTAGCTTCACCCGTAGTCTCCCTAACCTATCTAGCTTCATCCGTAGTCTCCCTAACCTATCTAGCTTCATCCGTAGTCTCCCTAACCTATCTAGCTTCATCCGTAGTCTCCCTAACCTATCTAGCTTCATCCGTAGTCTCCCTAACCTATCTAGCTTCATCCGTAGTCTCCCTAACCTATCTAGCTTCACCCGTAGTCTCCCTAACCTATCTAGCTTCATCCGTAGTCTCCCTAACCTATCTAGCATCATCCGTAGTCTCCCTAACCTATCTTCATCCGTAGCCTCCTTAAACTATCTAGCTTCACCCGTAGTCTCCTTAAACTATCTAGCTACACCCGTAGCCTCCCTAACCTATCTAGCTTCACCCGTAGTCTCCCTAGCCTATCCAGCTTCACCCATAGTCTCCCTAGCTTCACCCTTAGTCTCCCTAACATATCTAGCTTCACCTGTAGTCTCCCTAAACTATCTAGCTTCACCCGTAGTCTCCCTAAACTATCTAGCTTCCGTAGTCTCTCGAAACTGTGCAGCTTCACCCGTAGCCTCCCTAATCTGTGCAGCTTCTCTCTTATTCTTTATAAACTGTTCAACTTCTCCCATAGTCTCCATAAACTGTCCGACTTCTCCCATATTTAGAGCTCTCTGGAGAGAAGCATCATCTCCCTATTATGTTTGTCTAGCATGAGTCCTGTTACATGGTCATTGAAACACCCAAATATTGTTGGGATTATTGTCTTACCAATGCTAACTCTTTGGATGCTGGGTAAAATAAAGACTAGTAGTCCAAGTATTTGTATGTTTTTCTTATTTTGTAACTGAAATATGTCATGGTAATTCTTTTAGAATTGTGCCGATAGGACATAATTCTAGTGACATTGCATGACATATTGGACTGTAATAGTTTCACTGCTAGCCTACAATCATTGTAAAGGTTGTCAACAAATGTCAAATATTAACTTTGCTAATAATGTCGCATCAAAAAACAGAACGGCATTGGAAATGTAACCAACAGATGCCAGCTGCCTTCATAGATTTGTACATTATATGAACCACATGTGTATAATATACAGTCTACATCCGCTATGTCAAAGTCGGTTATGTCGAATTCTCTGGTTATCTCGAAGTCGGATCAAAGTCCAGTTTCAGACACTATCATTTTACATATATCTGGCTCTGTTTATATCGAATTTTGTTAAGTCAAACTTTGGTTATGTCTAAGTATTTTGTTCGGTCCGACGGAATTCGACATAACGGATGTAGACTGTGTATAACAATGAGCATTCCATTTGTTTAATACGTGATGCTAAAACCTTTTCTGCGTAATCAGATTTTTCTGAAACATATGTAAACCACAAATTGGACTATAAAAGTTTTATTCAAATTCCGGCTGTTTCAGCAAAATATTCCCTTGAACATCGATCACGATTGAACTATGTAAAGACCGCGACCTTTAAGTCAGCTGTAAACAGTAGCTGTCTCAGCTGATTCAATCATGCTCACGTAAAATACGTTGACGTGTAGTAGAACGTGGAAAACAATCGATGACAAGAGAACAGCAATACGCCCACCGTGTCTCCGGCATTGTTGACACTATAATGGGAAGTAGTGTGCGTGTAAAAACAATGGCAGCCCAGTGAAAACAGCTATTAAATGTAAAACACGATTGTCTTACCATATCAATATAGATATAAGTATGAGTTTTATAGCCGGCTGACAATAAAATTTTCATGAATTAATTTGTGTTAATTATCGTTGGGTTACTCATCGGCTCGTACTGATATGTAATTAACTTGCCCACATGGCTAATTGAATTGTGATCTAGTTCTTATAATGAGACGTTTACTGTCATTAAAAAAAGATAATTTAGTGTACGACGTGTCTCTTTATTAGTTACTAATTATAGTCACAAAAAATGTCCGATTGACGATTGAATTTTAGCGCTGTTTTGTCGGATGCAAAGACCAACATCTGATGATGGTATGTATGTGTGTGTGTGTGTGTGTAGGTGCTGTCAAACATCTGAGAAAGATGCAAAGACCAACATCTGATGGTGGTGTGTGTGTAGGTGCTGTCAAACATCTGGGAAAGATGCAAAGACCAACATCTGATGATGGTGTATGTGTGTAGGTGCTGTCAAACATCAGGAAAGATGCAAAGACCAACATCTAAAGATGGTATGTGTGTGTAGGTGCTGTCAAACATCAGGGAATGATGCAAAGACCAACATCTGATGATGGTGTGTGTGTAGGTGCTGTCAAACATCAGGGAAAGATGCAACGACTAACATCTGATGATGGTATGTGTGTAGGTGTTGTCAAACATCAGGGAAAGATGCAAAGACCAACATCTGATGATGGTGTATGTGTGTAGGTGCTGTCAAACATCAGGAAAGATGCAAAGACCAACATCTAAAGATGGTATGTGTGTGTAGGTGCTGTCAAACATCAGGGAATGATGCAAAGACCAACATCTGATGATGGTGTGTGTGTAGGTGCTGTCAAACATCAGGGAAAGATGCAACGACTAACATCTGATGATGGTATGTGTGTGTAGGTGTTGTCAAACATCAGGGAAAGATGCAAAGACCAACATCTGATGATGGTATGTGTGTAGGTGCTGTCAAACATCAGGGAAAGATGCAAAGACCAACATCTGATGATGGTATGTGTGTAGGTGCTGTCAAACATCAGAAAAGATGCAAAGACCAACATCTGATGATGGTATGTGTGTAGGTTTGTCAAACATCAGGAAAGATGCAAAGACCAACATCTGATGATGGTATGTGTGTAGGTGTTGTCAAACATCAGGAAAGATGCAAGACCACATCTGTGATGGTATGTGTGTGTAGGTGCTGTCAAACATCTGGGAAAGATGCAAAGACCAACATCTGAAGATGGTGTGTGTAGGTGCTGTCAAACACCAGGGAAAGATGCAAAGACCAACATCTGATGATGGTATGTGTGTAGGTGCTGTCAAACATCTGAGAAAGATGCAAAGACCAACATCTGATGATGGTGTGTGTGTGTGTGTGTAGGTGCTGTCTAACATCTGAGAAAGATGCAAAGACCAACATCTGAAGATGGTATGTGTAGGTGCTGTCAAACACCAGGGAATGATGCAAAGACCAACATCTGATGATGGTGTGTGTGTAGGTGCTGTCAAACATCTGGGAAAGATGCAAAGACCAACATCTGAAGATGGTGTGTGTGTGTAGGTGCTGTCAAACACCAGGGAAAGATGCAAAGACCAACATCTGATGATGGTGTGTGTGTAGGTGCTGTCAAACATCAGGGAATGATGCAAAGACCAACATCTGATGATGGTGTGTGTGTCCAGCCTCATACAGGAAATAGAAAAGATGTGTACCTTTATACACACTAATTCAGGGGGGGCCTCCATTGCCAAGTGGTTATGGTTGCTGACTTCAAATCACTTGACACTCACCACTGTAGGTTAGAATCTCATTGGGGGTGTCAAATTCTTTTATGTGAGGAGGCTATCCAGTTGGCCTTTGGAAGGTCAGTGGTTCTACATGGGTACTGTCCGTACCTAAAATACTGCTCGTGACAACCAGGGTCTTCCTCCGCCGATAACAGCTTGATAGTCACCTCACCATATGACCTGAGTTGCAGGTGCGACATGGAACCCATAAAAGTAACAAAACAACTGTTTCAGAATGGGAAACAAGTAGTGCTTACATACTATCTACTACTTGTTTGTTTAACCCATTCAACCCCAAGTAACTGACATGGACTGGTGCTTGATATTTTCAGACCAATAAATTAATAAGAAAATTACCTTTGAACCAGTTCATTTATCAAAATGGGTAATTTTATCTAAAAATAGTAATAATTATTACTGGCAAAAAAGTGAAGATCCTGATGAGACGGCTCATCACGAGCCGGCTCATCTGGATCTACACTTTTCATAAGCCTATTTAGAGGCCTGTGGGGTTGAAAGGGTTAATACCCTTAATAGAAATTCTCATCCCAGCTATAGTGTATCCTCATGGCACCACCACCACACCCCTGGACCACCCTCCAGATCCACCCATCCATGACTCAGTCCATCTCTGTCTTACACTTCTCTAATATCCCAAGCCCTGGACCACCCTCCAGATCTACCCATCCCCCCAGATCTACCCATCCATGACTCAAACCACCTCTGTCTTACACGTCCCTAATATCCCAAGCCCTGGACCACCCTCCAGATCTACCCATCCATGACTCAAACCACCTCTTGTCTTACACTTCCCTAATATCCCAAGCCCTGGACCACCCTCCAGATCTACCCATCCATGACTCAGCCCATATCTGTCTTACACGTCCCTAATATCCCAAGCCCTGGACCACCCTCCAGATCTACCCATCATGACTCAGCCCATATCTGTCTTACACTTCCCTAATATCCCAACCCCTGGACCACCCTCCAGATCTACCCATCCCTCCAGATCCACCCATCCATGACTCAGTCCATCTCTGTCTTACACTTCCCTAATATCCCAACCCCTGGACCACCCTCCAGATCTACCCATCCATGGCTCAGTCCATCTCTGTCTTACACTTCCCTAATATCCCAACCCTGGACCACCCTCCAGATCTACCCATCCATGGCTCAGTCCATCTCTGTCTTACACTTCCCTAATATCCCAACCCTTGGACCACCCTCCAGATCTACCCATCCATGACTCAGCCCATCCCTGTCTTACACTTCCCTAATATCCCCCCCACCCTCCAGATCTACCCATCCATGACTCAGCCCATCTCTGTCTTACACTTCCCTAATATCCCAACCCCACCCTCCAGATCTACCCATCCATGACTCAGCCCATCTCTGTCTTACACTTCCCTAATATCCCAACCCCACCCTCCAGATCTACCCATCCATGACTCAGCCCATCTCTGTCTTACACTTCCCTAATATCCCAACCCCACCCTCCAGATCTACCCATCCATGACTCAGTCCATCCCTGTCTTACACTTCACTAATATCCCAACCCCATCCTCCAGAGCAATCGGTCCATGACTCAGCCCATCTCTGTCTTACACTTCCCTATTACACCACAACCCCACCAACCAGACATACCTGCCAGTCCATGACTCATCCAAACTCTGTCTTACACTTCCCTATTATACCACAGCCCCACCAACCCCATACCTGCCAGTCCATGACTCAGCTCACCTCTGTCTTTTGCTTCCCTAATACCCCCAACCCAACCCTCCAGATCTGCCAGTCCATGTCTCAGACCGTACATGCCCAAAGCTTCACTAATCCAACCTCACCAACCCCAGACCTACTAGCTATAGTTCATGGTTCAAACCAAGTCTGTCTTAAACTTGCCTCATACCCCAACCCCACCCTCCAGACCTGCCTATCCATGGCTCTGACCAGTCTGCTCAAGACTTAGCTCATTATACCCCAACCCCACCCTCTCCACCCAGAGACCTGTTTGTCCAGGTCTCAAAGTTTTGTGACAAACAGGTCTCAAAGCTTTATGATTCCCCAAGCTTTCCTTATGCCCTGCAGATTTGCTGGTCCACGGCTCAGTAATATGACAAATGGTATTTTTAAGTTATACAGAAACTGATGAATGTTAATTCATACAAAAGGTTATGGGAGATATTCAGCATTGTGAGCAGCCTTCAAGTGCATGATCCAGGAAATTAATATAATATGCTAATTTTACAGAGTAATAAATGACCTTAAAATTTTAATGGCCTAATTTATCAGATAGTACAATCTAATATAGAAGTATGAATAGATATGCAAATATGTGTAAACATACGGCAATTAAGTGTCGGAATTATTATGCTGTATGCTAATATGCTTGATCCAACATCTACGATATACCGGTAGGTAACATCCATATTTGACAAGTGAAGATGGTTGTGTGTTTAGTTTAAACTTTATTTTAATATTTTACAACGATTGCGAAGCAAGTTCTAACAACTTGTATTAATGACTCTCGTTGGCGCGGATGAAAGCGTAAAAGGAAACCGGAGTACCCGGAGAAAACCCACCTGTCCGATCTGGCGACCACCGTACCATCTTACATTACTTCCCAGTCCGAGGATCGAACCCGGGTTGCATTGGTGAGCAGCGAGCGCGCTAAGCACTGCGCTAATCAGACAGCCTTGGTTGTGCGTTGGGATTGCCTTATTAAATTTAGAAGACGATACTGGTACTATCGCCACTGGTCTCGGCTGTAATAACTGCGGAACTTGGCCTAAAGCAAACCTCCTAGCTACCTTTCTCTCGTGGACATTTAATTAACTCTGCATGCTGGGTAAAATAAAGGCTATAAATTGTTCAAGACAATTCATTAATGTTTTCTGGACAAATGGGAATTTATGTGGTAAGAATTACTGCTATGTATTCCTATTATAGGTATTAAAATTGTCCAATATGTTTTCAGGGAACTAGTTCCAAGCTTTCACTGGTGTGCTCATAGAAGTACTGAATTGAGTGGGAATCCAGAAATGGCCAGGTCAATCTATTTACGTAGTTGAAATTCTGCAACAATAATTGGTTCCCATATGATTCACGGATGTTCCAGCAGGGATGTGGTATATATATATACTATTATGTTGGACAGGATTTCATGTTGTTATCAACATGTTTACCCAACATGTTTACATTTAATTACTAAAGTATGCACTTTATAATTTATATACATTCACTCAATTCACTATCCGAGGGTGTATTATACCGAGGAGTTTTCAATGGTCCTATTACATATTTATATGCAATAGTTTTTCTTGTTCTTATTTGTAACTGAAAACTCTGGAAATAATTTGTCATGGAATTTCATTAGAATTTTGTTGGTACAGTAACATGTTACGATGTCATTGCATCACAATACTAATGAAATTTCATGACATATTTGACTGTTATTTTCACTGTTAGAGTGAAAGAGTTAACCCATTCAACACCAAGTAACTGACATGGACTGGTCCATGATATTTTTAGACCAATAAAATGAATAAGAAAATTACATTTGGACCAGTTCATTTATCAAAATGGGTAATTTTGTCTAAAATAGTAGTATTACTGGCAAAAAGTGCAGATGCTGATGAGACGGCTCGTCACGAGCCGGCTCATCTGGATCTACACTTTTTGTAAGCCTATTTAGAGGTCTGTGGTGTTGAAAGGGTTAAGTAACATTTTCAGATATACTGTCCACTAATGGTAAGGTTTTTGTGAGATTATTATTTGTAAATTTCTCCACCCCACCCAGTATTTTCATCCTCGCCCTACATTCTTGTTCCATTCCAAGCCATTTTAGCAATGCCCTCTCAATTTTATTGAGAAAAATAATAAAATATCAGCCGTGCCCAAGAGAGAAATGTGGGCAAGAATCCAACATTGAATGCCTAATGGCCTTAATATGTTGTTTCTTCGAAGAATAATAGGCTGTCCATTGGGCAACATCGTGATGTACTTTATTGGAATAATGATCTTTTGTCATGTCACAATGTACTTTTACTGAATATATAATCTTCAGCTATATTAGAAGCAATGTACCGGTATGTCATTAGAGGATAGCACCAGGAGAGAAGCAAACCATTCAGAGATAAGCAAGCCACTCGGAGAGATGTAAACCATTCAGGGATATGCAAGCCACTCGGAGAGATGTAAACCATTCAGAGATAAGCAAGCCACTCGGAGAGAAGCAAACCATTCAGAGATATGCAAGCCACTCGGAGAGATGTAAACCATTCAGAGATAAGCAAGCCACTCGGAGAGAAGCAAACCATTCAGAGATATGCAAGCCACTCGGAGAGATGTAAACCATTCAGGGATATGCAAGCCACTCGGAGAGATGCAAACCACTCGGAGAGATGCAAACCCTTGGTATCAGAGAATACCACTCGGAGAGATGTAAGCTACTTGGAGATATGTAAACCACTCGGAGAGATGCAAACCCTTGGTATCAGAGAATACCACTCAGAGAGATGCAAACCCTTGGTATTAGAGAATACCACTCGGAGAGATGTAAACCCTTTGTATCAGAGAATACCACTCGGAGAGATGCAAGCCACTCAGAGAGATGTAAACCCTTTGTATCAGAGAATACCACTCAGAGAGAGATGTAAACCACTCGGAGAGATGCAAACTCTTGGTATCAGAGAATACCACTCGGAGAGATGCAAACCCTTGGTATTAGAGAATACCACTCATTGTTAGCTTCTGTTGGATTATTAACTTCTATTTGGTTTAAACAGTATTTATTCCAATAAATTTACATGTATAACACAAAAAATGTTACAAATTACATAAATTGTGAATGATTTGGATCGGAAAACAAGTTTTCAGAAAACTTATATTAATTCCTCTCCAACTTCTATTTGATTCTTAACTTCTCTGATTATTAACTTCTGTATCATTATTATCCTTATTAACTTCTGTATCATTATTAACTTCTGTATCAGTATTAACTTCTGTATCATTATTAACTTCTGTATCATTATTATCTTCTGTATCATTATTAACTTCTGTATCATTATTAACTTCTGTATCATTATTATCATTATTAACTTCTGTATCATTATTATCTTCTGTATCATTATTAACTTCTGCATCATTATTAACTTCTGCATCATTATTATCTTCTGTATCATTATTAACTTCTGTATCATTATTATCATTATTAACTTCTGTATCATTATTAACTTCTGTATCATTATTAACTTCTGCATCATTATTATCATTATTAACTTCTGTATCATTATTAACTTCTGTATCATTATTATCATTATTAACTTCTGTATCATTATTAACTTCTGTATCATTATTAACTTCTGTATCATTATTAACTTCTGTATCATTATTATCATTATTAACTTCTGTATCATTATTAACTTCTGTATCATTATTAACTTCTGCATCATTATTAACTTCTGTATCATTATTAACTTCTGCATCATTATTAACTTCTGTATCATTATTATCATTATTAACTTCTGTATCATTATTAACTTCTGTATCATTATTAACTTCTGTATCATTATTAACTTCTGTATCAGTATTAACTTCTGTATCATTATTATCATTATTAACTTCTGTATCATTATTAACTTCTGTATCATTATTAACTTCTGTATCATTATTAACTTCTGCATCATTATTAACTTCTGTATCATTATTATCATTATTAACTTCTGTATCATTATTAACTTCTGCATCATTATTAACTTCTGCATCATTATTAACTTCTGCATCATTATTAACTTCTGCATCATTATTAACTTCTGCATCATTATTAACTTCTGTATCATTATTAACTTCTGTATCATTATTAACTTCTGTATCATTATTAACTTCTGCATCATTATTAACTTCTGTATCATTATTATCATTATTAACTTCTGTATCATTATTAACTTCTGCATCATTATTAACTTCTGCATCATTATTAACTTCTGCATCATTATTAACTTCTGCATCATTATTAACTTCTGCATCATTATTAACTTCTGTATCATTATTAACTTCTGCATCATTATTAACTTCTGCATCATTATTAACTTCTGCATCATTATTAACTTCTGTATCATTGTTCACCCAGTTGTATTGTTAGCTTCTCGTTCATTAACTTTTGTTGTATTATGAACTTCTGTGGATGATTCAGTTCTGTTTCAGTATTAACTTCTGTTTCAGTATTAACTTGTTTTAATATTAACTTCTGTATCAGTATTAACTTCTGTTTCAGTATTAACTTCTATTTCATTATTAACTTCTGTTTCAGTATTTACTTCTGTTTCAGTATTAACTTCTGTTTCAGTATTAACTTCTGTTTCAGTATTAACTTCTGTTTCATTATTAACTTCTGTTTCAGTATTAACTTCTGTTTCAGTATTAACTTCTGTTTCAGTATTAACTTCTGTTTCAGTATTAACTTCTGTATCATTATTAACTTCTGTATCATTATTAACTTCTGTTTCAGTATTAACTTCTGTTTCATTATTAACTTCTGTTTCAGTATTAACTTCTGTTTCAGTATTAACTTCTGTTTCATTATTAACTTCTGTATCATTATTAACTTCTGCATCATTATTAACTTCTGCATCATTATTAACTTCTGCATCATTATTAACTTCTGTATCATTGTTCACCCAGTTGTATTGTTAGCTTCTCGTTCATTAACTTTTGTTGTATTATGAACTTCTGTGGATGATTCAGTTCTGTTTCAGTATTAACTTCTGTTTCAGTATTAACTTGTTTTAATATTAACTTCTGTATCAGTATTAACTTCTGTTTCAGTATTAACTTCTATTTCATTATTAACTTCTGTTTCAGTATTTACTTCTGTTTCAGTATTAACTTCTGTTTCATTATTAACTTCTGTTTCAGTATTAACTTCTGTTTCATTATTAACTTCTGTTTTAGTATTAACTTCTGTATCAGTATTAACTTCTGTTTCATTATTAACTTCTGTTTCAGTATTAACTTCTGTATCAGTATTAACTTCTGTTTCAGTATTAACTTCTGTTTCAGTATTGACTTCTGTTTCAGTATTATTAACTTCTGTTTCAGTATTAACTTCTGTTTCAGTATTAACTTCTGTTTCAGTATTAACTTCTGTATCATTATTAACTTCTGTATCATTATTAACTTCTTTTTCAGTATTAACTTCTGTTTCATTATTAACTTCTGTTTCAGTATTAACTTCTGTTTCAGTGTTAACTTCTGTATCAGTATTTACTTCTGTTTCATTATTAACTTCTGTTTCAGTATTAACTTCTGTTTCAGTATTTACTTCTGTTTCAGTATTAACTTCTGTTTCATTATTTAGCTTCTTTTTCAGCATTAACTTCTGTTTCAGTATTAACATCTGTTTCAGTATTATTAACTTCTGTTTCAGTATTAACTTCTGTTTCAGTGTTAACTTCTGTATCAGTATTTACTTCTGTTTCATTATTAACTTCTGTTTCAGTATTAACTTCTGTTTCAGTATTTACTTCTGTTTCAGTATTAACTTCTGTTTCATTATTTAGCTTCTTTTTCAGCATTAACTTCTGTTTCAGTATTAACATCTGTTTCAGTATTATTAACTTCTGTTTCAGTATTAACTTCTGTTTCAGTGTTAACTTCTGTATCAGTATTTACTTCTATCTGTCTTTTGTGTTTGTTTTGTTATTGACTTCTATTTAATCAGCAACTTCTGTTTAATTATTAACTTCAGTTGGCTTATTAACTCTTTGCCAAGGTATGGCTAGTTGGAAAATGTGCCATAATCAGACATAGACATAGAGTACACAGACTGCAATAATTGTGTACTTTTAGTATACATTACAGCAGGGACTGCTCCATAATCCAGTGGAATCACTAATAATTGGATGCAGCTTAGATATTGAATGTACTTTCTATAGTCTATTAAAGGAAAGTCTTAGGTTCTGTAATATGTAATGTGACTATGGGCTGGTGTTTATAGTGTATGGATTAGGGGCTTGTGTTTATTGTGTGTGGATTAGGGGCTGGTGTTTATAGTGTGTGGATTAGGGGCTGGTGTTTATATTGTGTGGATTAGGGGCTTGTGTTTATAGTGTGTGGATTAGGGGCTGGTGTGGATTAGGGGCTTGTGTTTATAGTGTGTGGATTAGGGGCTTGTGTTTATAGTGTGTGTATTAGGGGCTTGTGTTTATAGTGTGTGGATTAGGGGCTGGTGTTTATAGTGTGTGGATTAGGGGCTGGTGTTTATAGTGTGTGGATTAGGGGCTTGTGTTTATAGTGTGTGGATTAGGGGCTTGTGTTTATAGTGTGTGGATTAGGAGCTGGTGTTAATAGTGTGTGGATTAGGGGCTTGTGTTTATAGTGTGTGGATTAGGAGCTGGTGTTTATAGTGTGTGGAATAGGGGCTTGTGTTTATAGTGTGTGGATTAGGAGCTGGTGTTTATAGTGTGTGGATTAGGGGCTTGTGTTTATAGTGTGTGGATTAGGGGCTTGTGTTTATAGTGTGTGGATTAGGGCTTGTGTTATGTGTGTGGATTAGGAGCTGGTGTGTGTGTGGATTAGGGGCTGGTGTTTATAGTGTGTGTATTAGGGGCTTGTGTTTATAGTGTGTGGATTAAGTGCTGGTATTTATAGTGTGTGGATTAGGGGCTTGTGTTTATAGTGTGTGGATTAGGGGCATGTGTTTATAGTGTGTGGATTAGGGGCTGGTGTTTATAGTGTGTGGATTAGGGGCTGGTGTTTATAGTGTGTGGATTAGGGGCTTGTGTTTAGTGTGTGGATTAGGGGCTGGTGTTTATAGTGTGTGGATTAGGGGCTGGTGTTTATAGTGTGTGGATTAGGGGCTGGTGTTTATAGTGTATGGATTAGGGGCTGGTGTTTATAGTGTGGATTAGGGGCTGATGTTTATAGTGTGTGATTAGGGGCTGGTGTTTATAGTGTGTGGATTATGGGGCTTGTGTTTATTGTGTGTGGGTTAGGGGCTTGTGTTTATAGTGTGTGGATTAGGGGCTTGTGTTTATAGTGTGTGGATTAGGGGCTTGTGTTTATAGTGTGTGGATTAGGGGCATGTGTTTATAGTGTGTGGATTAGGGGCTGGTGTTTATAGTGTGTGGATTAGGGGCTGGTGTTTATAGTGTGTGGATTAGGGGCTGGTGTTTATAGTGTGGATTAGGGGCTGATGTTTATAGTGTGTGATTAGGGGCTGGTGTTTATAGTGTGTGGATTATGGGGCTTGTGTTTATTGTGTGTGGGTTAGGGGCTTGTGTTTATAGTGTGTGATTAGGGGCTGGTGTTTATAGTGTGTGGATTAGGGCTTGTGTTTATAGTGTGCGGATTAGGGGCTGGTGTTTATAGTGTGTGGATTAGGGGCTGGTGTTTATAGTGTGTGTATTATGGGCTGGCATTCACAGTTTGTGGATTAGGGGGTGCTGGTGTTTATAGTGTGTGGATTAGGGGTTGCTTGTGTTCATAGTGTGTGGATTAGGGACCAATGTTTATAGTGTGTGAATTAGGGGCTGGTGTTTATTGTGTGTGGATTTAAATGTCTTACTAAAGGACACACCATTCTTCTGACGGAACCCGAAATAACAAACCCACCGTTTCTAACTGTTTCACCACGAATGATTCAAGATGGGATGGATTTCTGTAATTTTCCATAGTCAACAACATTTATGTATATATAATTACTGCATGTCTTGTAAACCATTCTCGATCAAAATGGGGACAGCCCTAAATCCAAATACACGGTGGGACAATACACGGGGACAGTTAAAATATTTTAAATGAAAATTGAACGAAGTAGAAGCGTCCGCAATTCGATGTATGTTGGTGAAAATTAGCTTGTCTTAAAGAAATTTGAACATGTTGCAGTTCACTGTACTCCATCGAGGGGCTCGGAAGGGGCATACTTCATGTGTAATTCTTACCGACAAAATGTTTGTTTATAGATAATAACAATAGAGCACTTGTACTTTGTTTTGTATTTATTAAGTGAATTTATAAGTGCCATATGTTCTTTTATGTATAATGCCGATGAATCACCCCTACTTAAGTATAATTGGTAAGTTATATTAGGCCAACACAGTTTTATTTCTATTGGCTCGACCGACCCTAAGCGTGCTGCTTCAACGTTCTCCCATTCAACACCAAGTAACTGACATGGACTGGTGCATGATATGTTTAGACCAATAAATTAATAAGAAAATTACATTTGGACAAGTTCATTTATCAAAATGGGTAGTTTTGTCTAAAAATAGTAATATTACTGGCAAAAAGTGCAGATCTTGATGAGACGGCTCGTATGTGGTCAAAACCGGAGTACCCATAGAAAATGTCCGACATGGTGGAAAATGACTACTATCTCACATACTTCCAGAGGAACGAACTCTGGTTGCAATGGTGAGAAGCGAATGTGCTAAGTCCGACAGCATAACTACCCATGTTATATCACTTAGGCAAGGCATTTAATTTCCACGTTGTCTCTTCTCTCTCCCTCGTGGCGATGGATTGCATCAGGAATGAGGTCTCGAGAGTGATTAATATAAGTTTTAAGAACTTGTTTCGCAATCGAGCTAAAATAAATTTGTATAAACTAAGTCATATCACTGATTGTTTTCTCGTTGGAAATAACATAAAATAGTCACCAGAAACTGTTTATGTTTTTGTTAATCTCCTGTCAATAACATTAGATTAATTTTTGACGTCACTTACAACAACATTACAAATCCTTGAACTTGGCACGTCCAGAACATTCATATTTATGTGCTCATGACAGTCTGGTTCATTATTGCTGCTTACTAAGTCTTCATGAAAGCTCCGTTTTATTATTGAACCGAAAGCAATTTGTGCTTGTTATTTACTTTCAACATCACAGGCCTCTCAATAGGCTTACAAAAAGTGTAGATCCAGATGAGCCGGCTCATGACGAGCCGTCTCATCAGGATCTGCACTTTTTGCCAGTAATATTACTAAATTACCCATTTTGATAAATGAACTGATCCAAATGTAGTTTTCTTATTAATGTATTGGTCTAAAAATATCATGGACCTGTCCATGTCAGTTACTTGGTGTTGAATGGGTTAAATATCATGCACCAGTCCATGTCAGTTACTTGGTGTTGAATGGGTTAATATCATGCACCAGTCCATGTCAGTTACTTGGTGTCTAATGGGTTAATATCATGCACCAGTCCATGTCAGTTACTTGGTGTCTAATGGGTTAATATCATGCACCAGTCCATGTCAGTTACTTGGTGTCTAATGGGTTAATATCATGCACCAGTCCATGTCAGTTACTTGGTGTTGAATGGGTTAATATCATGCACCAGTCCATGTCAGTTACTTGGGGTTGAATGGGTTAATATGATGCACCAGTCCATGTCAGTTACTTTGTGTTGAATGGGTTAATATCATGCACCAGTCCATGTCAGTTACTTGGTGTTGAATGGGTTAATATCATGCACCAGTCCATGTCAGTTACTTGGTGTTGAATGGGTTAATATCATGCACCAGTCCATGTCAGTTACTTGGTGTTGAATGGGTTAATATCATGCACCAGTCCATGTCAGTTACTTGGTGTTGAATGGGTTAATATCATGCACCAGTCCATGTCAGTTACTTGGTGGTGTTGAATTGGTTAATATCATGCACCAGTCCATGTCAGTTACTTGGTGTTGAATGGGTTAATATCATGCACCAGTCCATGTCAGTTACTTGGTGTTGAATGGGTTAATATCATGCACCAGTCCATGTCAGTTACTTGGTGTTGAATGGGTTAATATCATGCACCAGTCCATGTCAGTTACTTGGTGGTGTTGAATTGGTTAATATCATGCACCAGTCCATGTCAGTTACTTGGTGGTGTTGAATTGGTTAATATCATGCACCAGTCCATGTCAGTTACTTGGTGGTGTTGAATGTGTTAATATCATGCACCAGTCCATGTCAGGTACTTGGTGTTGAATGGATTAATATCATGCACCAGTCCATGTCAGTTACTTGCTGTTGAATGTGTTAATATCATGCAACAGTCCATGTCAGTTACTTGCTATTGAATGTGTTAATATCATGCACCAGTCCATGTCAGTTACTTGCTGTTGAATGTGTTAATATCATGCACCAGTCCATGTCAGTTACTTGCTGTTGAATGGGTTAATATCGTGCACCAGTCCATGTCAGTTACTTGCTGTTGAATAGTAATTAACTCGCAATGATGTACTGAAACAATACATTAATAATAGTTCATCTACAAGTACTGTCAATATTTGCTTATTGTGATCACAATTTCTGCAAAAAAATAGATCATATGGAACTCCTTAAATCATTATTTTTCTGCTGAATAGCCTAATTAATTCATGACCATTGAACAATGAATGAAGGAATTTTCATTGAACGGAAAAGTGAAATATGATTCTGCTGTTTACGATCTCAAAATTATCATAATGAAGATCGAATGTTAGTCATAAGCTTGATTAAATCTACCAATTGAAGATTTGTCATATTGTGAGAGTGTAAAATTTATGTGCAAGTACGGAATGAACTGTCCAAGCCACAAATAATACGGGCCTATGATTATTGAAAAGAGTCTATTTAAACAATAGGATTTAACATTACGCCAACGCTCGACGTTTACTGGCCAGCAGCCAATAGATAAGACTTGCGTAAATTGACAAGGGTCGCAGTTTGATGTTTGATTGTGTGAACAGCATTGACCTAAGCCATGCACTACGACAATGATTATATATAATACATGTATCAAAACGTCACAATTGACGCTCGAGATTGTTTTACAGCCAACAATGATAAGAACAATTATGTCTCAGAAGATTTTGTCTTTTGTGAAAACCAGTCTATCTAAAAGAAGATACCCAATCATATTAAAGAACCCAATTAAGAAATAATAAAAACTTGGCTATATTTGGTGTAATCTAATTATATGATACTGCAATGATTCATGTTGTAAGAACAAATGAATTGGTGTGGGCCGTTGTATTTTATTTGTATTTTCATGCTATGTATTGAATCTTTATGTGTATGACATAATGTACTATTGATTTGCAATAAAATATCGTTAAATCAAAAAGGGGAAAAAATGAAGTGGGTGGGGTTGTATTTGTATAGCTGTGAGAATAATGCTTGGATGATACATATAAGATCAGATCTCAAGCAACTGCTTTTTTAATCACACTTTTAACGCCTTAAATATCAATAACAATTAAACAACCTAGAATAATCCGCTTTGCCAACAAAACAAAATACATTAATTATGACCCTTAGCTTAGTCAACAATTTGGTGATTTAGAAACAGGTAATGGTAATATTCAGCAATCCTGGACCCAATTTGGAGACAACACAATAGTTCATTGTATATAATAGTTTGACATAGACACACCAGAGGGAATGTATAATGTATTCAACGAGGATTCCCGCATTATCCTATGAACTTTTCCATATAAAATAAAATTAACTTAATCTGCCAATCAAAACAAAAAGTCAATCTTGCAAACAGCATAGAGCCAAATCAGACGTAAAAATGTACCATCTGAGTAGGCTCTATGCTGTTTGCTATTCAGATAGTGGAGCTGAAACACTTGTCTGAATAGCAAAACAACATAGATCCTGATCAGACGCTGCGTGTAACGCCGCAGATGATCTTGATCTGTTGTTTGCACATTCCGCTAAGACAATAATTGAACTCTATCAAGATTATTGACAGCATTATACTAGACAAGATACACCTAGCCCCTACATGTGTAGCTAGACAAGATATCCCTAGCCCCTACATGTGTAGCTAGACAAGATATCCCTACATGTGTAGCTAGACAAGATATCCCTACATGTGTAGCTAGACAAGATATCCCTAGCCCCTACATGTGTAGCTAGACAAGATATCCCTAGCCCATACATGTGTAGCTAGACAATATATCCCTACATGTGTAGCTAGATAATATATCCCTACATGTGTAGCTAGACAAGATATCCCTACATGTGTAGCTAGACAAGATATCCCTAGCCCCTACATGTGTAGCTAGACAAGATATCCCTACATGTGTAGCTAGACAAGATATCCCTACATGTGTAGCTAGACAAGATATCCCTAGCCCTACATGTGTATCTAGACAGGATATCCCTAGCCCCTACTTGTGTAGCTAGACAAGATATCCCTAGCCCCTACATGTGTAGCTAGACAGATCCCCTAGCCCCTACATGTGTAGCTAGACAAGATGTCCCTAGCCCCTACATGTGTAGCTAGACAAGATATCCCTAGCCCCTACATGTGTAGCTAGACAAGATATCCCTAGCCTCTACATGTGTAGCTAGACAAGATATCCCTACATGTGTAGCTAGACAAGATATCCCTACATGTGTAGCTAGACAAGATATCCCTAGCCCCTACATGTGTAGCTAGACAAGATATCCCTAGCCCCTACATGTGTAGCTAGACAAGATATCCCTAGCCCCTACATATGTAGCTAGAGAAGATATCCCTAGCCCCTACATGTGTATCTAGACAAGATATCCCTAGCCCCTACATGTGTAGCTAGACAAGATATCCCTAGCCCCTACTTGTGTAGCTAGACAATATATCCCTAGCCCCTACATGTGTAGCTAGACAAGATATCCCTAGCCCCTACATGTGTAGCTAGACAAGATATCCCTACTTGTGTAGCTAGACAAGATACCCCTACATGTGTAGCTAGACAAGATATCCCTACATGTGTAGCTAGACAAGATATCCCTAGCCCCTACATGTGTAGCTAGTCAAGATATCCCTAGCCCCTACATGTGTAGCTAGACAAGATACCCCTAGCCCCTACATGTGTAGCTAGACAAGATATCCCTAGCCCCTACATGTGTAGCTAAACAAGATATCCCTAGGCCCTACATGTGTAGCTAGACAAGATACCCCTACATGTGTAGCTAGACAAGATATCCCTAGCCCCTACATGTGTAGCTAGACAAGATACCCCTAGCCCCTACATGTGTAGCTAGACAAGATATCCCTAGCCCCTACATGTGTAGCTAAACAAGATACCCCTACATGTGTAGCTAGACAAGATACCCCTAGCCCCTACATGTGTAGCTAGACAAGATATCCCTAGCCCCTACATGTGTAGCTAGACAAGATATCCCTAGCCCCTACATGTGTAGCTAGACAAGATATCCCTAGCCTCTACATGTGTAGCTAGACAAGATATCCCTACATGTGTAGCTAGACAAGATATCCCTACATGTGTAGCTAGACAAGATATCCCTAGCCCCTACATGTGTAGCTAGACAAGATATCCCTAGCCCCTACATGTGTAGCTAGACAAGATATCCCTAGCCCCTACATATGTAGCTAGAGAAGATATCCCTAGCCCCTACATGTGTATCTAGACAAGATATCCCTAGCCCCTACATGTGTAGCTAGACAAGATATCCCTAGCCCCTACTTGTGTAGCTAGACAATATATCCCTAGCCCCTACATGTGTAGCTAGACAAGATATCCCTAGCCCCTACATGTGTAGCTAGACAAGATATCCCTACTTGTGTAGCTAGACAAGATACCCCTACATGTGTAGCTAGACAAGATATCCCTACATGTGTAGCTAGACAAGATATCCCTAGCCCCTACATGTGTAGCTAGTCAAGATATCCCTAGCCCCTACATGTGTAGCTAGACAAGATACCCCTAGCCCCTACATGTGTAGCTAGACAAGATATCCCTAGCCCCTACATGTGTAGCTAAACAAGATATCCCTAGGCCCTACATGTGTAGCTAGACAAGATACCCCTACATGTGTAGCTAGACAAGATATCCCTAGCCCCTACATGTGTAGCTAGACAAGATACCCCTAGCCCCTACATGTGTAGCTAGACAAGATATCCCTAGCCCCTACATGTGTAGCTAAACAAGATACCCCTACATGTGTAGCTAGACAAGATACCCCTACATGTGTAGCTAGACAAGATATCCCTAGGCCCTACATGTGTAGCTAGACAAGATATCCCTAGGCCCTACATGTGTAGCTAGACAAGATACCCCTACATGTGTAGCTAGACAAGATATCCCTAGCCCCTACATGTGTAGCTAGACAAGATATCCCTAGCCCCTACATGTGTAGCTAGACAAGATACCCCTAGGCCCTACATGTGTAGCTAGACAATATATCCCTAGCCCCTACATGTGTATCTAGACAAGATATCCATAGGCCCTACATGTGTAGCTAGACAAGATATCCCTAGCCCCTACATGTGTAGCTAGACAAGATATCCCTAGCCCCTACCTGTGTAGCTAGACAAGATATCCCTAGCCCCTACATGTGTATCTAGACAAGATATCCCTAGCCCCTACATGTGTAGCTAGACAAGATATCCCTAGCCCCTACATGTGTAGCTAGACAAGATATCCCTACATGTGTATCTAGACAAGATATCCCTAGCCCCTACATGTGTAGCTAGACAAGATACCCCTACATGTGTATCTAGACAAGATATCCCTAGCCCCTACATGTGTAGCTAGACAAGATATCCCTAGCCCCTACTTGTGTAGCTAGACAATATATCCATAGCCCCTACATGTGTAGCTAGACAAGATACCCCTAGTCTCTACATGTGTAGCTAGACAAGATATACCTAGCCCCTACATGTGTAGCTAGACAAGATACGCCCAGCCCATACTTGTGTAGCTAGACAAGATATCCCTAGCCCCTACATATGTAGCTAGACAAGATATCCCTAGCCCCTACATGTGTAGCTAGACAAGATACCCATAGCCCCTACATGTGTAGCTAGACAAGATATCCCTACTTGTGTAGCTAGACAAGATACCCCTACATGTGTAGCTAGACAAGATACCCCTAGCCCCTACATGTGTAGCTAGACAAGATATCCCTACTTGTGTAGCTAGACAAGATACCCCTACTTGTGTAGCTATACAAGATACCCCTACTTGTGTAGCTAGACAAGATATCCCTACTTGTGTAGCTAGACAAGATATCCCTACTTGTGTAGCTAGACAAGATATCCCTAGCCCCTACATGTGTAGCTAGACAAGATACCCCTAGCCCCTACATGTGTAGCTAGACAAGATACCCCTAGCCCCTACATGTGTAGCTAGACAAGATACCCCTAGCCCCTACATGTGTAGCTAGACAAGATACCCCTAGCCCCTACATGTGTAGCTAGACATGATATCCCTAGCCCCTACATGTGTATCTAGACAATATATCCCTAGCCCCTACATGTGTAGCTAGACAAGATACCCCTAGCCCCTACATGTGTATCTAGACATGATATCCCTAGCCCCTACATGTGTATCTAGACAAGATATCCCTAGCCCCTACATGTGTAGCTAGACAAGATACCCCTAGCCCCTACATGTGTAGCTAGACATGATATCCCTAGCCCCTACATGTGTATCTAGACAAGATATCCCTAGCCCCTACATGTGTAGCTAGACAAGATATCCCTAGCCCCTACATGTGTAGCTAGACAAGATATCCCTAGCCTCTACATGTGTAGCTAGACAAGATACCCCTACATGTGTAGCTAAACAAGATATCCCTACATGTGTAGCTAGACAAGATACCCCTACATGTGTAGCTAGACAAGATACCCCTAGCCCCTACATGTGTAGCTAGACAAGATATCCCTGCATGTGTAGCTAGACAAGATATCCCTAGCCCCTACATGTGTAGCTAGACAATATATCCATAGCCCCTTCATGTGTATCTAGACAAGATATCCCTAGCCCCTACTTGTGTAGCTAGAGAAGATATCCCTAGCCCCTACATGTGTATCTAGACAAGATATCCCTAGCCCCTACTTGTGTAGCTAGAGAAGATATCCCTAGCCCCTACATGTGTATCTAGACAAGATATCCCTAGCCCCTACATGTGTAGCTAGACAAGATACCCCTAGCCCCTACATGTGTAGCTAGACAAGATACCCCTAGCCCCTACATGTGTAGCTAGACAAGATACCCCTAGCCCCTACATGTGTAGCTAAACAAGATACCCCTAGCCCCTACATGTGTAGCTAGACAAGATACCCCTAGCCCCTACATGTGTAGCTAAACAAGATACCCCTAGCTCCTACATGTGTAGCTAGACCAGATACCCCTAGCCCCTACATGTGTAGCTAGACAAGATACCCCTAGCCCCTACATGTGTAGCTAAACAAGATACCCCTAGCCCCTACATGTGTAGCTAGACAAGATACCCCTAGCCCCTACATGTGTAGGATGACTATTAGTGACCAAGGTCAAGCTGTTTTTGAAGGTCAACTAATCCTTGCACCATAGTGTACCAACCATTTGATTTTGTATGTTTGGTCAAACTGTTTTCAATGGTCAAACCAATCTATTAAAAATAATGTACCTTTTTTTTTTATTAATGTAGTTTTAACAATGTTCTAGCAAGGTCAAGCTGTTTTTGAAGGTCAACCAATCTTTTTATCATAGTCAATTGTTTGTCATCTAATGGTTGACAATAATCTACCAAAGTCAAGCTCTTGTCAAAGGTCAACCTGTTGTTTCACCAGGGTCAACAATTTTTCATCTAGTGATTGAAAATTGTCCACCACCAAAGTCAAGCTCTTGTCATAGATCATTGACTTGATTCTGCAAAAGCATCAATTCAGTGTTAGTCTGTACTTCCGGCTGGTGTCCATTTCAACATACGTTCAACATCTGTCTGCATCCATCTGGCACGAGTATTTGTAATATATTTTGCATGGAGATAATTAATTTTCAAGCTATTTTCGACCACTAACATAAATTTTTCAGCCTTGATAAATTTCCAAAATGGACAAGCTGTGGGCCAAATCAGCATATTTGCAATAACTTGCAAAATAGCCACATCACTAATATGTATTCTATGGAGAAAAAACATGGGTTCTGACAGCTTCAAGATCAGTCAAAAGATAACCAATATTGGTTGGCACTACGGTTGGTTTCCTTAATAAATAGAAACAATTTGAAAATACATTATAAATGCATCAAACTTGCTGTGTTTATGGCGAAAAATGGAGCTTTGTTTGCTTTTATGATAATTACTAAGGTACAACGCATTTACACTGTGGCCAAAATTAGTTTTATTGAAAAAACCGATTACCGTAATGGCTGCATTTTAAAAGATTTATCAATATAATCATATCTGTTGTGACATAGATTATAATCTTTTTTTTAGATGGTAACGATTTCAAAGTGACATCTTGAACTGTTCCAAGTCTAAATTGAAAAGATCTCTTTTAATGTTTTTGATACCACAAATTGAAACATGGCCAATCTGTAATTAGAAATATAAATGACACGAGACTGTATTTTATAACTAGGTATATTGACTCTTGTCTCTCCGGGGTGGCCACGCAATTCAAATGACACAGCATAATTAACAATGTTTGATTGATTATGCTAACGAAAAGCTTCGTATTGCCATTTTAAAATTTCTTAAGAACTTGTAGTCTTTCATTCAAGAAATACTATTTGTCGGTCAGTTATGTATTAGCGAATAAAACATGGTTTGGAGTTCTGATAAAATACTATTTGTCGGTCAGTTATGTATTAGCGAATAAAACATGGTTTTGAGTTCTGATAAAATACTATTTGTCGGTCAGTTATGTATTAGGGCATAAAACATGGTTTTGAGTTCTGATAAAATACTATTTATCGGTCAGTTATGTATTAGCGAATAAAACATGGTTTTGAGTTCTGATAAAATACTATTTGTCGGTCAGTTATGTGTATTAGCGAATAAAACATGGTTTTGAGTTCTGATAAAATACTATTTGTCGGTCAGTTATGTATTAGCGAATAAAACATGGTTTTGAGTTCTGATAAAAACATCCCCCCCCCCTCTATCTAGCATGACCAAACATCCCCCCCCCCCTCTATCTAGCATGACCAATCATCCCCCCCCCCTCTATCTAAAACAAAGCGCAAACATAGTTGGTGTTATTTTTTAGTGAATCTAAAAATTTAATGACGTCACAAAATTACAAAAATGCTAGTAAAATGATGTCACGTTGACATCGCACTATAACGCAATGATTTATTGCAGAATTAAACACGACATCGCACTATAACGCAATGATTTATTGCAGAATTAAACACGGTAAATTCCTTTTTTGTGTTTACAGACAAAATGCCAAGCCATGTTTTAGAATCTTCAATTTTCCTTTTTTGTGTATTACTGTCGTCATTCTTCTGTAAATAATAGAAATATAAAGTATTTAATAACCCGTAACCTGACGATCATAACTAAAGTCGCTTTTGCAAACAGCATAGAGCCAGATCAGACGGCACAGAACATACGGCACAGAATGTGCTGTCTGATCAGGCTCTATGCTGTTTGCTATTCGGATAGTGGAGCTAAATCACTTGTCTGAATAGCAAACAACCTAGATCCTGATGAAATGCGGCTTTTCACCGCAGCTGATCTAGATCTATGTTGTTTGCATATTCCATCAAATTTATTCGACTGGCTAAGGGTTTAACTAACTTGGTTTTATAGTTATGTAGACTTATACCTGTACTTATCTTGCAGTCTCAAAAAATCTTTGGACATGATACAAAAATATTGCAGTAAACAGCCATCCCATGTTTTCAAAAAATTCAAATGACAATTTATGAACAAACATCATGGCATGTGTATTGAGTATATATAAAAAATATGTATCGCATTTCGTAAATAGGGTATCTATTAAACACTTATGAATCGCTTATTCATAGCTTTTTGATACCTAATTATAGACTATAGATGGCGTTATTTTAATCTGTAAATAGATCAATGAATTCATTTGATACCAGAGATCAGCCATGGAAAACGATTAATCAATTAAATTGGCATTTTGCAGTCAGATTTTGGCAAGCGGCAATCAAATTATATATATAACTCAGTCACCCATTTACTTTATGTTCATCCGAGGTGTTCAACAGATCAAAATACAAAACACTGATCTCTTTGATATATAATATACAGCCATCTATGATTGGGTTTGCCTGTTCATACTTTATTCAAGGCCAATATACATTGTCTAAATGCAGTGTAGGATAGTGCGTGATATATATATATATGTGTGTGTCCTCTAATGTTATAGCATTATATATATATATATGTGTGTCCTCTAATGTTATAGCATTATATATATATATATATATATATGTGTGTCCTCTAATGTTATAGCATTATATATATATATATATGTGTGTCCTCTAATGTTATAGCATTATATATATATATATATGTGTGTCCTCTAATGTTATAGCATTATATATATATGTGTGTGTCCTCTAATGTTATAGCATTATATATATATATATGTGTGTGTCCTCTAATGTTATAGCATTATATATATATATATGTGTGTCCTCTAATGTTATAGCATTATATATATGTGTGTGTCCTCTAATGTTATAGCATTATATATTATATGTGTGTGTCCTCTAATGTTATAGCATTTATATATATATAATGTGTGTGTCCTCTAATGTTATAGCATTATATATATATTGTGGTGTCCTCTAATGTTTAGCATTATATATATATATTTGTGTGTGTGTCCTCTAATGTTATAGCATTATATATATATATATGTGTGTGTGTCCTCTAATGTTATAGCATTATATATATTATGTGTGTGTCCTCTAATGTTATAGCATTATATATATATATATATATATATATATGTGTGTGTCCTCTAATGTTATAGCATTATATATATATGTATGTGTGTCCTCTAATGTTTAGCATTATATATATATATATTATGTGTGTGTCCTCTAATGTTATAGCATTATATATATATATATATTGTGTGTGTCCTCTAATGTTATAGCATTATATATATATATATATTGTGTGTGTCCTCTAATGTTATAGCATTATATATATATGTGTGTGTCCTCTAATGTTATAGCATTATATATATATATATATATATATGTGTGTCCTCTAATGTTATAGCATTATATATATATATATATGTGTGTCCTCTAATGTTATAGCATTATATATATATATATATGTGTGTCCTCTAATGTTATAGCATTATATATATATGTGTGTGTCCTCTAATGTTATAGCATTATATATATATAT